>JAGIQG010000009.1:2653651-3211774 GCA_024679065.1 Sphyrna mokarran
CTATGTTCTATGTTCTACAGTAACTTCATTGCAGTATTAACATAAGCCTACATGCGACACTAATAAATAAAAGCTTTTTCATGAGTGGAGCCCAAACTAAACCCAGTTTCCCCAGATTAGTTCTAACCAAAACTTTATCAAAACTGAAACTTCCAACTATTTGCATTTCAGGTTTGTCGAAATAAAGGGCAATACTCAGTTTGCCTGTACCTGTTCACTAGCTTTTAGATTAACTGCTCCATGCTGGTGTTTCTGTTCCACATATGTCTCCTCCCACCCCCTCTTCCTCTCAATCTGTCAGCATTTCCTTCTATTACTTTCTTCAAGTGTTTATCTAGCTTCCCCCTTAAACATATTGATACAATTCACCTCATCCACTCCCTGTGGGAGTGAGATCCACATTCTCCCCACTCCCTATGGGAGCGAGTCCCACATTCTCCCCACTCCCTGTGGGAGTGGGATCCACATTCTCCCCACTCCCTGTAGGAGTAAGTCGCACATTCTCCCCACTCTCTGTGGGAGTGAGTCTCACATTCTCCCCAATCATCATGGGAGTGAGGTCCACATTCTCCTCAATTCCTGTGGGAGCGAGTTCCACATTCTTCCCAATCCTGTGGGAGTGAGTTCCACATGCTCCTCTCTCTGGGCAAATAGGTTTGTCTTGACTCCCTGTTGGAGTCTCGCCCAGATCTGGAAATCTTGTATTTGTTGCTGCTTTTTGTGCGAAGGAGATGGAAAGCTTTCAATTTTCCAACTGTGATTGACAATTTTGTTCCAAGTTGAACATAACTTCTGGATTCCATCCTGTGGTGATGAAGTCAGTGTTTGGTTTGTCTTGTTTTTGCCTTGAGGCCGGTGTTGATTCAGTGCAGTTTCCCAAAGAATGGAGTATGGGCTGTGTGCAATCAGCATATGCAGCACTGAAACTCTTTGTAAAGTAATGAAGACTTGGTAAGAAGTCTCACAATGCCAGGTTAAAGTCTAATAGGTTTATTTGGAATCACAAGCTTTCGGAGAGCTGCTCCGTCATCAGGTGACTCACTCCGAAAGCTCATGATTCCAAATAAATCTATTCGACTTTAACCTGGTGTTGTGAGACTTCTGACTGTGACCACTCTAGTCCAACGCCAGCATCTCCACATCATGTTGAAGACTTGTTTTACTCTCAGAGTTTGACTGTCCTGTGGCTGGGTCACAGTCATTTCTATTGCTGAACTAGTGTTTTATTCATAATCTCTGTGTGCAGTGTGTGTGTGTGTTGTCTTGTTTCTACAGACTGTAAGTGTAATCCTGATGGCTCACTCCATCATCGCTGTAATGACACGGGATATTGTTACTGCAAGGCTGGGGCAACAGGGCCTAAGTGTGACAGGTGCCTACCTGGATATTACTGGCACAAGGGCTGTCAAGGTAAGGAAACAATCTACATCAGCTTCTGGGCTAACTTCATCCTGGATTCTGTGTGGACCGTGTCAGCAGAGTATTTGATAGTCCAGCTACTGTGAAGGAAACACAAAGGCTTTTAGTGAGTGAACCTTCTCCACATCCTCCCTAAAATGCAGTGACAATAACTGGACACAGTTTGACCGACTGTCTCTACTTCAGCATTTAATTACCAATTTTGGTCCATTGTCCTATCCCATTCATTGGTTCCTTAAAATTGGAGTTTTTGGTCACTTTACTGACTTTCCCTTCGAGCCAGTTTATCGTCCAGTCAGTCACATGGTCCCCAATTCTTCACATTCTGACCTTAGCCATGAGTTCACTGTGAGGTATCTTATCGAAAGCATTTTAAAAATCCAAATACATTACATCAACTACATCATCATTATCTACCCTTTCTTTTAATTCTCCAAAGATCTGAATAACGTTAACTAAATATAACTTCCCTTTTTGAAATCTGTGCTGTTTACTCTTTGCCATATTTCCACTTGCCAGATGTTATTATCTTACACTTTTGAGGAAAGATTCCTTCATCTTTCCTGCCACCGACATTAAGCTAATTTCTGATAGTTCACTAAATCTGTTCTACCTCCTTCTTTAAATATAAGAATTACATTTGGTCTCTGCCAAATATCAATGCAATATCTTTCTTCCCAAACTTATTTAAAAGGTGCAGATGCAATCCATCCGGATCAGGAGTTTTATCCTCTTCAAGTTTAATTCACTCATTAATTATATTTCTCCTTTCAATTTGAAATGTCTTTATATCTTTCAAAATCTATTTCTTAATCCCATGTCCAGCATGTTAATCCCGTGTCCAGCATGTTAATTCCGTATCCGCATGTTAATCCCGTGTCCAGCATATTAATCTTGTGTCCAGCATATTAATCCCGTGTCCAGCATGTTAATCCCGTGTCCAGCATGTTAATCTTGTGTCCAGCATATTAATCCCGTGTCCAGCATGTTAATCCCGTGTCCAGCATGTTAATCCCATGTCCAGCATGTTAATTCCGTATCCGCATGTTAATCTCGTGTCCAGCATATTAATCTCGTGTCCAGCATGTTAATCCCATGCCCAGAACGTTAATCTCATGTCCAGCATGTTAATCATATGTCCAGCATGTTAATTCCGTGTCGATTATGTTAATCTCATGTCCATCATGCTAATCCCATGTCCAGCATGTTAGTCCCATGTCCAGCATGTTAACCCCATATCCAGCATGTTAATCCCATGTCCAGCATGTTAACCCCATATCCAGCATGTTAATCCCATGCCCAACAATGTTAATCACATGTCCAGCATGTTAATCCTGTGTCCAGCATGTTAATCTCATGTCCAGCATGTTAATCTCTGGTAAATATTCAAAGTAATTGTTGAATATTTTTGACATTTTGCTGTCATTACCTTTGAATTAATTCGGTTTATTCCCGAATAATCTGATACCATTCTTGGTGACTAGGGGATTTTCACAGTAATTTCATTGTAGTATAAGTGTAAGGCTACTTGTAACCCTAATAAAATAAAAAAAACTGTTCATTTTCCTTTTGCAAGCTGTGTGATTATACTTTACTATATTGACAGTGGCACAGTCGTTAGCACTGCTGCCTCACAGTGCCAGGGACCCATGTTCGATTCCTGGCTTGGGTCACTGAGACTGCACATTCTCCCAGTGTCTGCGTGGGTTTCCTCTGGGTGCTCTGGTTTCCACTGACTATTGAAAGATTTGCCGGCTAGGTGTGTTTGTCATGCTAAATTGTTCTTTGGTGTCCTGGGATGCATAGGCCAGAGGGATTAGTGGGATAAATATGTAGAGTTACCAGAATAGGGCTGAGATGAGATTATCGTTGGTACAGACTCGATGGGCTAAATGGCCTCTTCCTGCACAGTAGTGTTTCTATGATGTTTCTCTAATAAAAGTGTTGTAAAAGTTAAAGACCGGGATTGGTGACATTGAAACAATCTTTAACGTGGAGAGATTTTTTACAAACTAATATTTTTTCTCTGATTTATTTGCAGCCAGTGTGTGTGATAATTTGCTGTCACGGTGTGAGAATGGAGGAGTGTGTGAGGACAACGGGAGATGTCTCTGTCCCACTCCCTACACTGGCCTCCTATGTGAGAAAGTGCAGTGCAGGAAGGGAGCAGCAGGATGTGTCTCCCAATCCCCCCAAGACCCCACCTTACACCGGGTGCTGCTCTCACTGACTGCTCTGCTAATCATCGCTAATGGTCACATACCACTCTGACCAGCTTCCAGTGTCATGGACGCTGACGGGAAAGTGCAGAGAGCAAAGGAGAATTCAGGGTTTACTGTGTCACTGTTGAAACACGCTTCCCTCCCTCGCACACCCGACCCTGGGAAAGACAAACTGGATGCGAAACCTGAGCCCACAGAGCCAATCCAACTGGATCTCAAATCCTGGATGAAATCAGCGGTCAGTGGGGACAGGACTGTCCGACTCTGTGTGGATCCAAGGCAGCTGTTAATATTCATTCGAGAACCAACAGTCACTCATCACAAGTTCAGCTTTGAGACAAAGAAACAAAGGAAGGACTTGCATTTCCCTAGCGCCTTTCACTAGCTCAGGATATTCCAAAGCGATTCCAGCCATTGAAGGACAACAAATAATAATCTGTTAATGATTGGATAATCTGTTTGTGGTGTTGCTTAATGGGTAAATATTAACCTAGACATTGCGGAGAACTCCCTGCTTTTCTTATAAATAGTGAGGTGATGTCTCTGAAAGAACAGGGGGCCTTGGTTTAATGCATCACTGAAAAGGTGGAAATTCTGACAGGGAAGCTCTCAGTCTATCCTGCAACAAGTTCTACGCAATCTCCCTCTCTCTGTAAGGGAATACTGAGTGGGGACAGGGTCTTTCTGTCAGTGCATCATTGCCAGAGGGACTAAGATACACAGTTTTGTGTTCCGTACATCCAGAATTCAATCAGCATTCTTGGAACCAAAGAAAATGCAGCATTCCCTCAGCACTGACCCTCTGACAGTACGGCACTCCCTCAGTACTGATCCTCTGACAGTACAGCATTCTCTCAGTACTGACCCTCTGACAGTGTGGCACTCCCTCGGTACTGATATTCTGACAGTGCGACACTCCCTCAGTACTAATCCTCTGACAGTGCGACACTCCCTCAGTACTGATCCTCTGACAGTGCGACACTCCCTCAGTACTAATCCTCTGACAGTGCGACACTCCCTCAGTACTGATCCTCTGACAGTGCGACACTCCCTCAGTACTGATCCTCTGACAGTGCGACACTCCCTCAGTACTGATCCTCTGACAGTGCAGCATTCTCTCAGTACTGACCCTCTGACGGTGCGGTACTCCCTCAGCACTGACCCTCTGACAGTGCAGCACTCCCTCAGACTGACCCTCTAAGAGTGCAGCACTCCCTCAGCACTGGCCCTCTGAGAGTGCGGCACTCCCTCAGCACTGACCCTCTGACAGTGCGGCACTCCCTCAGCACTGACCCTCTGACAGTGCGACACTCCCTCAGACTGACCCTCTGAGAGTGCAGCACTCCCTCAGCACCGACCCTCTGATTGTGCGGCACTCCCTCAGCACTGACCCTCTGACAGTGCGGCACTCCTCTCAGGACTGACCCTCTGACAGTGCGGCACCCCTCAGCACCGACCCTCTGATTGTGCGGCACTCCCTCAGCACTGACCCTCTGACAGTGCAGCACTCCCTCAGACTGACCCTCTGAGAGTGCGGCACTCCCTCAGCACTGACCTCTGACAGTGCGGCACTCCCTCAGACTGACCCTCTGAGAGTGCAGCACTCCCTCAGACTGACCCTCTGAGAGTGCGGCACTCCCTCAGCACTGACCCTCTGACAGTGCGGCACTCCCTCAGACTGACCCTCTGAGAGTGCGGCACTCCCTCAGCACTGACCCTCTGACAGTGCAGCACTCCCTCAGACTGACCCTCTGAGAGTGCGGCACTCCCTCAGCACTGACCCTCTGACAGTGCGGCACTCCCTCAGACTGACCCTCTGAGAGTGCAGCACTCCCTCAGACTGACCCTCTGAGAGTGCGGCACTCCCTCAGCACTGACCCTCTGACAGTGCGGCACTCCCTCAGACTGACCCTCTGAGAGTGCAGCACTCCCTCAGACTGACCCTCTGAGAGTGCAGCACTCCCTCAGACTGACCCTCTGACAGTGCAGCACTCCCTCAGTACTGACCCTCTGAGAGTGCGGCACTCCCTCAGTACTGACCCTCTGAGAGTGCAGTGCTCTCTCAGTACTGACCGTCTGTTCTGCTACTTCCATCACTGTTTAAAATCACTCAGCTGCAGAAGGTATCTCAAGGCAATTGGGCATGGATATTAAATTCTGGCCTCGACAGCAATGCCCACACCTTGTGAAACAATGAAAAGAAACACTTCACATACATTAAACTTTAGCTTGCTGATTCTCTCAGCCTCCCTGTGATGGAGTTCTTTGAGCAATCTGGCTCCTCTGTCAGTTGACCGTAACTTTGAAGAATGTCAGGGCAGCTTCAGTTTACACATATCCTGGTCTCAGTGAGCATTGCTGTTGTAATCTTGTTCATGTGCGGAGACATAGGGTGGGACCTTCTGCCGTGCTCGTCCCATGGTCCACCCTCTGCCCACTCTGATCCCTGTGGCGGGCAAGATCGAAAAATTCCACCCATAGGATCATTATACAATGGAAGGAGGCCATTTGGTCCCTCTAATGCAACCTAGATCTCCATAAAGCAATCCAGTCATTCCCCTTCTCCCACTCTGTCGCTGTGGCTCAGCAAGTTTATTTCCCTCAAGTGCCCATTCAAATTCCTTTTGGAGTCATTATCATCTCTGCCTCCACCATTCTCTAGACAGTGAGCTCCAGGTCATTATCACTCACTGTGTAAACATTTCTTCCTCAGAATGTCTCTGCATCACTTGCCCATAAATTAAATCTATTTCCAGAATCCTTGTACCATCAATGAATGGGATCAGCTTGTTCTCATCTCCCTTATCTAAACCTGCCAGAATCTTGCACATTTCTATCAAATCTCTTCTCAATCTCTAATGTTCCATGGGGAAGAACCCCAGCTTCTCCAGCCTAACCTTGTCACTAAGATCCCCTCATCCATGGGACCATTCTTGGTAATCTCATCCACACTCTCTCAAGAACGTTCACACTCTTCCTGAAGTATGATGATCTGAACTGAACTCCAGTTGGGATGAACCAGAACTCTTCCCATGATACCCCTCCTACCCTCCCCAATCATTCTGAAATCTGCTTCCTATCCTGCTCTACCCAGGGCAGGGGAGGGACTGTATCAGTCCCATGTGGGTCTAATAGCGAGCAGCAATCAGTGTTTGTGTCAAAATTGATTATTTTGTATTAAGATGAAGTTATTTTCTTGCAATCCCATGTGGTGTGATGTAGTTTGTGTGTGAATAGTTGTTTGTCTGTGTCAATATATCTATCACTGTGGAATTCACAGTGACGGCCGCAATGAGATTCTTTTCTCTGTCTGATTTCCCTGTGTCTGTAAATTGCTGAACCAGAGTCAGAGAGTCCAGCTCTGGAAAAGTGTCCAGAGATCCAGCAAAGGATTTGAGTCATTCCCCAGGAACAATGAGCTTTGCCACTGAGAGGCCCCAGATCATTATTGGGATCCTGCTGTGCACAAGAGATAGTGATGGGGAGAGGGATAAGGGAAGAGGTTCAGAGGAGAGGGAAGGAATTCCCCAGGAGTAGGGGGTTCACATGAAATGTTTAACAGAATCTGATTACCAGTTGAAGGAAGGGGGACTTTATGCCAGCAAGTAGTATCCATTGTCAGCCTGGGCTCCCTGACACTGGGCAGCAAGTGAAAACATAGAACATAGAACATTACAGCGCAGAACAGGCCCTTCGGCCTTCGATGTTGTGCCGACCATTATAAAAAGCAATGACCCTCCAAACTAAACCATTCCCTTTTCATCGATAAACTTATCAACTAACCTCTTAAACGCCACCAAACTTGGCGCATCTACAACTGCCGCAGGCAGGGCATTCCACTCCCGAACCACCCTTTGGGTAAAGAACCTACCTCTGATATCCGTCCTATAACTATCACCCCTTAATTTAAAGCTGTGTCCCCTCGTGCTAGCTTTCTCCATCCTAGGAAAAAGGCTATCACTGTCCACCCTGTCTAATCCTCTGATCATCTTATATGCCTTAATAAGGTCTCCTCTTAGCCGCCTTCTTTCAACTGAAAACAACCTCAAATCCCTCAGCCTCTCCTCATAAGACCTTCCCTCCATACTAGGCAACATCCTGGTAACCCTCCTCTGCACCCTCTCCAATGCCTCCACATCTTCCTTATAATGTGGCGATCAGAACTGTACACAATACTCCAAGCGCGGCCGCACCAGAATTTTGTACAGTTACAACATGATGTTGTGGCTCCGAAATTCAATCCCCCTACCAATAAAAGCCAAGACTCCGTATGCCTTCTTAACAACCTTATCAATTTGATTGCCAACTTTCAGGGATCTATGCACATATACACCTAGATCCCTCTGTTCGACAACACTATTAAGAGTTCTACCATTAGCCCTATACTCTATAGATTTGTTATTTCTGCCAAAGTGAATTACCTCACACTTTTCCACATTAAACTCCATTTGCCACCTGTCGGCCCAGCTCTGCAACTTGTCTAAGTCTCTCTGCAAACTATAACACCCCTCTTCACTATCTACAACTCTTCCAACTTTGGTGTCATCAGCAAATTTAGTAATCCATCCTTCTATACCCTCATCCAGATCATTTATAAAAATTACAAACAGCAGTGGCCCCAAAACAGATCCCTGAGGTACACCACTTGTAACCGAACTCCATCATGAATAATTTTCATCAACCACCACCCTCTGTCTTCTATCAGCTAGCCAACTCCTAATCCAATTAGCTAAATCACCCTCAATCCTATACATCTGCATTTTCTGCAGAAGCCTTCCATGGGCACCTTATCGAAGCCTTACTAAAGTCCATATATACCACATCAACTGCCTTACCCCCATCCACCTCTTTGGTCACCTTTTCAAAAAACTCAATAAGGCTTGTGAGGCACGACCTATCCTTCACAAAACCATGCTATCTCCAATCAATTCATTTCTCTCTGAATAACTATAAATCCTATCCCTAATAATTCTTTCCAATACTTTGCCCACAACAGAAGTAAGACTCACCGGTCTATAATTCCCAGGATACGCTCTATTCCCCTTCTTGAACAATGGGACCACATTTGCTATCCTCCAGTCTTCCAGCACTATACCCATAACCAACGACGACCTGAAGATCAGAGCCAAAGGCTCTGCAATCACCTCTCTTGCCTCCCAGAGAATCCCAGGGTAAATCCCGTCCGGCCCAGGGGACTTAGCTATTTTCGTACCCTTAAGAATATCTAACACCTCCTCCTTATCTACTTCAATACTATCCAGTTTACAATCCTGTATCCCAGTGTTCTCCACAACTACATTTATGTTTCCCTGCGTGAATACCAAAGAGAAATATTTGTTCAGTGCCTCTCCGCTCTCTTCAGGCTCCACGCACAACTTCCCACTGCTGTCTCTGACTGGCCCTAATCTTGCCCTAACCAATCTTCTATTCTTAACATATCTAAAGAAAGCTTTAGGATTCTCCTTGATCCTATCAGCCAAAGTCTTCTTGTATCCTCTTTTAGCTCTTCTTAACTCACTCTTTAGCTCCCTCCTGGCTAATCTATAACTTTCCAGTGCACTAACTGAGCCTTCATGCTTCATCTTAACATAAGCCTCCTTTTTCCTTTTCACCAGCGAATCAACTTTCTTTGTACACCATGGTTCCCTTACTCGACCATTTCCTCCTTGCCTGACAGGGACATACTTATCAAGGACTCGCAGTAGCTGTTCCTTGAATAAGATCCACATTTCAGATGTTCCCAGCCCCTCTAGTTTCCTAGTCCAACCTATGCACGCTAAATCTCTCCTAATAGCCTCATAATTACCATTCCCCCAGCTATAACTAATGCCCCCTGGTTCATGCCTATCTCTTTCTATCACTAAGGTGAACGTAACCAAATTGTGGTCACTATCACCAAAATGCTCACCAACTTCCAAGTCTAACACCTGGTCTGGTTCATTGCCCAGCACCAAATCCAATGTAGCCTCACCTCTAGTTGGCCTATCTACATACTGAGTCAAAAAAACCTTCCTGCACACTTTGTATAAAAACTGACCCCTCTAACGAGTTAGAGATATAGCTATTCCAATCAATATTAGTAAAGTTAAAGTCCCCCATAACAATTACCCTATTACTTTCACTCCTGTCCAGGATCGACTTTGCAATCCTTTCCTCTATCTCTCTAGAGCTTTTAGGAGGTCTATAAAAGACTCCCAACAGGGTGACCTCTCCTCTCCTGTTTCTAATCTCAGCCCATACTACCTCAACAGACAAGTCCTCATCAAACTTCCTTTCTGTCACTGTGATCCAGTCTTTGACTAATAATGCCACTCCTCCCTGCTTTCTACCTCCTTCTCTACTCTGACTGAAACATTTGAACCCCGGAACCTGCAACAACCATTCCTGTCCCTGCTCTATCCATGTCTCTGAAATGGCCACAACATCAAAGTTCCAGGTACTAATCGAAGCTGCAAGTAGGGTAGAGGTTCCAACATTCTTCCCATCATATTGGTTGAGGGGTCAATCATGAGGGGATATAGTTTGGGGTAAGGGACAGGAGATGCAGAGGGAAATTGGTAAAAATAAAATTCATTCAGAGATTGGTTGCAATCTGGAATGCATGGCCTGGGAAAATAGTGGGAGCCAGAAACCTTATAACTTTAGATGGCATGGTGGCACAGTCGTTATTACTGCTGCATCACAGCATCAGGGACCTGGGTTTGATTCCTGGTTTGGGTCCCTGTCTGTGTGGAATTTGCATGTTCTCTCCGTGTCCGTGTGGGTTTTTTCTGGGTGCTCTGGTTTCTTCCACATTCTGAAAGATTTGCTGGTTAGGTGCATTGACCTGGACTGTGACAACTAGGGAAATTTCACAGTAACTTCATTGCAGTGTTAATGTAAGGTTTACTTACGTTAACACGTGCTAGCACGAGGGGACATAGTTTTAAATTAAGGGGTGGTAGTTATAGGACAGATGTCAGAGGTAGGTTCTTTACCCAGAGTGTGGTAAGGGTATGGAATGCCCTGCCTGCTGCAGTTGTAGATGCGCCAAGTTTGGTGGCGTTTAAGAGGTTAGTAGATAAGTTTATGGACGAAAAGGGAATGGTTTAGGTTAGAGGGTCATTGCTTTTTCTTAATTGGTCAGCGCAACATCGAAGGCCGAAGGGCCTGTTCTGCGCTGTAATGTTCTATGTTCTATTATGACTAATAAATAAACTTTACTTTTATAAATTATTCAGATGAACATTTAACATTTAAGGATATAGGACAAGTGCAGGAAAATGGGATGAGAGCTCATTTAGTAGTAGTTATTGTCGATGCGTAGTCGAGGGGATGAAGGGCCTTTTCTACAATGTACAGCTCTATCATATGGCTGATCAGGAATCTCTTCTGTTCTTACCACATGCCAGTGGTGTATGTTTGGAAGGGCTTTGCAGGTTGATACTCTATTTATTTGGCTGTATTACTAATGCAGTTTCCTTGGCCATCAAATCCTGGGGTAGGACTTGAACAAGCTTTCGGAGCATTGCCCCTTCATCAAGTAAATGGAAGTTGTGTTCACAAACAGGGCAAATGTGGACACAAAATACAATTTACAAGATAATGGTTGGAATGCAAATCTTTACAGGTAATCAAGTCAGAAAGGTACAGACAATATGAGTGGAGTTGCATTAAGCACAGGTTAAAGAGGTGTGTATTGTCTCCAAACAGGATAGTTAGTGAAATTTTGCAAGCCAAGGCAAGTCATGGAGGTTATAAATAGTGAACATGAACCCAAGAATCCCGGTTGAGGATGTCCTCGTGTGTGCAGAACTTGTTTATTAGTTTCTGCTCAGCAAATCTGCATTGTCGTGTGTCATGAAGGCCACCTTGAAGAACGCCTACACAAAGATCGGAGGCTGAGTACCCATAACTGCTGAAGTGTTAGAACATAGAACATTACAGCACAGAACAGGCCCTTCGGCCTTCGATGTTGCGCCGACCAATATAAAAAGCAATGACCCTCCAAACGAAACCATTCCCTTCTCTTCCATATACTTATCAACTAACCTCTTAAACGCCACCAAACTTGGCGCATCTACAACTGCTGCAGGCAGGGCATTCCACTCCGAACCACCCTTTGGGTAAAGAACCTACCTCTGATATCCGTCCTATAACTATCACCCCCTAATTTAAAGCTGTGTCCCCTCGTGCTAGCTTTCTCCATCCTAGGAAAAAGGCTATCACTGTCCACCCTATCTAAACCTCTAATCATCTTATATGTTTCGATAAGGCCCCCTCTTAGCCGCCTCCTTTCTAACGAAAACAACCTCAAATCCTTCAACCTCTCTTCATAGGACCTGCCCTCCATACCAGGCAACATCCGGGTAAACCTCCTCTGTACCCTCTCCAATGCCTCCACATCTTTCTTATAATGCGGGGACCAGAACTGCACACAATACTCCAAGTGCGGCCGCACTAGAGTTTTGTACAGTTGCAACATGATGCTGCGGCTCCTAAATTCAATCCCCTTACCAATAAAAGCTAAGACTCCATATGCCTTCTTAACAACTTTATCCACTTGACTGCTACTTTCAGGGATCTATTGACACATACACCAAGATCCTTCTGTTCCTCAACACTATTAAGAGCCCTACCATTAGCCCTATACTCTACACATTTATTGTTCCTGCCAAAGTGGATTACCTCACACTTTTCCACATTAAACTCCATTTGCCACCTCTCGGCCCAGCTCTGCAACTTGTCCAAGTCACTCTGTAAACTATAACACCCCTCTTAACTATCTACCACTCCACCGACTTTAGTGTCATCTGCAAATTTACTAATCCATCCTTCAATACCCTCATCCAGATCATTTATAAAAATTACAAACAGCAGGGGCCCCAAAACAGACCCCTGAGGCACACCACTCGTCACCGAACTCCACAATGAATATCTCCTATCAACCACCACCCTCTGTCTTCTATCTGCCAGCCAATTCCTAATCCAATTAGCTAAATCACCCTCTATTCCACACATCTGCATTTTCTGTAGAAGTCTTCCATGGGCCACTTATCAAACGCCTTACTAAAGTCCATATATACTACATCAACCGCCTTACCCCCATCCACCTCTCTGGTCACTTTCTCAAAAAACTCAATGAGGTTAGTAAGGCAAGACCTACCCTTCACAAAACCATGCTGACTATCCCCAATCAATTCATTTCTCTCTAATAACTATAAATCCTATCCCTAATAATTCTCTCCAATACTTTGCCCACAACAGAAGTAAGACTCACTGGCCTATAATTCCCTGGAAGGTCTCTCTTCCCCTTCTTGAACAACGGGACCACATTCGCTAGCCTCCAGTCCTCCGGAACCACACCCGTAACCAACGACGACCTGAAGATCAGAGCCAGAGGCTCTGCAATCGCCTCTCTTGCCTCCCAGAGAATCCTAGGTTAAATCCCGTCCGGCCCAGGGGACTTATCCAACTTCAAACCCTCGAGAATTTCTAACACATCCTCCCTATCTACTACAATACTCCCCAATTTGCAACCCTGTACCTCAGTGCTCTCCACAGCTACATTTCCAGCACTCTGCGTGAATACCGAAGAGACATATTTATTCAGTGCCTCGCCAATCTCTTCAGGCTCCACGCACAACTTCCCACTGCTATCTATGACTGGCCCTAATCTTGCCCTAACCAATCTTCTATTCTTAACATATCGAAAGAAAGCTTTAGGATTCTCCTTAATCCTATCAGCCAACATCTTCTCGTGTCCCCTCTCAGCTCTCCTCAATTCACTTTTTACCTCCTTCCTGGCTAATCTATAGCTATCCATTGCACTAACTGAGCCTTCAAGCCTCATCCTGACATAAGCCTCTTTTTTCCTTGTAACCAGCGAATTAACTTTTTTAGTACACCATGGTTCCCTTACTCGACCATTTCCTCCTTGCCTGACAGGGACATACTTATCAAGGACTCGCAGTAGCTGCTCCTTGAATAAGCTCCACATTTCCGATGTTCCCAGTCCCTGTAGTTTCCTAGTCCAACCTATGCACCCTAATTCCCTCCTTATGGCCTCATAATTACCATTCCCCAGCTATAACTACTGCCCCCAGCTTCATGCCTATCCCTATCCATCACTAAGGTGAACGTAACCGAATTGTGGTCACTATCACCAAAATGTTCACTAACTTCCAAGCCTAACACCTGTTATCAGAAAGGACAATCACACTAGCCTGGTGATTGTCGAGCAGTGTTCATTCGTCCGTTGTCGTACTGTCTGCATGGTGTCCCCAATGTACCATGCCTCAGGACATCCTTTCCTGCAGTGTATCAGGTAGATCAATGTATCAGGTAGAGTATGTACCATGTACCTAGTGGATGGTGTTCTCACATGAGGTGATGGCATCCATTCAATGATCCTGCAAGTCTTGCAGAGGTTGCAATGACAGGGTTGTGTGGTGTTGTGGCCGCTGTTCTCCTGAAAGCTGGGTAGCTTGCTGCAGCATAGATCTTTTTTTACTACATCTTCTCCAGAGCTTTCAACATGTCATTGATAAAGACGAACATCTCATCAAGGCCATCCCTCTATCCCCACTCCTTGCCTTCAAACAACCATACAACCTCAAACAGACCATTGCCTGCAGTAAACTACCCAGCCTCCAGGAGAACAGTGACCATGACACCACACAACCCTACCACAGCAACCTCTGCAAGACATACCGGATCACCGACAAGGATGCTATCATCCCACGTGAGAACACCATCTAGCCGGTACATGGTATGTACTCTTGCGACTTGACCAAAGATGTCTACCTGATACGCTGCAGGAAAGGATGTCCCGAGGCATAGTACTTTGGGGAGACCATGCAGACAATATGGCACAGATGAATGAACACTTCTCAACACTCATCAGGCAGGAGTGTTCTCTTCCTCTTGGGAACACTTCAGCAGTCACTCTGCTCTTTTGGTAAGCATTCTCCAAGGCCTTCATGACACACAACGCAGAATTGCTAAGCAGAAGCTAATAGCCAAGTTCCGCCCACATGAGGACAGCCTGAACCAGGATCTTGGGTTCATGTCACACTATCTGTAATTCCCACAACTTGCCTGGGCTTGCAAAATCTCACTAACCATCCCGGTTGGAAACAATACACACCTCTTTAATCTGTGCTTCACCCTCTTCCACTCACATTGTCTGATATGATTACCTGTAAAAACATGTATTCCAATCATTATCATGTAAATTGACTTTTGGTCTATATATGCCTTGTTTATGATCACAACGCCCACTCACCTGATGAAAGGGCAGTGCTCCAAAAGCTTGTGCTGCCAAATAAATCTGTTGGACTTCAACCTGGTGTTGTGAGACTTCTTACTGTGCTTATCCCAGTCCAACGTCGGCATCTTCACATTGTGGGACTTGAATGCAGTGTTCCTAGCTCAGAAGCAGGGACGTGAACCCACTGTGTAACAAGACCATTCCTCCTATCTCTGTAATCTCCTCCAATTAGAGGTCTCAGCACTCCTCTAATTTGAGCCTCTTGTTCATCTCTGATGGGTATCAGTCATGAGGTGGAGATGTCGGTGATAGACGGAGGTAAACATAGGAAGAACAAAGAACAAAACAGCGCGGGAAACAGGCCCTTCGGCCCAACGAGCCCACGTCGCCACCCCAACCTTCCCACTTCTACCTATGATCCCTGTCTATGTTTATAGATCTATGGATTGAAACCAAATTTGAGACAATTTAGGGAGGATTTTTTCTGCCAATTAGCCGAAGAGAACATCTTTGGGATGTGGGAGGAAACCAGAGCATCCGGAGAAAATCCACGCAAGCACGGGGAAAATGCACAGCACCATGTATCTGCACAGCACCGCGATAGTCACTGAGCTGTCGTGTTGCCCATCAGATAGTCCAGGTCAAGCGTACACTAACAATGTGAAGCACAAGGATACTCTCGAAAAATCAAACAGCAGCCCTCCTACGATCCATCGCGTGTACGCCTCTTGTTAGACAACAAGGCGGACCAAAGCACCTGTAGGATAAAAACAAGTACATCAATATCATCGTCTATTTACACACTTCCTAGTGACTCCCAATGCCTATGATCCCTGTTTAAAATCAGTTTTCTATACGCCTCCATTCCCATCAGTTCATGTGCCCATCTAAGTATTTCTTAAATAACTCCAGAGAACCTGCCTCCACCACTAGGCAGCGCGTTCCATACCCCCACCACCCTCTGTGTGAAAAAACTCCCACTCACATCCAAATTATACCTTACCCTCCTCACCTTAAGCCTGTGACCCCTCATGCTATTTGAGTCCATCCTAGGAAAAAGCTTAACACTGTTTACTCTATCTATACCCCTCATAATCTTGTACACCTCTATTAGATCTCCTCTAAGTCTACGTCTTTCTAAGGAAAACAGTCCCAATTTGCCTAACCTCTCCTCGTAACTCAGACCTTCCATACCAGGCAGCATCCTGGTAAACCTCCTCTGCACTCTCTCCAGACTCTCCATGTCCTTCCGGTAGTAAGGCGACCAGAACTGGACGCAGTATTCCAAATGAGGTCTAACCAACGTTTTATACAACTGCAACATTAAAGGCCAGCTCTCGTACTCTATACCCCTTCCTATAAAGGCTAACATACTATATGCTTTCTTCACAACCTTATCCACCTGTTCTGCCACCTTCAGAGACTTGTTCACCTGCACCCCCAGGTCCCTCTGCGTTTCTATACTCTTAATAGGTCTACCCTTTATCATATACCTCCCCGCTACATTCTTTCTCCCAAAATGCTTCACCTCGCATTTATTAGGATTGAATTCCATCTGCCATCTATCTGCCCAAGCTACCAGCCTATCTATGTCCTGCTGCATTGCCTGACAATGCTCCTCACTATCCGCAAGTCCAGCCGTCTTTGTATCTTGCTGATCACTCCACTTACTCTCTGTTCCAAGTCATTTATATATATTACAAATAGAAGAGCTCCCAGTACCGAGCCCTGCAGCACACCACTAGTGACCGACCTCCAGCTAGAAAAACACCCTTCCACCATTACTCTCTGTCTTCTATTACCAAGCCAATTACTTATCCATCTAGCTATCTATCCTTGTATCCCATTAGCCTTGACCTTTTCAACTAACCTCCCATGAGGGACTTTGTCAAACGCCTTACTAAAATCCATACAGATGACATCAACGGCTCGCCCTTTGTCGACCGTTTTCGTCACGTGCTCAAAAAATTCTACCAGATTTGTAAGGCATGACCTCTCTTTAACAAAGCCAAGTTGCGTATCCCTAATCAGATTGCAACGCTCTAAGTGCCTATACATCCTATCTTTAAGAATTTCCTCCAACAGCTTCCTTACCACTGATTCACCGGCCTACAATTTCCAGGGTTATCCCTACTGCCCTTTTTAAACAATGGTGCAACATTAGCTATTCTCCAGTCCTCTGGGACCTCACCTGTGTCCAAAGAAGAGACAAAGATTTGCGTCAGAGGCCTAACAATTTCACCTCGCACCTCCCTAAGCAGCCTGGGGTAAATGCCATCAGGCTCCGGAGATTTATCAGTTTTAATGCTACCTAGGAGCTCGAACACTTCCTCCCTCGGTATGGATATTTCCCTAACTGGTCCACAGCTCTCTCAGAGACAGGACCGGTCAACAAGTCCCTCTCCTTCGTGAATACTGACGCAAAGTATTCATTCAGGGTCTCCCCCATTTCCTCAGGCGCTAAGCACAGTTCCCCTCCTCTATCCCTAAGAGGTCTGATTTTTTTCTCTAACCACCCTTTTATTCCTAACATAGGAATAAAAAGCCTTTGGATTTTCCTTTAATCCTATCTGCCAAAACAATTTCATGCCCCCTTTTTGCCCTTCTGACTCCCCATTTGAGCTCCCTCCTACTCTCTCTATATTCCTCCAACGCTGTCTCCGTTCCCAGCTGCTTTGACCTATCATATGCCTCTCTTTTCTTCCTAACCAAGTCCTCAATATCTCTAGTAATCCACGCTCTCTAATCCTACCTTTCCCATCTTTCCTCTTAGCCGGCACATATCTTTCTTGCAACATTTTCAGTATTCCCTTGAAAGAGTCCCACATGCCTAGCATGGACTTACCCTTGAACAACCATTCCCAATCAGTTTCCATAAGTTCTTGCCTAATCCGACCATTGTTAGCTTTCCCCCAATTCGGCACTCTGCCCCTAGGGCAACAAACATCCTTTTCCATCTGTATCCTAAAGTAGACAGAATTGTGGTCACTGTTAGCCACATGTTCCCCTACTACAACATCAACTACCTGCCCTGGCTCATTACTCAGAACTAAATCAAATATAGCCCCTTCTCTAGTCAGGCTAGCCACATACTGCTCCAACAATTCTTCCAGTACACATTTTACAAATTCCTGCCCGTCAAACCCCCAGCTCTAGGTACTTTCCAATCCACCCTGGAGAGATTAAAATCTCCCACTATAACGACTCTATTCTTTCTGCACCTATCCAAAATGTCTTTACATATGCCTTCTTCAACTACCCGCGGGCTGTTGGGTGGCTTATAATACACCCCTAGCATAGTAATCGCCCCCTCTCTATTCCTCAACCTTTCTATTCGGACCGCTGCTCCTTCATTGGGTGGCTCACCTTACGAAAGAGCAGCGCACAGAAAGCTAGATGTTTGTGCTACCAAATAAACCTGTTGGACTTTAACCTGATGTTGTGAAACTTCTTACTGTTTTCATCAGTTTACCATTGGTAGCTATTCCTTCAGCTTTCTGGACCTTAAGATCTGGACCTTAAGATTTACCAAGCTATTGGGTCACTTGTCCTAATATCTCCTAATATGCTTTGTGCTAATTATGTCTGATATATGCTTCTTTCAAGCAAGCTTGTGATGTTCAACTTGCTTACTCGTTATACATAAATATAAGTTGTTACATTGAATCACACACTGTGTCAGGGAGCACATGCAATTCAGTACAAATGTTAGCAGCCGAAATGAGGGAACAAAACAAGTGTAGAATGTAAATCTAACAGTTTATAAATCCCTTGCTAAGGAACAATGTTTAATTGGTCACAATGAGGCTGCAGAGATTTGACTGCTATCTTCAGCTTATTGGGGGAAAAAAAATCACAGAACCAAATTAAATTCCAATAAAATAAAGGCTCAGGGGAGAAAATAGCAGCTTCCATCACTAGAGGATATTTTAATCAGTGAAATATTTCTGAAGTGCAGTGACTGACACAAAATAGGAAATACAACAGCTAATTTGGGCATCACAAGATTTCAAAAACAACAATGAATCAATGATTAAATCCACTGTTTTTAGCTATTGGAAAAGGATAATGACTACACTACCAGTGAGGTTGGAATGCTCTGATGAATGCCAAAAGGTCATCAACTTCAATTCATGAGCAAAGAAAACTCGGTTTAACATCCATGTATGCTAAAAGAATGCAGAACCCGCAAACTGTTGGGCCTCAGAGAGTGTAGTACTCCCTCAACATTGACCCCTCACTGTGCAGCATTCACTTCGCACCGAGCCACTGATAGTGCAGTATTCCCTCAGCACTGACTCTCTGACAGTGTGGTATTCTCTCAGTGCTGACCCTCTGACAGTGCGGCAAACCCTCAGTACTGACCCTATGACAGTGCGGCACTCCCTCGCTGATCCGCTGACAGTGCAGCACTCCGCCAGTACTGCCTCTCTGACAGTACAACACGTCCTTAGTACTGATAATGTCGCTGTTCCTCAGAGCTGACGTTCTGACAGTACAGCACACAGAGAGTGGTGGGAGTGTGGAATGAGCTGCCAAATGAAATAGTGAATGTGGGCTCACTTTTAATATTTAAGAAAAACTTAGAAAGATGCATGGATGATTGGGGTGTGAAGAGTATGGTCCAGATCCAGAACACAAACTCAATTTACAAGATAATGATTGGAATGCGAGTATTTACAGATAATCAAGTCTTAAAGGTACAGAAAATATGAATGGAGAGAAGGCCAAGTACAGGTTAAAGGTGTGTGTAGTCTTCAGCCAAGACAGTGAGATTTTGCAAGCCTGGGTGGGGGTGGGGGGATTCCGGCCATACTCATGTAGAACATTACAGCGCAGTACAGGTCCTTCGGCCTTTGACATTGCGCTGACCAGTGGAACCAATCTAATGACCCTCTAACCTAAACTATTCCAATGTTATCCATATGCCTATCCACTGACCATCTGAACTTCCTTCAAGTTGGCGAGTCCACAACTGCTGCAGGCAGGGCATTCCATGCCCTTACTACCCTCTGAGTAAAGAATCCTCTATGCAGAACTTGACTATCAGTCTCTGCTCAGCGACTCTGCGTTGTTGTGTCATGACAGCTCATCGAGCAGAGTCCTGCATCATAGAGCTGCTCAGGATAAACCATGAAAATTAAAACCATTGCATCTCTTTACATATCTACATTGCCAAGGCACATTTAGCAGAGGTGCACGATGATCAGTCTCCACCTCACGTGTACTTTGTGGTTTGGGTGAGACTGTGGCTGTGTCGAAAGGATCTGATGGGGCTGGTCTTTCTCACCAGCAACCAAACAAGGAGTGTGACTGAGTTAATGCTGCCACCTGGTGCATGCATTCTGAAACTGTTTATTCATCCATGAATCTGCCCTCGAAGCCTCTTCATCAATCTACCCTTGCAAAAACATTTCACTTGCGCTCATTAGGCCACAATGCAATTGTTTCCCATCACACGTCCAGGGCAGATTCTAAATCTCTGAGCCACTGAGCTGAACAATGTTCTGTGACAAGCTGTGAGTTTCAGAGTAGGAGATAAGTGCAGATTATTTCAGTCTCTGTCATTCCCCTCCTATAGTTCCTAGTCACAGATACCTTTTCATTGTAATAAATATAATTTACTAGCAGAGCTCCTCAGCTCTATGTTGGAATTGGAAAAAGTTGGCATGCAAGTGAAGCATTTCATCTCATGCCGTGAACTGAAGATCTGTTAAGCAGCAGCAGCTACTTGATATGTTTCAAACAGGCTCTTTACTGTTTCTGGCTGCATCCATTTCAGGAGCACTTCAGTTCCCCTGTAAGTTGATGAGGAAATTCTCACCATCATGTTCTCTCCATGGCAGTTATAGAATCAGAGAAGCGCTGGCTGTGAGCAGAGTGGAAATGCCAGTCAGTATGCCACATGGATTTCTCAGAAAAATTGGCCATGAGACCAAGAGTGGTTCTTGGGCAAAGGTGTTAAGCCGGGGAAAGATTAATATTTGGCAGGATCTCAGGAGTTTAGAGTGGGGAGGCTGCTTGAGTGAAAATCAACATTCGACATGTGGAGTCTTCCAACTTTCAAATGATTGGAATTCAGGATTGACATGTACCTGTGCGGATCAAGGATAAGTGAAGCAAGTATCGGGAACCATGGATAATAAGGGATATTAGGAACATTGTCAAAAAGATAAAGGAAATATTCATAAAGTTTAAAAAGGCTTAGGACAGAAGAAGTCCTAGAAGAATATAAAAAATTTAGGAAGGAACTTAAGGGAGGATTAGGAGGACTGAAAGGCATCATGAAAAGTCCTTGGCAAACAGGATTAAGGAAAATCCTAAGGCATTTTATCTTTTCCCAAAGGTAGGAGAGTCTCAAATTAGAGAGCATAGGTTTAAGGTATGGGGAGAGAGATACGAAAATGTCCAGAGAGGCAATTTTTCCACACAGAAGTTGGAGGGTCTGGAACAAGCTGCCAGAGGTAGTAGTAGAGGCGGCTACAATTTTATTTTTTAAAAAGCATTTAGAGAGTTACATGGACAAGATGGGTATAGGGAGATATGGGCCAAATGTGGGCAATTGAGATTAGCTTAGAGGTTGAAAAAAAGGATGGCATGGACAAGTTGGGCTGAAGGCCTGTTTCCATGTTGTAAACCTTTATGACTCTATGACTCTAAGGGTTAGTCCACTCAAAGATAGTGGAGGGAATCTATGCTTGAAACCAGTCTTCACCTGAATCAATGCTGAGACCAGAGTCCTAGTGAGTCACATAACTAGAACTATAGATAGAGCTTTAAATTAAATAGGAAGGGGAGGGCTCAGTTATTGGGGAAAATTAGAAAATCTAAATTGAAAGAGGAGCTATAAGTGCAGATTAGCAAATGTCTTTACGCACTAAGGAATTGTAAAAAAGTAGAGAAATTCATCAGCAGAACAAAATCTAAATGCACAAAGCATTCAGAACAAAAATGAATTAACAGCACAAATAGAAACAGATTTGGAAGCGATTACTGAGACATGGTTACAAGGAAACCAGGTCTGGGAATTGAATATTCAAGGGTACTGAGCATTTCAGAAAGCAAGACTGAAAGGAAAAGGAGGTGGTAGCTTTGCTGATAAAGAATAGGGTCAGTGCTGTAATGAGAAATGTCATAAGCATGGGAGATCAAAATGTGGAATTAGTCTGGGTAGAAATAAGAAATAGCAAAGAAAAGAAATACTTATTGGAGTAATCTATAGGTCCCCAAGTAATTCTGCAGTGGAGCACAGTATAAACCAGTAAATAATGGGGGTTTTCAAAAAAGATATGGTAATAATCATGGGTGATTTTAATATATAACATAGGTTAGAAGAATCAAATTGACAAGGGTAGCTGGAGGCAGAGTTCATTAAATGTATTAGAGATTGTTTCTTGGAACAGTATATTATGAAACCAATCAAGGAGCACACTACTCTGGAATTGGTATTGTGTAATGCGGAGGAATTAATTAGTGACTTCATAATTCAGGAAACTCCAGGGAGTAGTGACCCCCAAAATTCAATTTGGGGGTGAGAAAGTAGCGTTCTGGAATTAAGCAAAGGAAATTACATAGACATGAGGACAGATTTGGCTCAAGTAGAGTGGGCAGGAAGGCTAAAAGGTAGAACAGCAGATGAGTGGTAATTGTTTAAGGAAATGCTCAAGTCCTCACAACTAAAATATATACCGGTGAAGAAGAAAGATGGTAATGGGGTTAAAAAACATCTATAGCTAAACAAGGAGATTAAGGAAAATATAAAGACAAAAAGCTAAGGTATGCAACATTACAAAGGTCAGTGGTGGGCTAGAAGATTAGGAAACTTTCAAACATAAATAAAGGGATACTAAAAAAGTAATAAAAAGAGCCAAAGTAAATTACGAAAGAAAACTAGCGCCAAATATAGAACATAGAACATAGAAAAACTACAGCACAAACAGGCCCTTCAGCCCACAAGTTGTGCCAATCATATCTCTACCTAGTAGGCTTACCTATAACCCTCAATTCTACTAAGTCCCATGTACTCATCCAGAAGTCTCTTAAAAGACCCTATCGATGGCAGCTGATTCCACGTACCCACCACTCTCCGAGTGAAAAACTTACCCCTCTCGTCTCCTCTGTACCTACTCCCCAGCACCCTAATCCTGTGTCCTCTTGTGGCAGCCATTTTAGCCCTGGGAAAAAGCCTCTGAGAATCCACCCGATCAATATCTTTCAACATCTTATACATCTCTATCAGGTCACCTCCCATCCTTCGTCTCTCCAAGGAGAAAAGGCCGAGCTCTCTCAACCTATCCTCATAAGGCATTACCAATTCAGGCAACATCCTTGTAAATCTTCTCTGACCCTTTCAATGGCTTCCACATCCTTTCTGTAATGAGGTGATCAGAACTAAGCACAGTACTCCAAGTGGGGTCTGACCAGGGTCTTATACAACTGCAGCATTATCTCCCAACTCCTAAATTCAATTCCTTGATTGATGAAGGCCAGTACATCATATGCCTTCTTAACCACAGCCTCTACCTGCAAAGCCGATTTGGGAGTCCTATGAATCTGGACCCCAAGATCCTTCTGATCTTTCACACTGCTGAGAGTCTTACCCTTAATATTACATTCTTTCATCCCATTTGACCAGCCAAACTGAACCACCACACACTTACATCAAGAAGGATAGCAAAAGTTTCTATAGATAAATAAAAGGTTAATTCAGAAGCTTTGATCACATGGGATTAGGGGTCATTTATTAGCTTGATTGGGTGACAGGTTGAAGGACAGAAGACAGAGAGTTGGAATAAATGGTTTGATTTCTGAACAGCAAGAAGTAACTAGTGGGTTGCCACAGGTTCAGTCCTTGTGCCCCAGCTTTCTAATTACCTATATTAATGAATTGGATACAGGGATAAAAAGATCTATAGCCAAATTTGCAGATAACACAAAAATAGACGGGACAGTAAGTTGCAATGACGAAATAAGAAACTTACAAATGAATATTGATAGGTTATCGGGATGTGCTAAATGTCGCAGATGGAATTTAATATGGATAAGTGTGAGGTCATGCATTCTGATTGGAAAAATGGGAAGGCAAATTATTATCTAAATGGGGAGAGACTTCGGGGTGCTCCGGTGCAGAGGGATCTGGGTGTCACCTTTCATGACTCACAGAAAACTAGTATGCAGCTACAGCAAATAATAAAGGAAGTGAATAGAATGTTGGCATTTATAGCTAAAGGAAGAGAACATAAAAATAAAGAAGTATTGTTGCAATTATACAGGGCATTGGTGAAGCCGCACCTGAAGTATTACGCACAGTTTTGGTCCCCTTATTTCAGGAAAGATGTAGCAGCATTGGAAGCAGTTCAGAGCAGTTCACCAGATTGATTCCAAAGATGAGGGGTTTGTCGTATAAAGAAAGATTAGACAGTTTAGGCCTATACTCTCTGGAATTTAGAAGAATGAGAGCTGATCAAATTGAGGTATATAAGAAGATAAAAGGTGTAGACACAGTAGATGTGGAATGGATGCTTCCACTAGTGGGGCATTCCAGGAGAGGTCAGAGTCTTATGAATAAGGGTAACAAATTCAAAACAGAATTAAGGAGAAATTTTCCCAAAAGGTTGTGAATCTGTGGAATTTGCTACTCCAAAGTGTGGTGCATTTTGGAGTTAAATAGATTTTTAACTGGTAATAGGTTAAAGGGTTATAGGGAGAAGGTAGGAAATTGGGAATGAGAAGAATATCAGCCATGATTAAATTGTGGAGTGGACTCGATGGGCTGAATGGCCTAATTCTGCTCCTATATTTTATGAACTTATAAAACAGATGAGATACTAAATGTATATTTTGCCCCGCTATTAGAGTCATAGATCATAGAGGTTTATAGCATGAAACAGGCCCTTCAGCCCAAACTTTGTCTGGGCTTTGTCTTAACGAACTTATTTTTTTAAAACCCCTAAACTAATTCCAGTTGCCCACATTTGGCCCATATCCCTCTGTACCCATCACACCCATGTAATGAACTAAATACTTTTAAAAGATAAAATTGTACCCGGCTCTACTACCACCTCTGGCAGCTTGTTCCAACTACCTACCACCCTCTTTGTAAAAAAATTGTCCGTCTGATCACTGTTGTGTCTCTCCCCTCTCATCTTGAACCTATGCCGTCTAGTTTTAGACTCTCCTACCTTTGGGAAAAGATATTGATTTTCTACCTTATCTATGCCACTCAGTATTTTATAGACCTCTATAAGGTTACTTGTCAGCCTCCTACGCTCCACAGAAAGAAGTTCCAGTCTATTCAGCCTCTCCTTATAACTCAATCCATCAAGTCCCAGCAGCATCCTGGTAAATCTTTTCTGCATTCTTTCTAGTTTAATAATATCCTTTCTATAATAGAGCGACCAGAATTGCACACAGTATTCCAAGTGTGGCCTTACAACTAGCTTGTACAACTTTAACAAGATATCCCAATTGCCATATCCCATGTTCTGGTCAATGAAACCAAGTATGCCAAATGCCTTCTTCACCATTCTGTCCACCTGTGACTACACTTTCAAGGAGCTATGAACATATATCCCTACATCTCTTTGTTCTGTAACTCTCCTCAACACCCTACCATTAACTGAGTAAGTCCTGCTCCTACTTCAATTTACCAAAATACATTACCTTGCATTTGTTTAAATTAAACTCTATCTGCCATTCATCAGCCCACTGGCCCAACTGATCAAGGTTCTGCTGCAATTGGAGATAATCTTCTCCACTGTCCACATGCCAGCAATCTTGGTGTCATCTGCAAACTTACTAACTATGCCCTCTAAATTCTCATCCAAATCATTAATATGAATGACAAATAACAGTGGGCCCACCACTGATCCCTGACGCACGCAGCTAGTCACAGGCCTCCAGTTTGAAAAACAAGTCTCTACAAGCCAATTTTTTATCCATTTGGATGCCCCATCCTGGATCTCATGAGATTTAACCCTGTGCAACAACCTACTATGTGGTACCTTATCAAAGGCTTTGCTAAAGTCCATGTAGACAACATCAACTGCACTGCTCTCATTTATCTTCTTGGTTACCCCTTCAAAAAACTCAATCAAATGTAAGACATGATTTTTCACTCACATCGCCATGCTGACTGTCCCTAATCAGTCCTTGCATCTCTAGATACCTGTAGATCCTGTCTTTCAAAATACCTTCCAACAACTTGTTATAGTTTACAGAGTGACTTGGACAAGTTGCAGAGCTGGGCCGAGAGGTGGCAAATGGAGTTTAATGTGGAAAAGTGTGAGGTAATGCACTTTGGCAGGAACAATAAGTGTGTAGAGTATAGGCTAATGGTAGGGCTCTTAATAGTGTTGAGGAACAGAAGGATCTTGGTGTATGTGTCAATAGATCCCTGAAAGTAGGCAGTCAAGTGGATAAAGTTGTTAAGAAGGCTTATGGAGTCTTAGCTTTTATTGGTAGGGGGATTGAATTTAGGAGCCGCAACGTCATGTTGCAACTGTACAAAACTCTAGTGCGGCCGCACTTGGAGTATTGTGTGCAGTTCTGGTCCCCACATTATAAGAAAGATGTGGAGGCATTGGAGAGTTTACAGAGGAGGTTTACCAGGATGTTGCCTGGTATGGAGGGCAGGTCTTATGAAGAGAGGCTGAGGGATTTGAGGTTGTTTTCGTAGAAAGGAGGCGGCTAAGAGGGGACCTAATCGAAACATATAAGATGATTAGAGGTTTAGATAGGGTGGACAGTGATAGCCTTTTTCCTAGGATGGAGAAAGCTAGCACGAGGGACACAGCTTTAAATTAAGGGGTATGAGTTATAGGACGGATATCAGAGGTAGGTTCTTTACTCAAAGAGTGATTAGGGAGTGGAATCCCCTGCCTGCAGCTGTTGTAGATGCGCCAAGTTTGGTGGCGTTTAAGAGGTTACTTGATAAGTATATGGAAGAGAAGGGAATGATTTAGTTAGGAGGGGCATTGCTTTTTATTTTGGTCGGCACAACATCGAAGGCCGAAGGGCCTGTTCTGTGCTGTAATGTTCTATGTTCTATGTTCTAACTTATCCACCACAGATGTGAAGCTAACTGGCCTGTAGTTCCCAGGCTTTTCCTTGGAGTGCTTTTTAAACAAAGGCACAACATTTGCCACTCTTCAATCTTCAGGATCCTCACCCGTGACTATCGATGATTCAAATATCTCAGGTAGGGACTCCACAATTTCCTCCCTAGCCTCCCATAATGTCCTGGGATACACTTCATCAGGTCCCAGGGATTTATCTACCTTGATGCGCTTTAAGACTTCCAGCACCTCCTTCTCTGTAATATGTACACTCCTCACAACATCAATATTTATTTCCCCAAGTTCCCTAATATCCATGCTTTCCTCAACAGTAAATACTGATGAGAAATACTCATTTAGGATCTCGTCCATCTCTTGTGGATCTGCACACACTGTTGTTGATCCTTAGGAGGCCCAACTCTCTCCCTAGTTACTTTTTTGCCCTTTAGAACATAGAACATAGAACAATACAGCACAGAACAGGCCCTTCGGCCTTCGATGTTGTGCCGACCAAAATAAAAAGCAATGCCCCTCCTAACTAAACCATTCCCTTCTCATCCATATACTTATCCACTAACCTCTTAAACGCCACCAACCTTGGCGCATCTACACCAGCTGCAGGCAGGGCATTCCACTCCCTAATCACTCTTTGAGTAAAGAACCTACCTCTGATATCCGTCCTATAACTCATACCCCTTAATTTAAAGTGTGTCCCCTCGTGCTAGCTTTCTCCATCCTAGGAAAAAGGCTATCACTGTCCACCCTATCCAAACCTCTAATTATCTTATATGTTTCAATAAGATCCCCCCTTAGCCGCCTCCTTTCTAACGAAAACAACCTCAACTCCTTCAACCTCTCTTCATAGGACCTGCCCTCCATACCAGGCAACATCCTAGTAAACCTCCTCTGTACCCTCTCCAATGCCTCACATCTTTCTTATAATGTGGCGACCAGAACTGCACACAATACTCCAAGTGCGGCCGCACTAGAGTTTTGTACAGCTGCAACATGATGCTGCGGCATCATGTATTTGTAGAAGCTCTTTGGATTCTCAAAGAACAAAGAACAAAGAATAAAGAACAAAACAGCACGGGAAACAGGCCCTTCGGCCCAACGAGCCCGTGCCACCACCCCGACGTTCCCATCTCTACCTGCGATCCCTGTCTATGTTTATAGATCTATGGATTAAAAACCAAATTTGAGACAATTTAGGGAGAATTTGTTTTGCCAATTAGCCTAAGAGCACATCTTTGGGATGTGGGAGGAAACCGGAGCTCCCTGACAAAACCCACGCAAGCATGGGGAGAATGCGCAAACTCCCACAGACACAGGCCCAAATCCATGTATCTGCACAGCACAGCAATAGTCACTGAGCTGTCGTGTTGCCCATCAGATAGTACAGGTCAAGCATACACTAACAACATGAAGCAGTAGGATACTCTCGAAAAGAATCCAAGAGCAGTCCTCTCACGACCCATCGCGTGTATGCCCCTCGTTAGACAACAAGGTGGACCAAAGCACCTGTAGGACAAAAACAAATACATCAATATCATCATCTATTTACACACTTCCCAGGGACTCCCAAGGCTCATGATTCCTATTTTAAATCAGTTTTCTATACCCCTCTGTTCCCATTCTGTTCATGTGCCCATCTAAGTATTTCTTAAATAACTCCAGAGTACCTGCCTCCACCACTTTACTTGGCAGCGCATTCCATATCCCCACCACCCTCTGTGTGATAAAACTCCTTCTAGCATCCAAATTATACCTTACCCCCCTCACCCTAAGCCCGTGACCCCTCGTGCTATTTGAGTCCATCCTAGGAAAAAGTTTAACCCTGTTTACTCTATCAATCCCCTTCAAAATCTTGCACACCTCTATCAGATCTCCTCTAAGTCTACGTCTTTCTAAGGAAAACAGTCCCAATTTGCCTAATCTCTCCTCATTACTCAGACCTTCCATACCAGGCAGCATCCTGGTAAACCTCCTCTGCACTCTCTCCAGAGTCTCCACGTCCTTCCGGTAGTAAGGCAACCAGAACTGGACGCAGTATTCCAAATGAGGTCTAAGCAGCGTTTTATACAACTGCAACATTAAAGGCCAGCTCTTGTACTCTATACCCATTCCTATAAAAGCTAACATACTATATGCTTTCTTCACAACCTTCTCCATTTGCTCTGCCACCTTCAGGTATCTCCTTTGCCTTATCTACCAAAACAGTCTCGTGTCCCCTTTTTGCCCTCCTGATTTCTCTCTTCATTCTACTCCTACATCCCCTATACTCTTCAAGAAATTCACTTGCTCCCAGCTGCCTATGCACGTCATGTGCCTCTTTCTTCCTCTTGACCAGGGCCTCAATATCCTGAGTCATCCAGGGTTCCTGACTTCTGCCAGCCTTGACCTTCACTCTAAGAGGAATGTGTTTATCTTGAACCCTGGTTAATACACTTTTAAAAGCCTGTCACTTACCAGACATCCCTTTCCTTCCCACAGACTCCCCCAATTAAATTTTGAAAGTTCCTGCCTGACATCAGCAAAATTGCTTGCCACAATTTAGAATATTAACTTCATGGTAAGACAGACTTATCATTCTCCATAGCTATCTTAAAACTAATAGAATTATGCTCATTCGTCTCAAAGTGATCCCTCACTAACATTTCTGTCACCTGCCCTTCCTTATTTCCCAGAGGGGGTCAAGTTTTGCCACCACGTGCAGAGACTATTTCCTTGGGTTATGCAGCTGTTACTAGGAGGCAGAACTACAAATTTCATGATGAAAGATGTAGGAGGAGGTAGATTCTTCACTCGGAGAGTGGTTGGAGTGTCGAATGCACTGCCTGCTGTGATAGTGGAGTTGGACACTTTAGGAACTTTCAAACGGTTATTGGATAAGCACTTGGAGCACATAGTCAGGCCATCCACATACTGAATGAGAAATTCCTCCTGAATACACTGAACAAATTTCTCTCCATCCAATCCTCTAATACAATGACTGTCTAGTCAATGTTGGGAAAATTAAAATCTCTGACTATTACCACCCTATTTTTCTTGGAGCTATCTGTAATCGCCTTACATATTTGTTCCTCAATTTCCCACAGACTATTTGGGGCCTATAGTACAACCCTATCAAAGTGATTTCCCGCTTCTTATTTCTCAGTTCTACCCCATATATACTTAGTGGCTGGACCCTCAGATATATCCCCTCTCAGTATGGCTAATCAAAAATGTAATTCCTCCTCCTTTCTTATCTCCTGTTTTATCTTTCCTATAACATCTGTACTCTGGAACATTAAGCTGTCAGTCCTGTATCTGCCTGAGCCATGTTTCAGTAATTGTTATAACATCCCAGTCTCACATACCCATCAATGCTCTGAGTTCATTTGCCTTGTGCGTCAGGCCTCTTGCATTGAAATAAATGCATAGAACATAGAACATAGAACATTACAGCACAGAACAGGCCCTTCGGCCTTCGATATTGCGCCAACTAATATAAAAAGCAATGCCCCTCCAAACTAAACCATTCCCTTCTCTTCCATATACTTATCAACTAACCTCTTAAACTCCACCAAACTTGGCGCATCTACAACTGCTGCAGGCAGTTGTACTCCCGAACCAGGTATTCCACTCCCGAACCACCCTTTGGGTAAAGAACCTACCTCTGATATCCGTCCTATAACTATCACCCCTTAATTTAAAGCTGTGTCCCCTCGTGATAGCTTTTTCCATCCTAGGAAAAAGGCTATCACTGTCCACCCTATCTAAACCTCTAATCATCTTATATGTTTCGATCAGGTCCCCTCTTAGCCTCCTCCTTTCTAACGAAAACAACCTCAAATCCCTCAGCCTCTCCTCATAAGACCTGCCCTCCATACCAGGCAACATCCTGGAAAACCTCCTCTGTACCCTCTCCAATGCCTCCACATCTTTCTTATAATGCGGGGACCAGAACTGCACACAATACTCCAAGTGCGCCGCACTAGAGTTTTGTACAGTTGCAACATGACGTTGCGGCTCCGAAATTCAATCCCTCTACCAATAAAAGCCAAGACTCCATATCCTTCTTAACAACCTTCTCGACCTGACTGCCTACTTTCAGGGATCTATGCACATACACACCAAGATCCCTCTGTTCATCTAGACTACTAAGAATCCTACCATTTACCCTATACTCTACATATTTATTATTTCTGCCATAGTGCATTACCTCACACTTTTCCACATTAAACTCCATTTGCCACCTCTCGGCCCAGCTCTGCAACTTGTCCAAGTCCCTCTGCAAACTATAATACCCCTCTTCACTATCTACCACTCCACCGACTTTAGTGTCATCCGCAAATTTACTAATCCATCCTTCAATACCCTCATCCAGATCATTTATAAAAATTACAAACAGCAGGGGCCCCAAAACAGACCCCTGAGGTACACCACTTGTCACCGAACTCCAAGATGAATATCTCCCATCAACCACCACCTCTGTCTTCTATCTGCCAGCTAATTCCTAACCCAATTAGCTAAATTATCCTCTATCCCATACATCTGCATTTTCTGCAGAAGTCTTCCATGGGCCACTTTATCAAACGCCTTACTAAAGTCCATATATACCATGCAGTTTAATGCGGACTTCCCTTGCTCTCTGTCCTGCTTTTGTCTGATCAGTCTGGTACTAGGATTAATGATGCTGCCTTTACTGATTATGGAACATTGAACATAGAACAGCGCAACACAGTACAGGCCCTTCGGCCCTCAATGTTGTGCTGAACAATGTCCAAGCCAAAGATCAAGCTATCCCATTCCCAATAATTCTCCATGTGCTCCATGTGCCTATCCAATAACCGTTTGAAAGTTCCTAAAGTGTCCAACTCCACTATCACAGCAGGCAGTGCATTCGACACTCCAACCACTCTCCGAGTGAAGAATCTACCTCCTCCTACATCTTTCATCATGAACTTTGTAGTTCTGCCTCCTAGTAACAGCTGCATAACCCAAGGAAATAGTCTCTGCACGTCCACTCTATCAATCCCCCTCATCATCTTATAAACCTCTATTAAGTCGCCTCTCATCCTCCTCCGCTCTAAAGAGCCCCAGCTCCCTCAACCTTTCCTCATAAGACCTACCCTCCAAACCAGGCAGCATCCTGGTAAATCTCCTCTGCACTCTCTCCAATGCTTCCACATCCTTCTAATAGTGAGGTGATCAGAACTACACACAATATTCCAAATGTGGTCTCACCAACGTCCGGTATAGTTGCAGCATAATCCCCTGGCCCTTAAACTCAAAACCCATGTTAATAAACGCTAACACACTATGTTGCATGTTGCAACATATGTCATGTTGCAACTGTACAAAACTCTAGTGAGGCCACACTTGGAGTATTGTGTACAGTTCCGGTCCCCGCATTATAAGAAAGATGTGGAGGCATTGGAGAGGGTACAGAGGAGGTTTACCAGGATGTTGTCTGGTATGGAAGGCAGGTCTTATGAAGAGAGGCTGAGGGATTTGAGGTTGTTTTCGTTAGAAAGAAGGCGGATAAGAGGAGACCTTATTGAAACATATAAGATGATTAGAGGTTTAGATAGGGTGGACAGTGATAGCCTTTTTCCAAGGATGGAGAAAGCTAGCACGAGGGGACATAGCTTTAAATTAAGGGGTGGTGGTTTTAGGACAGATGTCAGAGGTAGGTAAGGGTATGGAATGCCTTGCCTCCGTCAGTTATAGATGCGCCAAGTTTGGTGGCGTTTAAGAGGTTAGTAGATAAGTTTATGGATGAAAAGGGAATGGTTTAGGTTAGAGGGTCACCGCTTGTTCCTAATTGGTCGGCGCAACATCGAGGGTCGAAGAGCCTGTTCTGCGCTGTAATGTTCTATGTTCTATGTTCACTATAAGCCTTCTTCACAGTTCTATCTACTTGAGTGGCAACCTTCAGAGATCTATGGATATGAGCCCTAAGATCTCTCTGTTCCTCCACATTCCTCAGAACTTTGCTATTGACCCTGTAATCCGCATTCATGTTTGTCGTATCAAAATGGATCATCTCGCACTTATCAGGGTTAAACTCCAAATGCCACTTTTCAGGCCAGCTCTGCAGCCTATCAATGTCTCTTTGCAGCCTACAAGAGCCCTCCACCTCATCCAATCCTCCACCAATCTTGGTGTCATCAGCAAATTTACTAATTCACCCTTCAGCTCCCTCTTCTATGTCATTGATAAAAATCACAAACAGCAGAGAATCCAGCACTGACCCCTGTGGCACACCACTGGTAACTGGCCTCCAGTCTAAAAATTTTCTCTCCACTCCCACCCTCTATCTCCTATGAGTCAGCCAGTTACTTATCCAATCGGCCAAATTTCCTTCCATCCCACACTTCCTTATCTTCTTCATGAGTCTTCTATCTTCTATCCCACACCTCTTTATCTTCACCATGAGGGACCTTATCAAATGCCTTACTAAAGTCCAATTCGGTTACATTCACCTTAGTGATGGATAGGGATAGGCATGAAGCTGGGGGCAGTAGTTATAGCTGGGGAAATGGTAATTATGAGGCCATCAGGAGAGAATTAGGGTGCATAGGTCGGACTAGGAAACTACAGGGACTGGGAACATCTGGAATGTGGAGCTTATTCAAGGAGCAGCTACTGTGAGTCCTTGATAAGTATGTCCCTGTCAGGCAAGGAGGAAATGGTCGCGTAAGGGAACCATGGTGTACTAAAAAAGTTAATTCGCTGGTTAAAAGGAAAAAGGAGGCTTATGTCAGGATGAGGCTTGAAGGCTCAGTTAGTGCACTGGATAGCTATAGATTAGCCAGGAGGGAGCTAAAAATTGAGTTGAGAAGAGCTAAAAGAGGACACATGAAGACTTTGGCTGATAGGATCAAGGAGAATCCTAAAGCTTTCTTTAGATATGTTAAGAATAGAAGATTGGTTAGGGCAAGGTTAACGCCAGTCATGGACAGCAGTGGGAAGTCGTGCGTGGAGCCTGAAGAGATTGGTGAGGCACTGAACAAATATTTTTCTTCTGTATTCACGCAGGGAGATGTAAATGTAGTTGTGGAGAACACTGGGATACAGGGTTGTAAACTGGAAAGTATTGAAGTAGATAAGGAGGATGTGCTAGATATTCTTGAGGGTTTGAAGTTAGATAAGTCCCCTGGGCCGGACAGGATTTACCCTAGGATTCTCTGGGAGGCGAGAGAGGCGATTGCAGAGCCTCTGGCTCTGATCTTTAGGTCCTCGTTGGTTACGGGTGTGGTTCCGGAGGACTGCAGGATAGCGAATGTGGTCCCATTGTTTAAGAAGGGGAAGAGAGACCTTCCAGGGAATTATAGGCCAGTGAGTCTTACTTCTGTTGTGGGCAAGGTATTGGAGAGAATTATTAGGGATAGGATTTATAGTTATTTAGAGAGAAATGAATTGATTGGGGATAGTCAGCATGGTTTTGTGAAGGGTAGGTCACGCCTTACTAACCTTATTGAGTTTTTTGAAAAAGTGACCAAAGAGGTGGATGGGGGTAAGGCAGTTGATGTGGTATATATGGCCTTTAGTAAGGCATTCGATAAGGTGGCCCAAGGAAGGCTTCTGCAGAAAATGCAGATGTATGGGATTGAGGGTGATTTAGATAATTGGATTAGGAATTGGCTAGCTGATAGAAGACAGAGGGTGGTTGTTGATGGAAATTATTCATCATGGAGTTTGGTTACAAGTGGTGTACCTCAGGGATCTGTTTTGGGGCCTCTGCTGTTTGTAATTTTTATAAATGATCTGGATGAGGGTATTGAGGGTATTGATTAGTAAATTTGACACCAAAGTCGGAGGAGTGGTAGATTGTGAAGAGGGTTGTTATAGTTTGCAGGAAGACTTGGACAAGTTGCAGAGCTGGGCCAAGAGGTGGCAAATGGAGTTTAATGCGGAGAAGTGTGAGGTAATTCACTTTGGCAGGAATAACAAATGTGTAGAGTATAGGGCTAATGGTAGAACTCTTAATAGCGTTGATGAACAGAGGGATCTTGGTGTATATGTGCATAGATCCCTGAAAGTTGGCAATCAAGTCGATAAGGTTGTTAAGAAGGCATACAGAGTCTTAGCTTTTATTAGTAGGGGGATTGAATTTCGGAGCCGCAACATCATGTTGCAACTGTACAAAACTCTAGTGCGGCCGCACTTGGAGTATTGTGTGCAGTTCTGGTTCCCACATTATAAGAAAGATGTGGAGGCATTGGAGAGGGTACAGAGGAGGTTTACCAGGATGTTGCCTGGTACGGAGGGCAGGTCTTATGAAGAGAGGCTGAGGGATTTGAGGTTGTTTTCGTTAGAAAGAAGGCAGCTAAGAGGAGACCTTATTGAAACATATAAAGATGATTAGAGGTTTAGATAGGGTGGACAGTGATAGCCTTTTTCCTAGGATGGAGAAAGCTAGCACGAGGGGACATAGCTTTAAATTAAGGGGTGGTAGTTATAAGACGGATGTCAGAGGTAAGTTCTTTACCCAGAGGGTGGTAAGGGTATGGAATGCCCTGCCTGCTGCAGTTGTAGATGCGCCAAGTTTGGTGCCGTTTAAGAGGTTAGTGGATAAGTTTATGGATGAAAAGGGAATGGTTTAGGTTAGAGGGTCATTGCTTTTTCTTAATTGGTCGGCGCAACATCGAAGGCCGAAGGGCCTGTTCTGCGCTGTAATGTTCTATGTTCTATGTATATGACATCAACTACACACTTAGTTCAAAGAATTCAATCAAATTTGTGTGGCAGGGCTTACTCCTCACGAAACCATGCTGACTGTCCCGGATTAAACTGCATCTTTCCAAATGCTCATACATCCTATTTCTCCGGACCCTTTCCATTAACTTACTGACCACTGAACTAAAACTAACTGGCCTATTATTAATGTGCTCTCTTTAACTCCAATGCTGTCCTCAAACTTCTATCTCTCTACTGCTTTGGATCTCATCCCCCTGCCAAACTAGTTTAAATCCTCCCAACTGGCTCTAGCAAATCTCCCCACCAGCATGTTAGTCCCTCTCCAGTTCAAATGTAACCCATCCCTCTTGAACAGATCAGCATTCCCCAGAAAAGATCCCAATGATCCAAAAATCTAAATCCCTGCCTCCTGCACCAGCTCTCAAACCAGGCATTCATCTGCCTAATCCTCCTACTCCTACTGTCACTAACATGTGTGGTATTGGTCGTAGTTCTGAAATTACCATCTTCGAGGTCCTGCACCTTAGCCTTTTGCTGAATCTCTATATTCACATTTCAGGACCTCATCCCTTTTCCTACTTATGTCATTGGTACCAATATGTACAACGACCTCTGGCTGCTCACTCCTTGTGAATGTCCTGCATTCGCTCAGGGATATCCCTGACCCTGGCATCAGGGAGGTAAAACACCATCCTGGAGTCACCAAAGAGAATGATTTGGTAGATGAGGAGCCTAGGGTAGGATGTGTAGATATTCTGGGTCATGTCAATATCAAAAAGGAGTTGGGCATCTTACAAAGCATTAAAGTAGACAAGTCCCCAAGGCCTCATGCGATCTACCCCAAAATACTGAGGGGAGCATGGATGGAAATTGATGGGTCCTTGACAGAAATCTTTGTATCTTCACTGGCTACAGGTGAATTTCCAGAGGACTGGAGGATAGCCAATATTGTTCCATTGTTTTAGAAGGGCAGCATGAATAATCCAGGAAATTATAAACCAGTGAACTTTACGTCAGTGAGAGGGAATTTATTGGGAAAATTACTCACATTTGGAAACAAATGTGAATATTATTGATAGGCAGCATGGTTTTGTGACGAAGAGGTAGTGCCTCACTAACATGATCATAACACCGGTCGGGATAGTCCTGGAAATTACTGGCCGGTGAGTCTGACCTCAGTGGTTGGTAAGCTGATGGAGAGGCTTCTGAGGGACAAGATTTATGAGCATTTGGAGAAGTTTAGGTTGATTAGAAATAGTCAGCATGGTTTTGTAAAAGGCAGGTTGTGCTTTACGAGCTTAATTGAGTTCTTCGAAAATGTGACTGAACACATTGACGAAGGAAGAGCAGTGAACGTGGTGTACATGGACTTCAGCAAGGCATTTGACAAGGTCCCCCATGCAAGACTTCTTGAGAAGGTGAGAGGGCATGGGATCCAAGGGGCTTTGGCCTTGTGGATCCAGAACTGGCTTGCCTGCGGAAGGCAGAGGGTGGTTGTGGATGGCTCTTTTTCTGCATGGAGGTCGGTCACCAGTGGAGTGCCCCAGGGATCTGTTCTAGGACAGGACGTGTTCTAGGAAGGACGTGGAAGCTATTGAAAGGGTGCAGAGGAGATTTACAAGGATGTTGCCTGGATTAGGAGGCATGCCTTATGAAGACAGGTTGAGGGAGCTGGGACTGTTCTCCCTGGAGAGACGAAGGTTGAGAGGCAACCTGATAGAGGTTTACGAGATGTTGAGAGGAATAGATAGGGTGGACTCTCAGAGACTATTTCCCAGGGCTGAAATGGTCGCGACGAGAGGGCACAGATTTAAGGTGCAGGGAAGCAAGTCCAGAGGGGATGCTAGGGGAAAGTTTTTCACTCAGAGGGTGGTGAGTGAATGGAATCGGCTGCCGTCGGTGGTGGTCGAGGCGAACTCGCTGGGGTCTTTTAAAAGACTTCTGGATGAGTATATGGGATCCAATAGGATTGGGGGTTATAGATAGGTCTATGGCTGGGTAGGTTTTGATGTGTTCGGCACAACTTGTGTGCCGAAGGGCCTGTTTGTGCTGTAGTGTTCTATGTTCTATGTTCTATGATTGAGTTTTTTGAAGAAGTGACAAAGATGATAGATGAGAGAAAAGCAGTGGATGTTGTATACATGGACTTCAGTAAAGCTTTTAACGAGGTACCTCATGGCAGACTGGTATAAAAGGTAAAGGATCAGAGGAGCGCTGGCAAAATGGATGCAGCTTTCACTTAGAAGACAAAGAACAAAGAACAAAACATCACGGGAAACAGGCCCTTCAGCCCAACAAACGCGCGCTGTCACCCAGATGTTCCCACCTCTACCCGTGTTCCCTGGCTATGTTTATAGATCTACGGATTAAAAACCAAATTTGAGACAATTTAGGGAGAATTTCTTTTGCCAATTAGCCTAAGAGCAGATCTTTGGGATGTGGAAGGGAACCGGAGCTCCCGGAGAAAACCCACGCAAGCACAGGGAGAATGCGCAAACTCCCACAGACACAGGCCCAAATCCATGTATCTGCACAGCACAGCAATAGTCACTGAGCTGTCATGTTGCCTATCAAATGGTCCAGGTCAAGCGTACACTAATGACGTGAAGCACTAGGATACTCTCGAAAAAATCCAAGAGCAGCCATCTCATGACCCATCGCGTGTATGCTCCTTGTTAGACTACAAGGTGGACCAAAGCATCTATAGGATAAAAACAAGTACATCAATATCATCATCTATTTACACACTTCCCAGGGACTCCCAAGGCTCATGATCCCTATTTTAAATCAGTTTTCTATACCCCTCCATTCCCATTCTGTTCATGTGCCCATCTAAGTATCTCTTAAATAACTCCAGAGTACCCGCCTCCACCACTTTACTTAGCAGCACATTCCATATCCCCACCACCCTCTGTGTGATAAAACTCCTTCTAGCATCCAAATTATACTTACCCCCCTCACCCTAAGCCCGTGACCCCTCGTGCTATTCGAGTCCATCCTAGGAAAAAGCTTAACACTGTTTATTCTATCTATACTCCTCATAATCTTGTACACCTCTATTTGATCTCCACTAAGTCTACATCTTTCTAAGCAAAATAGCCCCAATTTGCGTAACCTCTCCTCGTAACTCAGACCTTCCATACCAGGCAGCATAATGGTAAACCTCCTCTGCACTCTCTACAGACTCTCCACGTCCTTCCGGTAGTAAGGCGAACAGAATTGGACGCAGTATTCCAAATGAGGTCTAACTAACATTTTATACAACTGCAACATTAAAGGCCAGCTCTTGTACTCTATACCCCTTCCTATAAAGGCTAACATACTATATGCTTTCTTCACAACCTTCTCCACCTGCTCTGCCACCTTCAGAGACTTGTTCACCTGCACCCCTAGGTCCCTCTGCATGCCTATACTCTTAATAGGTTTACCCTTTATCATATACCTCCCCACTACATTCTTTCTCCCGAAATACATCACCTCACATTTATCAGGATTGAATTCCATCTGCTATCTATCTGCCCAAGCTACCAGCCTATCTATGTCCTGCTGCATCGCCTGACAATGCTCCTCACTATCCGCAAGTCCAGCCATCTTTGTATCGTCTGCAAACTTGCTGATCACTCCACTTACTCCCTCTTGCAAGTCATTTATATATATTACAAATAGAAGAGGTCCCAGTACCGAGCCCTGCGGCACACCACTAGTGACTGGCCTCCAGCTAGAAAAACACCCTTCCGCTATTACTCTCTGACTCCTATTACTAAGCCAGATACTTATCCATCTAGCTACCTGTCCTTGTATCCCATGAGCCTTGACCTTTTCATCTCACCTCCCATGAGGGACTTTGTCAAACGCCTTACTGAAATCCATATAGCTGACATCAACGGCTTGCCCTTCGTCGATCGTTTTCATCACCTCCTCAAAAAATTCTACCAGATTCGTAAGGCACGAACTCCCCTTAACAAAGCCATGCTACGTATCCCTAATCAGATTGCAATGCTCTAAGTGCCTATACATCCTATCTCTAAGAATCCCCTTCAACAGCTTCCCTACCACTGACGTCAAACTCACCGGCCTATAATTTCCAGGGTTATCCCTACTACCCTTTTTAAAAACAGTACAACATTAGCTATTCTCCAGTCCTTACCTATGTCCAAAGAAGAGACAAAGACGTAGGATCTCATTTCTCCTGGCTCCACTACTACCTGGCCCTGGAAGCAGCCCTGAGATCACCATCCTCGGGGCCCAGCTCTTCAGCCAACCCCCCAATTCCCTGAACTGCCTTTGTATATCCTCCCTGCTCTTCCTTCCTATATTCTTCTCTCCTACGTGAATAATCACATCCGCCTGGGTCCCCTCACCCTTCAAAATGCCCTCTAACCTGTCAGCCACATCTTGCACCCCTGCTCCAGGGAGGCAAACTATCATCCTGGAGTCCCGCCTTGGACCACAGAAGCGCCTATCTATTCCTTTAATCCTCCCATCCCCCACCACTATCTCTTTTCTAGCCCCCCTCCTTTCCTTGGAGGTACTCTGAACCTTCTGCCTTACCTTTTCTACCCCCCCTGTCCTCGATATTTTGGGGAACTGCCACTGGGGAAGACAGAGGTTAGCAGTAGAGGTGTGCTTTTCTGAATGGAAGACTAACTAGTGGTGTGCCATGGGACCAGTTCTGGGGCCTTCGTTGTTCATAGCATAGATAAATGATTTGCAGGAAAATGTAGCTGGTCTGATTAGTAAGTTTGCAGGAGATACAAAAATTGGTAGTTACAGATCGTAAAGGGGATTGTCAGAGGATACAACAAGATATAGACCAGTTGGAGACTTGGGCCAAGAAATGGCAGATGGAGGTTAGTCCAGAAAATTGAAGTAATGCATTTTGGAAGACCAAATATATGTAGGAATTATATAGTAAATGACAGAACCCTTAAGAGTATTGACAGGCAGAAAAACCTGGCCATGCATGTCCGCCCATCACTGTAAGTACAACACAGGCAGATAAGAAAGTCAAGGAGGCATACAGCATGCTTGCTTTCATTGGTCGGGGCATCAAGTATAAAAATTGGCAGGTAATGCTACAACTGTACGGAACCTTAGCTGGGCCTTATTTGGAATATTCTGTATAATTCTGGTCGCTACACTGTCAGAAGAATGTGGATGCTTTGAAGAGGGTACTTAAGAAGTTTACCAGAATATTGCCTGGTCTGGAGAGTATTAGCTATGAGGAGAAATTGGATAAATTTGGTTTGTTCTCACTGGAATGATAGAAGTTTACAGGATTCTGATTGGCATGGACAGAGTGGATAGTCAGATGCTCTTTCCTAGGATAGAAAATTCAAGTATTAGGTTTAAGATACATGGGAAAAAGTTTAGCAGAGATATGCGAGGCAAGTTCTTTACATAAGGGTGGTGAACATAAGAACATAAGAAATAGGAGCAGGAGTGGTCCATACAGCCCCTCGAGCCTGCCCCACCATTCAATAAGATCATGGCTGATCTGTAGTGGTTCAGTACCACTTTTCTGCTTTCTCCCCGTAACCCTTAATTCGCTTGTCAGTTAAAAACCTATCCACTCTTGACTTGAACATATTCAGTGAGGAAGCCACTTCATCAGGCAGAGAATTCCAAAGATTCACCACCCTTTGCATGAAGAAACCCCTCCGCAACTCCGATCTGAACCCTCCCCCCCCAATTTTCAGGCTGTGCCCTCCAGTCCTGCTATCTTTGCTAAGCGGGAAGAGTCTCTCAACCTCTACCCTATCCATCCCCTTCAATATCTTATACGTCTCTATAAGAGCCCTTCTCAGCCTTCTAAACTCCAAAGAGTACAAACCTAGGCTATTCAATCTCTCCTCAGAATCCAACACCCTCATCTCTTGCATCAGCCTAGTAAACCTTCTCTGCACCCCCTCCAAGGCCAATATATTCTTCACCGAATGTGGCGACCAAAGCTGCACACAGTACTCCAGCTGCAGCCTCACCAGCACCCTATAAAGCTGCAACAGAACCTCCCTACTTTTATATTCTATCCCCCTGGCTATAAAGGCCAACATTGCATTTGCCTTCTTAATCACCTGCTGCACCTGCATACTGTGTTTTTGCGATTCGTGAACAAGGACCCCCAGGTCCCTCTGCATCGTTGCATGCTGCAGCTTTTCTCCATTTGAGTAGTAGTCCTTCCTACCATTATTCTTATCAAAGTGGATAATCTCACACTTGCTAACATTATACTCCATCTGCCAAGTCCTCACCCACTCAGTCAACCTATCCAGATCCCTCTGCAGGCTTTCCACACCTTCCATGCAATTTGCTTTTCCACTCATCTGGACAGATGGTGAGAACAGGTATATATGCAGAGTTTAACGGCATCCAGATGAGCACATAAATAGGATGGGATTGGAAGGATACAGACTCTGTAAGTGCATACGATTTTAGTTTAGGCAAGCATCATGATTGGCACAGGCTTGGAGGGCCGAAAGGCCTATATCTGTCCTGTATGTACTGTTCTTTGCTCTTTCTTTGAGGCTTGTCACTCAGGATAGACACAAGAAATCACCAGGGTAACCAGCACATACCCTCATGTCCAATTATCCCCTGCTGTGTTCTAACGCACCATTGGGAACAGAAATAAATTCTTCCACTACAGATATCAGAGCTCTGATGTCAGCAAATTCAAAGTGATTAAATTGCATTTTAATCAGAGTGGATAAAAGTTCTGTTCCTCCAAGCTCGTCTTTCAATTTAACCGCTTCTCTCTCAGAAACGGTCTCACATAAATACATGAATATCGGAAAGAGGTAGTTGAATACCCTTGAGTCGATTCTGCATTCATTTACAGTTGTTCGATTTTTGTCACTTTGTTTCTTGATACCCTTACATAGCAAAATCTATTGATCTGTCTATGTGACGCTCAGTAGAAGCATATCACATTCGCAATTTTAAATATGGATAGCGTTCAGCGCAGTATTTTCTGGAACTGCCTTTGCTTTTAAAATTAGATTTTCAACTACTGCTAAGATGATGGCCAAAGGTCAGGTGACATTTGCCATTTCTGCACAAACTCAGAAGAATCTCAGAAGATGGAGATTGGGATAAGAAGAAAAAGTATGCTTATGACAGATATCAGCTACAAAATACAATTGAAAACCAGGCTGAATATCAATGGTTCAGAGAGGAGATGAGAAACAAATAAGTGAAGCAAAAGGGAGCATGTAAAGCATAAAAGGGACTTCCAAACTCTTCTACAGGCATAAAAATAATAAAAAGGATGTAAAAGGAGTCAGGGTGATAAAAAATCATAAAGGGAATTGACACATGGAGATAAAGGACATAGCTGAATATTAAATGAATACTTTACAAACGAACATACGAACAAGGAATAGAATAGGCCATTCAGCCCCCTCAAACCTGCTCTGCCATTTAATCAGATCATGGCTCCACTGGCAGTAACCCCAACTCCACATTCCATCTGCTCATGATAATCTATCACTCCTTCACTTATCAAGAATCTATCCAGTTCTGTCTCTGCAAAGCGGCATAGAGACACCGTGGTTAACACTGCTGCCTCACAACATCAGGGATCTGGGTTCAACTCATGCCTTTTGTGACCTTCTGCGTGGAGTTTGCATATTTTCCCCGTGTTTGTGTGTGTTGCCTCTAGTTGCTCCGTTTTCTTTCCATAGCGCAAAGATGTCCAGGATGGTGGTTGGATGCATGCTAAATTACCCCTTTGGTTCCAAAAATATGTAGATTGGGTGGATTAGCCATGGTAAATGCACAAAGTTATGGGATTAGATGGAGGGGAGGGTCTGGATAAGATGCTCTCTCCATCGCCTTTTCAGGAAGAGTTCCAAAGATTCATGACACTCGGAGAGAAAAAATATCCTTATCTCCATTTTAAATGGGCAACCTATTATTTGTAAAACAATGATTGCTTGTTCTAGATTCTCCCACAAGTGAAGACATCTTTCCTCATCCACCCTGTCAATAATCCTCAGGGTCTTGTATGTTTCAACCAAGTCATGTCTTATCCTTCTAAGTTCCAGTGAATACAAAGCTTGCCTTGAAGCTTAAAGTTTATTTATTAGTGTCACAAGTATGCTTACATTAACACAGCAATGAAGGTATGTCACCACACTCTGGTGCCTGTTCCAGTATACTGAAAGGGAATTTAGCATGCACCTAACCAGCATGTCTTTAGGATTGTAAGGGGAAACCAGAGCACCCAGAGGAAACTCATGCAGAAACGGGGAGAACATGCAGACTCGACACAGTAATCCAAGCAGGGAACTAAACCCGGGTTCCTGGTGCTGTGAGGCAATGTGAACCACTGTGCCACCAGAACCTTTCTTCAAAAGACAATCCACTCATTCCAAGTATTAACTGAACAAATCTTTTCTTAACTGCTTCCAGCACATTTATGTCCTTTCTTAAGTAAGGAGATCAATATTGTCCACAGTACACTCGATCCTCTAGTACTCTGTAGAAATAAGCATGGCTTCCCTACTTTTATAATCAATTCCCCTCTCAATAAATGATAACATCCTATTAGCTTTCCTAATTACTTGCTGAATCTGCATAGCAGCCTTTTGTGTTTCGTGCACAAGGGCACCCAGGTCCCTCTGCATCTCAGAGCTCTTCAATCTCTCCTCATTTAAATAATAAATTTCTTTTTTATTTTTCCTGCCAAAATGGACAATTTTACATTTTCCCACTTTACGCTCCATTTGCCAGATGTTTGCCTACTCACTTCACAAATCTATATTTTTTTTAGCCTCAGTTATATCATCACAAATTTGGCAATCATCCCTTCAATCTTTTCATCCAAGTCATTTATATAAATTTTAAACAGTTGAGTGATACCTTTCATTATATCCTGCCAACCAGAAAAAGACCCATTTATGCCAGTTCTCTGCTTCCTGTTAGCTAACCAGTCTTCAATCCATGCCAATATGTTGCCTCTACAGCATGAGCTTTTATTTTGCATAATAACCTTTGATGTTGCACTATATCAAATTCCTTTTGGATATCTAAGTACATCTACTGATTCCCCTTCGTGGTTCCTTCAAAGAATTCCAACAAGTTACTTAATCATAATTTCCCTTTCACAGAACAATATTAACTCTGCCTGATTAATGGGCTTATCCAAGTGACTTGCTACAATTCATTGCATAGAACATAGAACACTATAGCACAAACAGGCCCTTCGGCCCACAAGTTGTCCCGATCATATCTATACTTACCAGGCCATAGAACTATCTGTAACTCCCAATCCCATTAAATCCCATGTACTCATCCAGAAGTCTCTTAAAAGACCCCAGCGACTTCGCCTTTACCACAACTGACGGCAGCCAATTCCATTCACTCACCACCCTCTGAGTGAAAAACTTACCTCTAATATTTCCTCTATACTTGCCCCCCAGCACCTTAAACCTGTGTCCTCTCATAGCGACCATTTCAGCCCTGGGAAATAGCCTCCAAGAATCCACTCTATCTATTCCTCTCAACATCCTCTATCAGGTCACCTCTCAGCCTTCGTCTCTCCAGGGAGGAGACCTAGCTCTCTCAACCTCTCTTCATAAGGCATGCCCTCCAATCCAGGAACATCCTTGTAAATCTCCTCTGCACCCTCTCAATAACTGGCACATCCTTCCTATAGTGAGGCGACCAGAACTGCACAAAATATCCAAGTGGGGTCTGACAAGGGTCATTAATAATAGTTTCTAACATTTCTTATTCATCAGATGTTTAGCTAATGGCCTGTCATTTTCCACTTTCTGTCTCTCTCTTTTTTTGAATAATGGAATTACATTTTCCATCTTCCAGCCTAATGAAGCTCTAATAATCTTACTGATGCCATCTACAGTGATATTTGAGCTATTCAATAGCTACACTGTCTATACTGACTTGAGCCAGCTGATTTTAAACAACCAGCAGCTCTTTCCCTACTGGGTAAGACTCCATTCACCTAATAGCAGAGTCATATTCAATGAGGGCCACAGGAAGATTTATTGATGATCCCCATGGTCATCATAACATCCTCTCCTCCTCCAGAGGCAATGGGGGTGTTGCCTTGTCTACTTTAAAATGTCCCTGCAGAGGTTTATGATCAATCACTGTGAATTGATGGAATTTTTTAACACTGAAGACAACTGCCAACCTCTTTTTTCCAATTTGGCAATACCTCTGCTCAATATCCAATGGGGTCTTAGATGCATATGCAATAGGTTTCTCTGTCCCATCTCTCCAGCAATGTGCCAATGTTGTTCCAACCCCATATTGCATGTCAAGGTAATGTCCTTATTGGAGTCAAAGTGAGTAAATAAATTAGAGTACGCAAGTTGCTGTTTAGCATTGTTGGAAGCTTCCAGCTGCGGTAATCTCAACACCACCTTTGATATTTCCATAGTAGAGCAAGTAGGTACCCCAAAGGGCAGGCAAGCGTATCTCAATTCGGAGCATAGAGTGTCTGTCAAGTTTCAAAACCATATTACAAGCTTATCGTCTCCACAATATCCGACTGCATTATCTGGCTTAAGGACAGAACAGGCATGGCCCATTCTGCAAACTGTCTTATAGGTCTTATAATGCTCAACTTTTACAGGCATTTCAGTTCTGACTCTACCTTTTCGAATAAGGAATATGGAACTGGTCTCATTCTAAAATACTTAGGCATAGCACTGGAGTCGGTGTAAATCTTAGCTTAGGCTCCTTTATTTTCACAAATTCTTCCTGGAAGACTTCAGGGTACCTATTGATGACTTTGTACAGACCGATGACCCTAGCTTGAAGGTTGCCAGCCAGTTCACTCTGATGGATTGGAGCTAAATGACAGTTCAGTGACTATCACTGTTTGCTGTGGAAATACAGGGACCCGGTTGGTGTCTGAGGGAGTTTGCACATTCTCCCCGTGTTTGCATGGGTTTTCTCTGGGTGCTCCGGTTTCCTCCCATACCACAAAAATGCGCTTTTATGCTGATTGATGTTAATAAATAGTCCCTAAAGTGCACATATAATTCTCTAAATTTGTACCCCTTACTGTGGAGTCCAAAAGACATAGACAAAAGTCATAGGTAGAAGAAGGATTGGAGTGAGACACTCGCTGAGTGTTACAATGGGCAACACGGGCTTGTAGGACCGAAGGGCCTGTTTCCTGTGCTGTGTTGTTCTTTGTTCTTTAAACCTCCCCATAAGGCTAGGTCCTTGTTCCCTGTACAATGTTGAACAGAAGTCAAGTTGACTGCTTCCTGTAAGTCACCAGGATCACTTCTATCTGCAATAATTCTCCCATGTAGGTGGCCAGCCTGGCCTTTATGCTTTTCAGGATCAGGAGTTGAATACCAACTTGCAGGCAATTGTAAGTCTGCTCCCCAATAACAGAGATCGTAGCCCCTGTATTCACTTTCATTTTTAATGGGTAGCCATTTACTAATAACTCCAGCATTATAGGGCAACCTTTGCTGTGGGAATGCAATTCAATTGTGTTTAATTGTGCTAATCTTTTTTTTGAACTGTCACATTGTTAGATCCACACACCAGTCTATCTCGCAACATTTCCTTTAGGGGGTGGCCCTCATTCATAGCATTCTGCCAATTTTTGCAGCCTGGTTATAAATTCAGTGATAGGCAGAGGGGCACATGAACAGAATGGGATTGGAGGGGTATAGAAAACGGACTTAAAATAGGGATCATGAGCCTTGGGAGTCCCTGGGAAGTGTGTAAATAGATGATGATATTGATGTACTTGTTTTTATCCTGCAGGTGCTTTGTCCACCTTGTTGTCTAACGAGGGGCATACACGCAATGGGTTGTGAGATGGCTGCTCTTGGATTTTTTTCGAGAGTATCCTAGTGCTTCACGTTGTTAGTGTACGCTTGACCTGGACCATTTGATGGGCAACACGACAGCTCAGTGACTATCGCTGTGCTGTGCAGATACCTGGATTTGGGCCTGTGTCTGTGGGAGTTTGCGCATTCTCCCCGTGCTTGCGTGGGTTTTCTCCGGGTGCTCCGGTTTCTTCCCACATCCCAAAGATGTGCTCTTAGGTTAATTGGCAAAACAAATTCTCCCTAAATTGTCTCAAATTTGGTTTTTAATCCATAGATCTATAAACATGGACAGGGATCGCGGGTAGAGGTGGGAACATCAGGGTGGCGGCGCGGGCTCGTTGGGCCAAAGGGCCTGTTTTCCGTGCTGTTTTGTTCTTTCTTCTTTGATATTCACCTTGTCATTTTAAAGTGGTATTGCTGGAGTATAAAGGAAGGTTCGGGTCATAATAGTTTTTAATTAAGCCCGTCAATTCATTAAAAGTTTTGGAGTTAGAGGCATCTGGATAGATCAGCCTGTTTACTACACTGAATGTCAGGACCTCACATACTCATCAACAGGATTACTTTCTGATTCTCTTCTCCCTCAATACTGAGCCGAGCCACTCTTGCCCCAGTTGATGCCTTTCAGAGGACAATCACTGACCACAAAAGAGTCATTTCTTGCTGCATATCAATTTCAAGGCTGGTGGGAGGTAAACCTAATATAGGCCTATGGCAGAAAGGGGGTGCCTCTATTAGGAGTCTCCATTTAACATTAGATGCCCATCACCCAACATAAGGTCTGGTCCCTGCTCAGTACTAGAGAAATCACAGATTCAGTTATTTGTGTTTGTGCTTGGCTGAGGAGCCAATGGTGCAAAGCTACCATCTGTGGGATTATGGCTGAATGCCTTTAAATAATACTACCTAAAAGAGGTCTTCCCTCCTACCACTCACATCTCTTTGTCTACCCACAAGGCCTCACCTCCGCTCTCCTTTCTAAAACTTCCAAAACTTACCAGGTCCTGGAATCCCAGGACTTAGGTTATAGGGACTATTTACAGTGCCAAGCCTGTATGTCAGGAAACACAGGTAGTTTTAAGCAACCTATATTTAAATTTTTATACATTAGAAATAGAGTATAGCTTTAAGTGAGTTTTTTTTTTATTTCTACTCAAGGGGGTTAAAACTTTTGTTGGGTCACTGTCTGTGTGAAGTTTGCACATTCTCTCCTGTCTGCATAGATTTCCTCCGGTTCCCTCCCACAGTCCAAAAATGTGCAGGTTAGATTGATTGACCATGCTAAGAAATTGTCCCTTTGTATCCAGGGATGTGTAGATTAGAGGGATTAGTGGGTATAATATGTAGGGATATGGGGGTAGGGCCTGGGTAGGATTGTGTTTAGTGCAGACTCAATGGACCAAAGGGCCTCTATCTGCACTGTAGGGTTCTATGATCTATGATCTATACCTGAAGCAATCATAAGACCAGTGATACCTTAATGCAGCCTGTGAAGCAGCAATGCTCTACTGGCATGATTGGGTACCTGAGAGATTGTACGGAACTCATCTGTAAGAGGCAATTCAAGACTGAGGAATATTGAATGGAGAGTTAGAAATCCTGGAAGTGGATCTTTGGTGACAGCATCTAAGAGGATATATTTTTGAGAAGATCATAAAGCATGCTTTGTCAAGTGTGGAAATTGGAGTAATTGTGAGGCTTTTGAGTATGGTCAGCATCTGCGGTATTTGATGAGAAATCCACATAAGTTATATAGGGTGATGTTTGCCAATTGGTTTCAGGGTAAGGGCATATCGAACCATAGTTAGCCTGTTGGTTTTCAGGGAATGTGTATTTACCAAGAACAATAAAAGCATAAGATGTATTCTGTAACTTATGTGTTATATTTAAAAATCTGAATATATTTGTGAAGATATGGGTGAGATGAAGGAGTATTGTATTATCATCAATCTTTTCATTTTAATAAATGTTTTAATCATTTTATAAAAGTTAATTAGCAGTCCTGTGATTTTGTTCATCCACATCTCAGAAAAATAGAAATTACAATCTACTGGTTCAGGATTCCATTCTGAGATGTGAAGTATCCAGCAGTTACATCAGTTGAGAGTGTAACACTGCTGGATTTTAGGATGGCAGGACTGATGTGAGAATTGATTGGGATTATATTTACTGGAGTTTAGAAGATGGGGGGGGGCAGTATCATAGAAAGCAATATAATCTAACATAACTAGATTGGGTAGATGCAGAAAGAATATTCCCAATGGTTGGGATGTCCAGAACAAGGGGTCACAATCTGAGGATATGCATTAAAACTTGAGGACAGACATGAGGAGAAATTTCTTCACCCAAAGTGGCCAGCCTGTGGAATCTACTGTTATTTTCAAGAAGGATTTTGATATAGCTCTTGGGGTGAAGGATATGGGAGGAAGGTGGTTTCAGGGTATTGAAGTTAATGATCAGCCATGATCATAATGAATAGCGGAGTGGGCTCAAAGGGCCAAATGGCCAACTCCTGCTCCTGTTTGCTGTATTTCTATGTTGCTATGGTGCTCAAGTATCCAACCAATCTATATCCTACTGTATCTTCTGGTGGTCTTCATCACTATCCATAAATCTGTCAATCTTTGTGTCTTCCACAAACTTACAAATCAAACCAGTTACATTTTCCTCCAAATCATTTATATATATTACAAACAGCAAAGGTCCTAGTACTGATCCCTGAGGAATACCACTTGTCACAGCCCTCCATTCAGAAACACAACTTTTCACTGTTACCCTCTGTCTTCTTATCACTTCTGATCCCGTGTGACTTCATCTTCTGCAGTAGTCTGCCATGAGGGACTTTGTCAAAGGTCTTATTGAAGTCCATGTAGACAACATCCACTTTCCTACCCTCATCAATTATCTTCGTCACTTCCTCAAAAAAATTCGATCCAGCTAGTGAGCCACAATCTTCCCTTCACAAAACCATGTTGCCTCTTGCTAATACGTCCATTTATTTCCAAATTGGAGTAAATCGTATCTCGAAGAATCCTCTCCAATAATTTCCCTACCACTGAAATAAGGTTCTCTGGCTTGTAATTATCTGGATTATACTTGCTATCCTTCAGAACAATATTGGCTATTCTCCAATCCTCTAGGACTTCTCTCTTAATACCTCGCCCATTTCTCTGGCTCCATGCACAGATTCTCTCCCCTGTCCTTAAGTGCCCCCAATCTATATTCTTCAGGTCCTGCCTAATATTGCTGTAATTAGTCTTCCCCCAATTTAGCACTTTAACTGAGGACTACACTTATCTTTATCCATCAATATCTTAAAGCTTACTGAATTGTGGTCACTGTTCCCAAACTGCTCCCCTCCTGAAACATCGATCACCTGGCCAGGTCTGGTATGGTCCCTAGTTGGACCAGCTACATACTGTTTCAAAAAGCCCTCTTGAATGTCCCTTACAAACCCCATTCACGCCCCTATCACTAAACGAGTCCCAGTCAATAAACAGGAAATCAAAATCTCCACCTTGTGACAAATCTCCTTTGTCACAAGGTGGGAGATTTTGATTTCCCTGGCTACATATCTCTTCCTCTATCTCCCACTGGCTGTCAGATGGCCTACAGTAAACCCCCAACATTGTGACTATACTTTGCCTCTTCCTGAACTATATCCAAGTTGCCTCGATGTATGAACCTTCCCAGGTGTCCTCTCACAGCACAGCTGTGATATTCTCCTTAACTAGTAGCTGAACTCCCATATCCCTTTTACATTTCCCTTTATCTTGCCTGAAACATCTATATCCTGGAATGTTAAGTTGCCAATCCTGTCCTTCCACTAACCAAGTTTCTGTAATGGCAACAACATTGTAGTTCCAAGTACTAATCCAAGCTCCAAGTTCGTCTGCCTTACCTGTTACACTACTTGCATTGAAACAAATGCACTTCAGTCCACCAGACCCTCTTTGATTAGCAACCACACCCTGCCTGCTCTTCCTCTGAGTCTTACTGGCCCTACTCTCTGGCTCCCTTTTAGTTAATTCACCTTTGCTTTGGTTCCCACTCTCCTGCCAAACTAGCTTAAATTCTCCTGTATGACACTAACAAACCTGGCCAGAATATTTTTGCCCTTCTAATTTGGATGTAAGCCATCCTTTTTAAACAGTCCCACCTGCCCTGAAAGAGACCGCAATGGTCCAGGTATCTGAAATCCTCACTTCTACACCAGTTGTTCAGCCGCATTATTCTCAGCTTCAATAGCATGTGGCACGGGGATTAACCCTGAGATTACAACCCTAGAGGTCCTGCTTTTTAACTTTCTACTTAACTTCTTAAACTACTGCTACAGGACGTCATCGCTCTTCCTACCTATGTCATTAGTATCAACATGTACCATGACCTCTAACTGTTCACCCTCTCCCTTCAGAATGTTTCCTGCCCCTTTAGAACCATCCTGGAGCCTGACATCAGGGAAGCAACTTACCATCCTGGAGTCTTTCACATTCACAGAAGCATCTATCTACACTCTCAACTATAGGGTCCCCTATAGTTCTAGTGTTCTTTGCCCCTCCCTGCTTAACAACAGAGCCAGTAATGGTACCATTGCTTTGGCTGCTGCTATTGTTATCCCCTGATAGGACATTCTTCCAACAGTACCCAAAATGTTATACTTGTTAGAGAGGGAGATGGCCACAGGGGATTCAAAGAACAAAGAACAAAACAGCACAGGAAACAGGCCCTTTGGCCCAATGAGCCCGCGCCATCACCCCGATGTCCCCACCTCTACCCGTGATCCCTGGCTATGTTTACAGATCTATGGATTAAAAACCAAATTTGAGACAATTTAGGGAGAATTTGTTTTGTCAATTAGCCTAAGAGCACATCTTTGGGATGTGGGAGGAAACCGGAGCACCCGGAGAAAACCCACGCAAGCACGGGGAGAATGCGCAAACTCCCACAGACACAGGCCCCCAAATCCATGTATCTGCACAGCACAGCGATAGTCACTGAGCTGTTGTGTTGCCCATCAAATGGTCCAGGTCAAGCGTACACTAACGACGTGAAGCACTAGGATACTCTCAAAAAAAAAATCCAAGAGCAGCCCTCTCACGACCCATCGCGTGTATGCCCCTCGTTAGACAACAAGGTGGACCAAAGCACCTGTAGGATAAAAACAAGTACATCAATATCATCATCTATTTACACACTTCCCAGGGACTCCCAAGGCTCATGATCCCTACTTTAAATCAGTTTTCTATACCCCTCCATTCCCATTCTGTTCATGTGCGCATCTAAGTATTTCTTAAATAACTCCAGAGTGCCTGCCTCCACCACTTTACTTGGTAGTGCATTCCATACCCCCACCACCCTCTGTGTGAAAAAGCTCCCTCTAGCATTCAAATTATACCTTACCCCCCTCACCCTAAGCCTGTGATCCCTCATGCTATTCGAGTCTATCTTAGGAAAAAGTTTAACCCTGTTTACTCTATCTATACCCCTCATAATATTGTACACCTCTATCAGATCTCCTCTATGTCTATGTCTTTCTAAGGAAAACAGTCCCAATTTGCCTAATCTCTCCTCATAACTCAGACCTTACATTACCAGGCAGCATCCTGGTAAACCTCTCCTGCACTCTCTCCAGAGTCACCACGTCCTTCTGGTAGTAAGGCGACCAGAACTGGATGCAGTATTCCAAATGAGGTCTAACCAACGTTTTATCCATCTGCAAAGCATTAAAGGCCAGCTCTGATACTCTATACCCCTTCCTATAAAGGCTAGCATACTATATGCTTTCTTCACAACCTTCTCCACCTGCTCTGCCACCTTCAGAGACTTGTGCATCTGCACCCCCAGGTCCCTCTGTGTTTCTATACTCTTAATAGGTTTACCCTTTATCATATACCTCCCCGCTACATTCTTTCTCACAAAATGCATCACCTCACATTTACCAGGATTGAATTCCATCTGCCATCTATCTGCCCAAGCTACCTGCCTATCTATGATTCCTGCACTGACTGCCTGACCCTTCTAGCAATCACCACCTATCTATGTGCCTGCACCTTGGATGTGACCAATTTTCTAAAGTTCCTATTTGTCGCGCTTTCTGCCATGTTCCTAAATGCATCCAACTGCTGTTCCAACATGTCCACATGGTCTGTAAGGAACTGTTGTTAGGTTCATTTCTTGAAGATGTAATCATTCGAGACGCTGGAAGCATCATGGATCTTCCAATCTCACAAGTGCAGCACTTGACCTCACTGGCTGACATTTTTAGCACCAATTAAATTATTTAAGACAATTTTAAAAACTCTCACAGTTCATAAGGTGCAAGAGGGGCAACACGAAAAGTAATAGACCAAGGCGTGGCAAAATAAGAATACTAGGATTAAGAAATTGTGGAACCCTATATATTCTGCAGAACCAAGAATCATCATTGCTGAGGAGAAAAACATGCTCACAGCTGAGGCTGATGAACAAGGTTGATGGAATTACTGAAGAGTAGTCTGGTGAAGAATTCAGGAATGAGTTTCCATCCTTATTTTCAGGTTTAAGAAAGCTGAAATAAATATCAAGTAACCCTAAGCACAGATGCTAATCCAAGTTGTCTCATCACAGTGAGGAAGGTCCTAATCCATTCTCAAAGTCAAGAACAAGAACAAAGAACTAAGAAAGTTACAGCACAAGAATAGGCCTTTCGGCCCTCCAAGTCTGCACTGACCATGATGTCCAATTGAACTAAAACCCGATACCCCTCCAGGGACCATATCCCTCTGTTCCCATCTATTTATGTATTTGTCCAGACACCCATTAAAAGTCACTATTGTATTTGCTTCCACTACCTCGCCCGGCAGCACCCACCACCCTCTGTGTAAAAATCTTGCCTTGTACATCTCCTCATGTCTGTGTGGGTTTCCTTCCATGGTCCAAAGATGTGCAGGTTAGGTTGATTGGCCATGCTATAATTGCCCCTTAGTGTCCTGAGATGTGTGGGTTAGAGGGATTAGCGGGTAAATACGTTGGGATATGCGGGTGGGGCCTGGGTAGGATTGTGGTTGGTGCTGACTCAATGGGCCAAAATAGCCTGTTCCTGCACTGTAGGATTCTATGATTCTATGATCTCCTTTAAACCTTTCCCCTCACACCTCAAATCTATGCTCCCTAGTAATTGACTCTTCCACCCTGCGAAAAAGTTTCTGACTATTCACTCTGTCCACGCATCTCATAATCTTGTAGACTTCTATCAGATTGCCCCTTAACCTCCATCATTCCAGTGATAACAAACCAAATTTCTCCAATCTCTTCTCATAGCTAATGCCCTCCATATCAGGCAACATCTTGGTAAATCTTTTCTGTACCCTCCACTAAAGATTGTACATACATTACAACAAGGAATCATCTGTCCAGAAACTATCCTTACAAAGTGGTGTTTTGAAATGGTCACAGTAACAAACCAAATGGCTAGTTAGAATCAATGTGGACTTGACTCAGTTAAACAACTTAATGGAGCCTCAGTGGAGATTATTAGCAGTCTTTGACAATTGTCTCTGAACAAAGAATCCAGATTGCTAACTATTTTAATCATTTCATTTAGTTGTTATTGTTTTAAGAAGGTCTTATTTGGAATTCTGCTGTACCTGATATAAGGATAATGTTTCAGACTGTGGGTGGCATAGTGGATGTAATATGCCACAGAGATTACATTCTGATACATAGTTCATCAAAGGAAGGACATGACTGTTGAGCGACAGCTGTCCTCAAAGTGCGACAAGAAGCAGGTTTGATATTAAATGACAAACGTAAACTTGCAAAACCTCTGCTAAAATTCTAATAGCATATTGTGCAAGTTTCAGAATTATGGCTGACCCAAAACAAACCAAGTCATTATAGAATTACCATTATGGAAAACACTGCAGAATTACCAAGATTCCTTGGAACGGTCAGTCAAGTAGACAGGTTTCTACCACAAGCCATTACAACTGCTGATGAGGCACAGTCAATTGTGATGCTAGATTTACCCATTGTACATAGTGCAGAAGCTGAAACTGACACGATCCAGAAGTTCTCAGGATGAGACTCGTGAGTAATTGTTCGAATCCACCACTTTCTTTGTATTCCTTCAAATTTTACATCTCCAGCTTTGAAGTACAGTCTGGACTCAATGATGATTAAAATAATTACTATCTTATATAGTGGCAAGTCAGGCTGATTATACACAAAATATACTAGTCCTGAATAAAATGTCACCATGAATTGTGCAATCATGTGTCCTGTGACTGCATATTGGGGCTTGATTTCTTGAGACCTCTGTCAGATTTCTGGAGCAGGTTCCTCAGATTGGCTTAATGTGAACTGAGGAGAAATTTCTGGCAACTTGTGTGACTTCGGGGCATTTTGCTCAGTTGCCACTGGACCAATGGTTTCAGCGGTGCGCCGCTGTGCCTTCTGGGTTGCCACCCTGGCTCTGGCATACAACAATCTGTTCCGAGATGCTTCTGAGAGAATAGTATTGGCAGCTTTCCTGGCAGCAGTGTTCTCCGCTTGCATGGTTAATTGCCTTGATGTGGGAGAAAAATGAAATTGCACTAGAGTCAAATACAGCACTCACATGAATGGAAGTCAACTTTCTCACAACATTTACTTTGCACATTAACACTGTTGTATGAAAATAATCACCGCTGCTTGCTTAGAATTGCCTCACTATTTCTAATTGTCACTATTTAGATTTATTGGTGACATACTTCTAACCTCGACTTGTAGTTCTTCCACAGGTGGAAACCATTTCTCCATATAACCACATCCTGTTAGAATGTTAAAAATCAAAGCGCTTTAGCAGGACAGGTCTCAGCTGTTTCTGATCTGATATTAAAGGCCCCAGATTTTTAACTGTTTACTGAGTATTGTGAAGAGCATCCACATAAATTCCTTAGGGGCCAGGACATGAGACCATGCTTCAAATGTGAAAGGCACATAAACACTGCTCTGCAATCTACATGCAGAATGAATCAGTGCACAGTGAATCGATACAGAGAATGGAATAGTGCACATTGAATCTATATGGAGAATAGAATAGCGCACAGTGATTCTATATAGAGAATGGAATAGTGCACACTGAATCTATATGGAGAATGGATAAGAGCACAGTCAATCTGTATAGAGAATGGAACACTGCATAGTGAATTAATATGGAGAATGGAATAATGTGTAGTGAATCTATATGGAGAATGGAGAAGTATGCAGTGAATCTATATGGAGAATACAACAATGGACAGTGAATCGAAATGGAGGATGGAGCAGTGCGCAGTTAATCTATATAGAGAATGGAACTGTGTGCAGTAAATCTATATGGAGAATGGAACAGTGTACAGTGAATCTATATGGAGAATGGACAGTGCACAGTGAATCTATATGCAGAATGGAACAGTACACAGTAAATCTATATGGAGAATGGAACAGTGTACAGTGAATCTATATGGAGAATGGACAGTGCGCAGTGAATCTATATGCAGAATGGAACAGTACACAGTAAATCTATATGGAGAATGGACAGTGCACAGTGATTTTATATGGACAATGGAACATTGAATCCATACTGTGAAAGGCCCTTTGTAATCCTTGGTCATCTTTCCTGCAGAAGCTAGCAACTTGACACGTCAGGAGCTGACTGAGATGGCGCAAGTGCTTTGGTTCTCTTTGATGAGAACATTGCTGACAATTGGAAACATTTCAAAAAGGAAGGGTGTGTTTACTACAATGCCAGTCTCTCCAAACTGGGTGTCATTGCCCCTGTGGATGAGGCCACAGAGTGGGTTGCTGCAATGGTAGTTGCAGTAAAGATAAATAGCACAGTCAGGATCTGCATCAACCCAGGTTATAGTCAGCTTGTGATCGACATGCCCAATGGTATGGTTCTCAGCTTCCTAGAAATAAAGTGTGGATTTTGGCAAATCCTGCTGCATGAAGAATTTCCAATGCGGACTATGTTTGTGTCTCTCCTGGTCAGATACAGGCTCCTCCTCTATGATACCTCTACTGGTAGTGAGGTCTTCCAATGGCCTATGGAACAGCTCTTTTCAGGACAACCTTGTGAAACCCTGGTCAATAACAACTTGGTGTGGGATTGCGTTATGCAAGAACATGCTACATATCTACCCTTACTGCTTGACAGAATCAGAGCTATCAGCTGAAGCTGAACCCTATTATCTGTAGATTCAAGGTTAGCCAAGTCCTCTACATGAGCCACCTGTTCACTGCCATTGGTTTGAAGCCAAACCCGGATAAGACAACTTATGACAAATGTCCATCCTGAGGATAAGCCTGTCCTGCAGTGATTCCTCGGCATGACAAATTATCTATTCAAGTTCATTCCTTTTACAGTGAGGGAACTGGACACCCTCCATCTACCTATCCATCAGAATGTAGAATAGTGTGGGCAAGAGCACCACAATGCTACATCCAATAAACTCCAGGATCTACTGTCAGTCCCTCCAGTGTTACAATACTTCAACGTCTGAGCTCTTGTACTCTTATCAGCAGATGTCTCTCAGCACTGATTCGGAGCAGTGTGTATCCAGAATGGCAGATCAGCGATTTTTGCATCAAGAACTCTCACTGACATGGAAACTTGCTATGTCCAGATCGAGGAGGAAATCCTTGCCCTAATCTTCACATGCCAGAAATTCCAAGATTTCATCTATGGCTGTCCTGCCAAAGTTGAAATTGATCATTAACCATTCATCACCATTCTTAAAACCCCCTCCACACTGCATCAGCATACTTGCAATGAATGATGCTCAAGTTCCAATATTACATCCTCAGTGTGATCCACAGCCTCACTGTGATCTAGAATCTCAGTGTGATCCACACCCTCGGCGTGATCTACAATCTCAGTGTAATCCACACCCTCAGTGTGATCTAGAATTTCTGTGATCTACAACCTCAGTGTGATCTAGAATCTTAGTGTGATATTGAATCTCAGTGTGATCCACAACCTCAGTGTGACTTACAACCTCAGTGTGATCCACAACCTCATTGTGATGTACAACCTTAGTATGATCTACAGGTACAGCAGGGAGCTATCCCCTACCAATACCTTCTCCATGGCTTATCTACCCTTCGCTGCACATGCAGTTCATGAGGAGGACATTGAAATTATGATAATTCAAATACTATTGTCCCACAGAATTAAGGAACTTCAAGCTGTCCTACTTGCAAATCATACATGCAAGCAGCTCCATGACATCATCATGAAAGGATAATCTGTAAAGTCGAAAGAGTTTCCCCATGAGTTCCACATTTTTTACACCATGAGTTAACCATGCAAGATGGACTAATACTGCATGGCCAGCGGTTCATCATCACCAGCTCTCTGTAGTTGTACTATACCCAGCAACTTTACCATGGATAGTGAGATGGAAGCACCAAAGTGTAGGGCAAAGGAATAACATGTTCTGGTCCGCACTGTACAGTGACACGGGGAGTGAAGTGTCCAGATATGCGTGATGCAACACACTCAAGTCTCATCAAACTAAAGAACCACTGCACCTTCATGAGGTCTCAGATCTTCTATGGTCACTCACCATGGCAGATATGTTCGAGTGGAATAGGAGACAACATTTGGTCCGTATTTGTTCATTCTCAGTATTCGTTGATTACATACCCGACATGATGAGTACTACAGTAATTGGAAAGCTGAAGAGACACTTTGCTGTACATGGCATTCCATAAAGGCCAGTGATAGTCAACACCCAGCAGTTTGTCTCCAGGGAGTTACTGTCAAGGACTTGGCACACACTTGGCACTGTGAATACATAACAAGCTACCCCCTTTATTCATAATTGAGTAATTTGGTAGTATGCAGTAATGCCTTGAAAAATGCCTCTATGCTTTCTACACTGCAGTAATAATTTGCACAATCTGTTAAGAGATGGTCTGACCTTGCCAGCACAGAGAATATTCTACAGGCACGCCAGAACCATGGTCTTTGTCATCAAAGCCCTGTGGAAACGAACATGACGGAAGCCCTTATGAAATGCCAGCAAAAAGGGAAAAGATACTCTGGGGGTGAGCTTATCTGCCCATCCCATCAGTTGACCAGCATGCTGAACTGATAGGATCATGCAAAAGTAAAGCAATTGGGCTTGCATCTCTCACATTCTTGCTAGTCCCATTTTGCAGCTTTGTCCGTGCTCACTTGAATTTGCCTTCTTGCCTCTCTGGCGAGGATCATGTACAGTACCCACCAACTGGGATCTGACATGATGGTCTCGTCGGTGGGAATAGAGGTCATTGAAGCCCCCAGATGTTTGAGGGCAGGGCCAGGCAGTGCCCCTTGACAGCATACTCTGCATCTGTGGAGCAGGCATGATGTAGAGATGCCGGCATTGGACTGGGGTAAACTCAGTAAGAGGTCTGACAACACCATTTTTAAATCCAACCAATTTATTTGATAGTAAACTTGCAAGCTTTCTGTCTTTGTGGCCTTCCTCAGGTGAATGCAAGGCCACAAAGGCCGAAAGCTTGCAAGTTTACTATCAAATAAATCGATTGGATTTAAAATTGGCGTTGTCAGACTTCTCTAGAGCAGGGCCAGATACTCAGAATGTGAATCACATGTGGTTATGACAAAATGGCAGCGGTTCACAGTCATGCCCCCAACCCAAAACTTACATGGTCGTTTCAGAAGGTGCTCTGCACGTCTGGAATGGCATCATCTATTACAAATAGCCACACCAGCACCGCCAACTGGCTCAGAGGTTGACATACCGAGTCCACAATCTGCATCTCCTGCACCAGTGGCACTGGAGCCTCTCCTGTTAGCAATGCAGCAGGTCCTGCAACCACTGTGCACACTCCAGGCACACCTAACATCATCCACCATGTAACAGTAACCTGGATGCATCTCAAGGTCAAAGTCTTGGAAGTCCAAACACCAAGGGCTATTTACTGGCTTTGGTGTATGTATGTGTCAGTTTTTAAAAGGGCAGAGGAGAGACGTGCTAGGGCTTTGCTCTTTGTGGCCTAAATTCATGCTTTATGCAATTTAAATATTCAATATTCTGTTCTGCATTCAACATTGTTCTTTGCAAATACGAACTGTCCTAATTACAATGGGGAAGATGTAGAATGTGTTTCCATGACCTCTATGTAGGAAGTGACATGTTGGTAGCGGGAGTTCTCATCAGTGTGGCAGGACATGTAAGAACGACTAAAAATCTTCTAGTAGACCATTTAAATTGTAGCTATTTGTCATAATTTTACATAACCCAGCAAGTTTACACTAATCATTTGAACATTTTGACATTGAGCATACACTTGTTTTTTTTGGATTTGAAAGAAAACAGAAAAGACTTGACAATTTGTGCCAAGAAGACTACTATTCAGAAGACTTCATTGAATTTGGAAAATGATAGTTGTGAACTCACTTGTGCGTCATGAAATCTGTTATTTCTTTCTTTAGTTGCTTTGCCTTTCTTCTGATGCTCTGCGCTGAGTCAAGTTTCTCTTGTCGGATATTTTCATTCTTTTCCCTGATCTGACGCTTCAGTGAGGCCTCTGACAGCATGGTGTAGCTGCAGCTAAATTTCTTGACTAATTGATGCTCTGATTCTCGGCGACTTTTCTCTGTGAGGAACATATAGTTGCTGTGGCGAACTAACGTCAGTGACTCTGCTTCATCCAGTTTCCGTTGCTGCAGGATCTGCTTCCCATGGATCTTGTCTTCTTTATACTTTAGGAAAGGTTTGTAACTTTTCTTGAGGGCCTGTCTGCGAAGGTCGTTCCTGGATTGGTCTTCAGCTGCTTTCAGCTTGCGGGTCCGCTCTGCAAGCAGCTGCTGCTTCACTGCTTTCTCCCTGTCTCCATAGGCTTTCTGAATCGCCACAAAAGGTGCCAGGCTTACGCTGCCGTAGGATTTTGTGTACAGCCTCACATCCAAACTTACTGGTGGCTGGTAGATAAACTTGGGTTGTGGTATATTCTGAAGCATCTCGTGGATCTGCTGCTTGCCTTGACGGACATCTGCCCCAGATGCCAGGCGAGAAAGCATGATTTCATAAGCAAGATTCCGTCGTTGGACAATTCGAAACAACTGCAAAATATCATGGATATCTTTGTCAGCACCTTCTTCCTCATCCTCCTCATCCATCTCATCCTCTTCTTCTTTATCCTCATCTATTGATGATTCCAGTTCAAATATATCTGCAAAACAGTAACCACTAGAAATAAAGCATGCCTTTTCTCAGGATACTGATAGATGCCAATAATGGTAAAATGTAGAAATAACAGCAATATAACTAACACATACTGGGATTGGCTGAGTGGGTAGCTCTCCTGCCTCTGAGCTGATAGGTCCCGAATTCACATTTCACTCTCGCCCTATTGGCTGCAAAACAGCCCAGTCACTGGAATCCAACAGGAATCCCGAGGCAGCTTCTACACAATAAGGATTGCCCGTTCTGATTGCTCACCCGCAATGGGCTGGGCACATTCAGAACCAGCCCTGCCAATGTGACATTGTTGTCCACCAAGATACTTTTTGACCAATGGTTAAACAATATGGTGGGGTGGGAAACAGGGGAAAAGCCGGCAGGGGCTACACAACACTTTTTCCTGCCTGAGTTGACATTTAATCAAAAAAAGAAAATTCCATCCTTGGTCACAGTTTGCTAATACAGAGACTATTAGAGGCAGAGAGTGACGGCGACAGGGAAGAAGGTTCTGAGGCCCATTGATTTCATGCCACCTTTCTGGAGAGCAATCCAGTCAGGTACTTTTCCCTGCTCAATCTCTGTATTCCCACAAGTTTATTTCCACCAGGTGCCTATTCTACTTTAAATTATTAGCCATCCGCTCCCCCTCAACTCAAGTCCCTCTGGATCTTCCACTCTAAGTGTCCTTGAAACAGCCAGCCGGAAAGCATGGATGAACAGGAATACCCACTGTTTGTTGAAGTCTACATCTGAGGCATTCAAATCAGGTGATCCTGAGCTTTAAAAGGAAGCCAGATGTGATCAACAAAGATCTATTAAAGATCCCAAAAGATAGCACCGTACCAGGCTAGAGTCCCAGGCTAGCCACATGGACCCTGCTGACTATGGTAAAGTCTGCAAGACATAACAAGATGTCTTGTTATGATGAAGACATGTAAAATTGCTGGCTCCAATGCATTCCTCCTTGATGAGCTGAATGCATTATTCGCTCAGATTGAGCAAGAGGTCAGCGAGGGTACATCCTCCACCCCGGAAGCCTCGGATGAACATGTATCCGAAGTCATCATTGCAAATGTCAGAGCAGCCTTTTCGAAGTCAATCCACAGAAAGCAACTGACCTGGATGGGGTACCCGGATGAGCACTCAGATCCTGCATGGATCAGCTGGTGGGGTAATTTGCAGACATCTTCCAACTCTCTTTACAACGATCTGAGGTCTCTATCTGCTTCAAGAAGATGACCACGATCTCAGTAACAAAGAAAAGCCAAGCAGCGTGCCTTAATGACTATTGGCTGTTGGCTCTGACATCTATTAGAAAGGTTAATCATGGCATGAATCAATTCTGGCCTCCTGGATTGCTTGGATCCATCAGTTTGCCTACCACCACAACACATCCACAACAGAAGCCATCTCCCTGGTCCTGCGCTCAACTCTTGAACACCTAGACAACAAAGATACCTATGTCAGATTCTTATTTATCGAATACAGCTCAACCTTCAACATAATATTCCTACAAACTCTGGTCTGGATCTCGGCTCCTCTTTCTGATCCTAACTCACAGTCTGCTATTAATAAGGATAGGCAACAACACCTCCTCTACGATCATCCCGGTGCCCCACAAGGCTGCGTCCTCAGCCCCTTACTATACTCCTAATACATCTATGACTGTGTGGCCAAATTCCCCTCCAACTCTATTTTCAAGTTTGCTGACAACACCACCATAGTAGGCCAGATGTCAAACAATGATGAGACAGAGATAGTGAATCTGGTGAACTCGTGTGATGACAATAATTTGCCTCCCAATATCAACAAAATGAAGGGGATAGTTATTGATTTCAGGAAGCATAGTAGAGTATGTGCCCCTTTCTACATCAATGGGGATGAAGTAGAAATAGTCGAGAGCTTCAAGTTTTTAGGAGTCCAGATCACCAATGCCTGTCTTGGACCCCCATGCCAACAATATAGTTAAGAAAGCTCACCGTAATGCCTCTATTTCTCAGAAGGCTAAGAAAATTCAGCATGGCAGCTGTGATTCTCATTAATCTTTACAGCTGCACCATAGAAAGCATTCTTTCTGGTTGTATCACAGCTTGGTATGGCTCTTGCTCTGCCCAAGATATCAAGGAACTACAAACATCATGATTGTAGTTAAATCCATCATGCAAACCAGCCTCCCATCCATTGACTCTGTCTATACCGCCAGCTGCCTCAGAAAAGCAGCCAGCATAATTAAGAACCCCATATACGCCAGACATTCTCTCTTCCACCTTCCTCTGTCAGGAAAAACTTAGAAAAGTCTAAGGTCACATACCAATTGACTCAAGAACAGTTTCTTCACTACTGCCATCAGACTTTTAAATGGACTACCTCACATTACATTGATCTTTCTCTACACTTAGTTATAATTGAAACACTGCATTCTGCATTATCTTCTTTCCTTCTCTATGAACAGTATGCTTTGTCTGTATCATGTGCAAGAAACAATACTTTTCACTGTAAATACATGTAACAATAATAAATCAAATCAAAACTCCCATCCCAAGTGTCCCCGTAACTCCCACCCCACCCCAAGTCTTCCTGAAACTCTCACCTTTAGTCTCCCTGGAACCACTCCCCGAAATTCCCACCCAAAGTCTTCCTGAAACTCCCACCTTTAGTCTCCCTAGAATCCCCGCCCTGAGTCTCCATGAAACTCCTGCTTCGAGAATGCCTGAAACTCCCACTTTGAGTCTCCCCTAAACTCTTGCCTCAGGACATTAGTAAGGCCACATTTGGAATACTCTGTACAGTTCTGGTCATCCTATTATAGAAAGGGTATTATTAAACTAGGAAAAGTGCAGAAAAGATTTAATAAGATGCTACCGGAACTTGATGGATTGAGTTATAAGGAGAGGCTGTTCAGACTGGCACTTTTTTCTCTGGAGCACAGGAGGCTGAGGGATAACCTTATAGAGATCTATAAAATAATGAGGGCCACAGATCAGTTAGATAGTCAATATCTTTTCCCAAAGATAAAACAGTCTAAAACTAGAGGCCATATGTTTAAGGTGAGCGGGAGAGATACAAAGGGGGCAATTATTCACAACGAGGATGGTGAGTGTTTGGAATGAGCTGCCAGAGGCAGTAGTAGAAGCAGGTACAATTTTGTCTTCTAAAAAGCGTTTAGACAGTTACATGAGTAAGATGGGTATAGAGAGATATGGGCCAAATGCGGGTAATTGGAACTACCCGCATGGGTAGTTCATGCGGAACTACCTTCATGGTTAAAAAAAAAAGGGGGCATGGACAAGTTGGGCCAGAGAACCTGTTTCCATGCTGTAAACCTCTATGTCGCTATGACACTATCAGCCTCTCTAAAATATCCGTCTCAAATCTCATTGGAAATCCTGACCCAAGACTCTCTCCCGAAACTCACTCCAACTCTCCTCTGAACTCACTAGCCAACTCTTGCTGAATTTAGCACCACTTTTTTTTCTACCCAAGTTTCCACCTCCTCTTCACAACTTACTCTTTTACTTGCCTTGTTATCTATAAATTTGACTGCCACAGATGGTGGCACAGTAGTCAGCATTGCTGTCTCACAACATCATGGACCCGGATTCAATTCTCGGGTCACTGTCTGTGTGGTTTGAACGTTCTCCCATGTCCATGTGGGTTTCTTCCAAATACTCCAATTTCCTCCCACAGTCAGAAAGACATGCTGATTAGGTGCATTGGTCATGCTAAATTCTCCCTCAGTGTACCTGAATAGGTGCCAGAGTGTGACAACTAAGAGATTTTCACAGTAACTTCATTGCATTGCATCACTTGTGACTAAGAAATGAACTTTAACTTGTTATCTTTATCCAGGTTATTAATATATAGTAAATATTTGAGGTCTGAGCACAGATTTCATGGCACTCCATTAGTTACAGCTTGCAAACTTGACATAGAGCTACTTATCCCTCTCTATTCTCAGCTTCTTCATAGCTAACCAATCCTCCATCTATGCCATAACTGAGTACTGAGAGAGGATATATCTGAGGGTTCGGCCACAGAGTCTATATGAGTAGAACTGAGAAATAAGAGGGAGATCACTTTGATAGGCCCCCAAATAGCCAGTGGGAAATTGAGAAGCAAATATCTAAGGAGATCAGATAGCTCCAAAAAAAATAGGGTGGTAATAGTAGGGGATTTTAACTTTCCCAACATTGACTGGGATAGCCATAGTATTAGAGGGTTGGATGGAGAGAAATTTGTTGAGTGTTTTCAGGGGGAAATTTCTCATTCAGCATGTGGATGGCCTGACTAGGGAGGAGCAAAACTTGACCTCTTCTTGGGAAATAAGGAAGGGCAGGTGACAAACATGTGAGCATAGGATCACTTTGGAACCACTGACCATAACCAGGTTCTTTACCCAAAGGGTGGTTCGGGAGTGGAATGCCCTGCCTGCAGCGGTTGTAGATGCGCCAAGTTTGGTGGCGTTTAAGAGGTTAGTTGATAAGTATATGGAAGAGAAGGGAATGGTTTAGTTTGGAGGGGCATTGCTTTTTATATTGGTCGGCGCAACATCGAAGGCCGAAGGGCCTGTTCTGTGCTGTAATGTTCTATGTTCTATGTTCTATGTTCTATAATTCTATTAGTTTAAAGATAGCTATGGAGAATGATAGGTCTGGCCCAAAGATTAAAATTCTAAATTGGGGCAAAGGCCAATTTTGATGCTATCAGGCAAGAACTTTCAAAAGTTAATTAGGGGAGTCTGTGGGAAGGCAAAGAGGTGTCTTGTAAGTGGGATGCTTTCGAAAATATGTTAACTAGGGTTCAAGGTAAGCACATTCCTCTTAAAGGGCAAGGCTGGCAGAAGTAAGGAACTCTGGGTGACTTGGGATATTGAGGCCCTGGTCAAGAAAAAGGAGACAGATGACATGCATAGGTACTTGGGTTCAAGTGAATCATTTGAAGAATATAGAGGGTGTAGTAGTAGATCTAAGACAGAAATCAGGAGGGCAAATAGGGGATACAAGATTGCTCTGGCACATAAGGCAAAGGAGAATCCAAAGATCTTCTCTAAATACATAAAGGACAAAGTAATAATTAGGGAGAGAGTAGGGCCTCTTAAGGATCAACGAGGTCATCTATGTGCAGATCCACAAGAGATGGTGAGATCCTAAATGATTATTTCTCATCAATATTTACTGCTGAGAAAAGCATGGATGTTAGAGAATTTGGGGAAACCAACAGTGATGTCTTGAGGAATATATATATTACAGAGAAGGAAGTGTGGAAGTCTTAAAGCGCATCAAGGTAGATAATACCCGGGACCTGATGAAGTATATTCCAGAACATTGTGGAAGACTAGGGAGGTAATTGCGGGTCCCCAGCAGGGATATTTGAATCATCAATAGTTACAGGTGAGGTATCTGAAGATTGTAAGGTGACAAATGTTATATCTTTATTTAAAAAGGGCTGCAGGGGAAAGCCTGGGAACTATAGGGAATGTTGGAAGACAAGATTTAGCTAATTGGGTGATTTAGCTAATTGGATCAGGAATTGGCTAGCTGATAGAAGACAGAGGGTGGTGGTTGATGGAAAATATTCATCATGGAGTTCGGTTACAAGCGGTGTACCTCAGGGATCTGTTTTGGGGCCACTGCTGTTTGTAATTTTTATAAATGATCTGGATGAGGGTATAGAAGGATGGATTAGTAAATTTGCGGATGACACCAAAGTCAGAGGAGTGGTAGATAGTGAAGAGGGGTGTTATGGTTTGCAGAGAGACTTGGACAAGTTGCAGAGCTGAGCCGAGAGGGGGCAAATGGAGTTTAATGCGGAAAAGTGTGAGGTAATTCACTTTGGCAGGAATAACAAATGTGTAGAGTATAGGGCAAATGGTAGGACTCTTAATAGTGTTGATGAACAGAGGGATCTAGGTGTTTATGTGCATAGATCCCTGAAAGTTGGCAATCAAGTCGATAAGGTTGTTAAGAAGGCATACGGAGTCATATTGGCTTTTATTGATAGGGGGATTGAATTTCGGAGCCGCAACGTCATGTTGCAACTGTACAAAACTCTAGTGCGGCCGCACTTGGAGTATTGTGTACAGTTCTGGTCCCCGCATTATAAGAAAGATGTGGAGCATTGGAGAGGGTACAGAGGAGGTTTACCAGGATGTTGCCTGGTATGGAGGGCAGGTCTTATGAAGAGAGGCTGAGGGATTTGAGGTTGTTTTCGTTAGAAAGAAGGCAGCTAAGAGGAGACCTTATGGAAACATATAAGATGATTAGAGGTTTAGATAGGGTGGACAGTGATAGCCTTTTTCCTAGGATGGAGAAAGCTAGCACGAGGGGACATAGCTTTAAATTAAGGGGTGGTAGTTATAGGACAGATGTCAGAGGTAGGTTCTTTACCCAAAGGGTGGTAAGGGTATGGAATGCCCTGCCTGCTGCAGTTGTCGATGCGCCAAGTTTGGGGGCATTTAAGAGGTCCGTGGATAGGTTTATGAATGAAAAGGGAATGGTTTAGGTTAGAGGGTCATTGCTTTTTCTTAATTAGTCGGCGCAACATCGAGGGCCGAAGGGCCTGTTCTGCGTTGTAATGTTCTATGTTCTATGTTAAGATCCACAGGTATGGCCAACCAACCTAACACATACATCTTTGGACTATGGGAGGAAATCCGAGCACCCAGAGGAAACCGACGCAGACACGAGGAGAATGTGCAAACTCCACACAAACAATGACCCGAGCCGGGAATCGAACCCAGGTCCCTGGAGCTGTGAAGCAGCAGTGCTAACCACTGTGCTACCATGCCATAATGTTTGTGTCTTTATATGCCCTTTGTGAATAAAACTCTCACTCACCTGACAAAGGTTCAGCACTCTGAAAGCTTTTGCTACCAAATAAACCTTTTGGACTTTAACCTGGTGTTGTGATACTTCTTGATGACAGAAGCCAGAGGGTGTTGTAGAGGGTTTTTTTCAAACTGGAGCCTTTGACCAGTGGTGTGCCTCAGAGATCAGTGCTGGGTTCACTGTTATTTGTCACTTATATTAATGATTTGGATGAGAATATAGGAGGCATGGTTAGCTTGGTGGCATAGGGGACACTGAAGAAAGTTATCTCAGATTGCAACAGGATCTTGATCAATTGGCCAGTGGGCTGACGAATGGCAGGTGGAGTATAATTTAGGTAAATGCGAGATGATGCATTTTCATAGATTAAACCAGAACAGGACTTATTCAGTTAATGATAGGGCCATTGGAGAGTTACAGAACAAAGAGATTGAGGGCTACATGTTCAAAGCCCCTTGAAAGTGGAGTCACAGGTGGACAGAGTGGTGAAGAAGGCATTCAGTATGCTTTGTTTCATCGGTCTGAACACTGAATACACAAGTTGGGACATCTTGTTGAAGTTATACAGGGCATTTGTAATGCCACACTTGCAATAATATATACAGTTGTGTCCAGCCTATTATAGAAAGGCTATTTTTTAACTAAGAACAAAGAACAAAGAAAACTAAAGCACAGGAACAGGCCTTTCAGCCCTCTAATCTTGCACTGGCCAAACTGCCTGACTCAACTAAAATCCCCTACCCTTCCAGGGACCATATCCCTCTATTCCCATCCCATTCATGTATTTATCAAGATGCCCCTTAAAAGTCACTGTCATATCTGCTTCCACTACCTCCACTGGCAATGAGTTCCAGGCACCCACTACTCTCCATGTAAAAAATCTGCCTCGTACATCTCCTTTAAACCTTGCCCTTTACATCTTACACCTATGCCCCCCTAGTAATTGACTCTTACAACCTGGGAAAAAGCTTCTGACTATTCACTCTGTTTATGCTTTCGTAATCTTACATAGAACATAGAACACTACAGCACAAACAGGCCCTTCGGCCCACAAGTTGTACCGATCATATCAGTACCTACAGTCCATAGGACTACTGTAACTCCCAATCCCATTAAATCCCATGGACTCATCCAGAAGTCTGTTAAAAGACCACAGCGAGTTCACCTCCACCAGCACTGACGGCAGCCGATTCCATTCACTCACCACCCTCTGAGTAAAAAACTTACCCCGACATCTCCTCTGTACTTGCCCCCCCAGTGTCCTGTTGTAGCGACCATTTCAGCCCTGGGAAATAGCTTCCAAGAATCCACCCTATCTATTCCTGTCAATATCTTGTAAACCTCTATTAGGTCGCCTCTCAACCTTCGTCTCTCCAGGGAGAAGAGACCTAGCTCCCTCAACCTACCTTCATAAGGCCCCCCAATCCAGGCAACATCCTTGTAAATCTCCTCTGCACCCTCTCAATAGCTTCCACATCCTTCCTGTAGTGAGGCGACTGGAATTGCACACAGTACTCCAAGTGGGATTTGACAAGGGTCTTATAAAGTTACAGCATTACCTCCTGACTCCTAAATTCAATCCCTCGATTAATGAAGGCCAGTACACCATACGCTTTCTTGGCCACATCCTCCACCTGTGAGGCCGATTTAAGAGTCCTATGGACCCGGACCCCAAGATCCTTCTGCTGCTCAACACTGCTAAGACTCCTACCCTTGATATTATACTCTTCATCCCATTGGTCCTGCCAAAATGGACCACTACACATTTATTCGCATTGAAGTCCATTTGCCACTTCTCTGCCCTGTCTTGCAACCTATCTATGTCTCGCTTCAACTTCTGACATCCCTCCAAACTATCCGCAACACCAGCAACTTTCGTGTCATTGGCAAACTTACGAACCCATCCCTCCACTTCCTCATCCAAGTCATTTAGAACAAAGAATAAAACAGCACGGGAAACAGGCCTTCGGCCCAATGAGCCCGCGCTGCCACCTCGATGTTCCCACCTCTACCTGCGATCCCCATCTATGTTTATAGATCTATGGATTAAAAACCAAATTTGAGACAATTTAGGGACAATTTGTTTTGCCAATTAGCCTAAGAGCACATCTTTGGGATGCGGGAGGAAACCGGAGCACCCGGAGAAAACCCATGCAAGCACGGGGAGAATGCGCAAACTCCCACAGACACAGGCCCAAATCCATGTATCTGCACAGTACAGCGAAAGTCACTGAGCTGACGTGTTGCCCATCAAATGGTCCAGGTCAAGCGTATACTAACGACGTGAAGCACTAAGACACTCTCAAAAAAAATCCAAGAGCAGCCCTCTCACGACCCATCACGTGTATACCCCCTGTTAGACAACAAGGTGGACCAAAGCACCTGTAGGATAAAAACAAGTACATCAATATCATCATCTATTTACACACTTTTCAGGGACTCCCAAGGCTCATGACCCCTATTTTAAATCAGTTTTCTGTACCCCTCCATTCCCATTCTGTTCATGTGCCCATCTAAGTATTTCTTAAATAACTCCAAAGTACCTGCCTCCACCACTTTACTTGGCAGTGCATTCCATACCCCCACCACCCTCTGTGTGAAAAAACTCCCTCTAGCATCCAAATTATACCTTACCCCCCTCACCCTAAGCCCGTGACCCCTCATGCTATTTGAGTCCATTTATGAAAATGACAAACAGCAAGGGTCCTAGAACAGATCCCTGGGGCACTCCACTGGTGACTGACCTCCATGCAGAAGAAGATCCATCCACAACCACTTTCTGCCTTCTGCAAGCAAGCCAGTTCTGGATCAACAATGCCAAAGCCCCTTGGATCCCATGCCCCCTGACCTTCTCAAGAAGTCTTGCATGGGGGACCTTATCAAACGTTTTGCTGAAATCCATGTAAACCACATACTCTGCTCTTCCTTCGTCAATGTGTTCAGTCATATTTTCGAAGACCTCACCTAGGCTCGTAAGACACGACCTGCCCTTAACAAAGCCGTGTTAAGGGCCTTATTGTTCCTTGGGAGCAGCTGGTGTGAGGAGAGCTGGTGAGTAAATTTCTGTGTTTTTTTTTTCCAAAATCGTGTCTGGTTTTTTTAACTCTTAAAACCGGAAACAGGAAGTAGTCACAGGGAGGCCTGTGCAGGAGTTTTTTTTTCTTTCACCTGGACCTCCATAAATTGGGAAGGTGAAGAATCCCGATACTCTACACGTGTAGAGTATCCCAACCCTCCCCCCTCCTCTCTCCTAATAAAAAAAGGAGACTAGGAGTGTGAGTAGGTAAGTTTAAGTTTATATTTGTTTCTGGGTAAAGGAAGTAATGGTGATAGCAGTGCAGGCAGTGCGATGTACCTCCTGTGGGATGTTTGAGGTGAGGGACACTGGTAGTATCCCAGCTGATTACACCTGCCAGAGGTGCCTCCAGTTCCACCTCCTTGAGGACCGTGTTAGGGACCTGGAGCTGGAAGTGGAAGAACTAAGAATTGTGAGGGAAGCAGAGATGACTGTTGATAAAAGCTACAGGGAGATAGTTACTCCTAAATGTGATATATGGGTGACTGTTAGAAGGGGTAAGAAGCAGTCAGTGCAGAGTTCCCCTGAGGCTGTTCCTCTACGCAATAAGTACTCTGCTTTGGATGCTGTTGGGGATGTAGATACAACTAGGGTAAGCCATGGAGTAGAGGTCTCGGGAGTTGAGCCTGTCCTTGATGCTCAGGTGGGAAGGGGGAAGAAAAGATCTGGATTGGTGATTGGGGACTCCCTAGTTAAGGGGATAGATAGGAGGGTCTGTGGGAAGGAGCAGGACTCGCGGTTGGTATATTGCCTCCCGGGCGCTGGGGTCAGTGATATCTCTGACCGAACGTTCGGGATCCTTAAGGGGGAGGGGAACCAGCCCCAAGTTATGTACCCATGACGTAGGTAGGAAAAGGGATGGGGATATAAAGCAGAAATTCAGAGAGTTAGGGTGGAAACTTAGGGCTAAAACTAACAGAGTGGTTATCTCTGGTTTGTTACCTGTGCCGCGGGATAGCATAGAAAAGAATAGGGAGAGAGAACATTTGAACTCGTGGCTAAAGGGATGGTGCAGGAGCGAAGGGTTCAGGTATTTGGACAATTGGGGCTCATTCTGGGGAAGGTGGGACCTCTACAAGAGGGATGGTCTGCACCTGAACCGGAGAGATACCAATATCTTGGGGGGTAAATTTACCAGTGCTATTCGGGGGGGTTTAAACTGATTCGGGGGGGGATGGGAACCTGAATTGTTGTGCCGGTATACAGGAGGATGTGAATAGGGAGGTCACGGATAAGGTTTCTAGGTCGCAGCAGTATAGTGGCAAACGGGAGGGTGGTTTGAAGTGTGTATACTTTAATGCGAGGAGCATATGCAATAAGGTGGATGAACTTGCAGCCTGGATTGGTGCTTGGGACTTCGATGTTCTGGCCATTTCAGAGACGTGGATAGAGCAGGGGCAGGAATGGTTGTTGCAGGTTCTGGGGTTCAGATGTTTCAGTCAGAGCAGAGGTGGTGGTAGAAGAGGGGGAGGAGTGGCATTGTTAGTTAAGGACAGCATTACGGTGGCAGAAAAGACTTTTGATGTGGACTTGTCTGCTGAGGTAGTGTGGGCTGAGATTAGAAACAAGAAAGGAGAGGTCACACTGTTGGGAGTTTTTTATAGGCCCCCAAAAAGTTCCAGAGAAGTAGAGGAAGGGATTGCAAAGTTGATCCTGGATAGGTGTGAAAGTAACAGGGTAGTTGTAAAGGGGGACTTTAACTTTTCTAATATCGATTGGAAAAGCTATAGTTCAAGTACGTTAGAGGGGTCAGTTTTTGTTCAATGTGTGCAGGAAGGTTTCATGACTCAGTATGTAGATAGGTCAACAAGAGGTGAGGCTATATTGGATTTGGTACTGGGTAATGAACCAGACCAGGTATTAGAGTTGGAGGTGGGTGAGCACTTTGGTGATAGTGACCACAATTCGGTTACGTTTACCTTAGTGATGGAAAGGGATGGGCACGTACCGAATAACAGTAGTTATAGCTGGGGGAAAGGTAATTATGAGGCTATTAGGAGAGATTTAAGGAGAGAAGCATATAAGATGATTAGAGGTTTGGATAGGGTGGACAGTGATAGCCTTTTTCCTAGGATGGAGAAAGCTAGCACGAGGGGACACAACTTTAAATTAAGGGGTATGAGTTATAGGACGGATATCAGAGGTAGGTTCTTTACTTAAAGAGTGATTAGGGAGTGGAATGCCCTGCCTGCAGCTGTTGTAGATGCGCCAAGTTTGGTGGCGTTTAAGAGGTTAGTTGATAAGTATATGGAAGAGAAGGGAATGGTTTAGTTTGGGGGGGCATTGCTTTTATTTTGGTCGGCACAACATCGAAGGCCGAAGGGCCTGTTCTGTGCTGTATTGTTCTATGTTCTATGTTCTATTTAGGATGCATAGAGTGGAGCAGGATATTGCAGGGGCTGGGGACATCTGAAATGTGGAGCATATTTAAGGAACAGCTTCTGCATGTCCTTAATGAATATGTACCTGCCAGGCGGGGAGGAAGTGGTCGAGTGAGGGAACCATGGCGTACAAGGGAAGTTGAATCTCTGGTGAAGAGGAAGAAGGAAGCTTATATAATGATGAGACGTGAAGGCTCAGTTAGGGCAATGGAGAGCTATAAATCAGCCAGGAAGGAGCTAAAGAGGGAGTTGAGAAGAGCTAGAAGAGGACACGAGAAGACTTTGGCGGATAGTATTAAGGAGAATCCTAAAGCTTTTTACAGGTATATAAATAATAAAAGATTGGTTAGGGCAAGATTAGGGCCAGTCAGAGATAGCAGTGGGAAGTTGTGCGTGGAGCCTGAGGAGATAGGAGTGACACTGAATGAGTATTTTTCGTCAGTATTCACGCAGGAGAAAGGCAATGTTGTCGGGGAGAATACTGCGATATTAGGTTGTAGACTGGGCAGGATTGAGGTTCATAAGGAGGAGGTGTTAGTGAATCTTGAGGGTATGAAAATTGATAAGTCCCCTGGGCCAGATGGGATTTAGCCTAGGATTCTCTGGGAGGCTAGAGAGGAGATTGCAGAGCCTTTGGCTTTGATCTTCATGTCGTCGTTAGCTACAGGTATAGTGCCGGAAGACTGGAGGATGGCAAATGTTGTCCCTCTTTTCAAAAAGGGGATTAGGGACCATCCTGGAAATTATAGACCAGTGAGCCTGACTTCTGTTGTGGCAAGGTCTTGGAAAGAATTATAAGGGATAGGATTTATAAGCATCTAGAGAGGAATAAATTGATTAGGGACAGTCAGCACGGTTTTGTGAAGGGTAGGTCGTGCCTCACAAACCTTATTGAGTTTTTTGAGGAGGTGACCAAAGAGGTTGATAAGGGTAAGGCAGTTGATGTAGTGTATATGGATTTTAGCAAAGCGTTTGATAAGGTTCCCCATGGTAGGCTACTGCAGAAAGTGCAGATGCATGGGATTGAAGGTGATTTAGCAGTTTGGATTAGAATTGGCTAGCTGATAGAAGACAGAGGGTGGTGGTTGATGGGAAATATTCAACCTGGAGTGCAGTTACAAGTGGTGTACCTCAAGGATCTGTTTTAGGGCCACTGCTGTTTGTCATTGTTATAAATGACCTAGATGAGGGTGTAGAGGGTTGGATTAGTAAATTTGCTGACGATAACAAAGTGGGGGGAGTTGTAGACAGCGAGGATGGATGTTACAGTTTGCAGAGGGACGTAGGTTGCAGAGCTGGGCCTTGAGGTGGCAAATGGAATTCAATACGGATAAGTGTGAGATGATTCACTTTGGTAGGAATAACAGGCATATGAAATATAGGGCTAATGGAAGGACCCTTAATAGTGTTGTCGAGCAGAGGGATCTTGGGGTACAAGTAAATAGCTCTTTGAAAGTTGGCACCCAGGTTGATAAAGTTGTTAAGAAGGCGTACGGTGTGTTAGCTTTTATTGGTAGAGGGATTGAATTTAGGAGCCGTGAGGTTATGTTACAACTGTACAAAACTCTGTGCGGCCGCACTTGGAGTATTGCATACAGTTCTGGTCGCCGCATTATAAGAAAGATGTGGAAGCATTGGAAAGGGTGCAGAGGAGGTTTACCAGGATGTTGCCTGGTATGGTGGGAAGGCCTTATGAGGAAAGCTGAGGGACCTGAGGTTATTTTCATTAGAGAGAAGAAGGTTACGCGGTGACCTAATTGAGGCGTATAAGATGATCAAAGGATTGGATAGGGTGAATAGTGAGAGCCTTTTTCCTCAGATGGTGATGACCAACACGAGGGGACATAACTTTAAATTAAGAGGTGGTATTTATAGGACGGATGTCAGAGGCAGGTTCTTTACACAGAGGGTGGTGAGGGCGTGGAATGCCCTGCCTGCAGCAGTTGTGGACTCGCCTACTTTGGGGACATTCAAATGTTTGGTGGATAGGCATATGGATGATATTGGAATAGTTTAGGTTAGAGGGTCCACTGGCCGGCGCAACATCGAGGGCCGAAGGGCCTGTACTGCGCTGCAATGTTCTATGTTCTATGTTCTATGTGTTGACTATTTCTGATTATATTGAACTTCTCTAAATGCTCATAAATCCTGTCCCTCAGAATCCTCTCCATCAACTTACCAACCACTGAGGTCAGACTCACCGGTCAGTAATTCCCCGGGCTATCCCTGTTCCCTTTCTTGAAAATAGGCACCCACATCTGCAATCCTCCAATCTTCCAGAACCTCTCCCATCTCCATCGACGACGCAAAGATCATCACCAGGGGCATCTGTAATCACTTCCCTCACCTCCCACAGTAACCTGGGGTACATCCCATCTGGTCCCGGCGACTTATCTATCTTGATGGTATTTAACAGTCCCAACACATCTTCTTTCTTAATGTCCACATACTCAATCTTTTCAGTCTGCTGCAAACCTGCAGTACAACCTCCCAGATCACTCTCCACTGTGAATATGAAGCAAAGTACTTATGAAGCATCTCTGCCATTTCTTCTACTTCCACACAGACTTTTCTCCCTTCATCTTTTATAGATCCTATCCCTTCACTTCTCATCCTTTTACTCTTTACATATTTGTAGAACGCCTTGGGATTCTCCTTAATCCTACCCGCCAAGGCCTTCTCATGACCCCTTCTGGCTCTTCTAATTTCCTTTTTAAGCTCCCTTCTACAAATCCTATACACCTCTAGATACTTAACATCCCCTAGCTCTCTGAACCTTTTGTACACCTTTCTTTTCTTCCTAACTAGGTTCATCACAACCTTTGCGCACCACAGTTCCCGCGACCTACCAAAACCTCCTTGTCTCATTGGAACATTGTTGTGCAGAGTTCCAAACATTCCTTGAAAATCTGCCACCTTCCTTCAGTACTTTTTCCCAAGAACACCTCCTTCCAGTTTACTCATCCAATTTTCTGCCTGATGTCTTCATATTTCCCCCTACTCCAGATAAATACCTTCCTATCCTGCCTTTTCATATCTCTTTCCAATGCTCTTTCCAATGCTCTTGTGATGATGATCACCATTCCCGAGATGCTCTCCTACTGAGAGATCTGACACCTGTCCTGGTTCATTAGCCAGCACCAGGTCAAGTACACCTCTTGTAGGCTTATCCACGTGCTGTGTCAGGAAACCCTCCTGAACACACCTAACAAACACCTCCTCATCCGAACCCCTTACCCTAGAGACATTCTAGTCGATATTTGGGAAATTTAAGTCTCCCATCACAACAACTCTGTTATTTCTACATCTCTCTAGGATCTGTTTCCCTATCTGCACCTCAACATCCCTGTCACTATTGGGCGGCCTATTAAAAAACACCCAGCAAAGTTATCGACTCCTTGCTGTTCCTAGCTTCCACCCACAGAGAGTCCATAGATAATCCCTCCAGGGCATCCACCTTCTCTATAGCTGTGACACTGTCCCTGATCAACAATGCCACTCTCCCACCTCTTTTGCCTCCCTCCCTGTCCTTCCTGTAATCTTGTAGATTTTTATCAGATTGCCCCTCTACCTCTGTCATTCCAGTGACACCAAACCAAGTTTCTCCAAACTTTTCTCACAGATAATGCCCTCCATACCAGGCAACATCCTGGTAAATCTTTTCTGTACTGTCTCCAAAGCCTTCACTTCCTTCTGATAGTGTTCAATTGCAGTAGCCACACTATGTTCCAAGTGCAGCCAAACAAAGATTCTATAAAACTGCAACATGACTTGTCAATTTTCAAACTCAATGCCCCAGCCAATGAAGGCAAGCATGCTGTATGCCTTCTTGACTACCTTCTTCACCTGCATTGCCAACTTCAGTGAGGCTGTGTACCTGTACACTGAGACCTCTTTGCCTAACAATGCTCTTAAGGGTTCTGCCATTCACTGTATATTTCCTACCTGTATTAGACCTTCCAAAATGAATTACTATAAAGAATGTAGCAAAGATTTATTAGGATACCCTACTGGGACTTGATGGTTTGAGTTATAAGGGAAAGCTGGATAGACTGGGACTTTTTTCTCTGGATGGTAGAAGGCTGAGGAGTGATCTTATCAAGGTCTATAAAATAATGGGGGGCATAGATCAGCTAGATAGTCAATATCTTTTCCCAAAGGTAGGAGAGCCTAAAACTAGAGGTCATAGGTTCAAGTTGAGAAGTGTCCAGACAGACAATTTTTTCACACAGAGGGTGATGAGTGTCTGGAACAAGTTGCCAGAGGTAGTAGTAGATGCGGGTACAGTTTGTTTTTTAAAATGCATTTAAACGGTGACAAGGGTGTAGAGGAATATAGACCAATTGCAGGCAATTGAGATGAGTTTAGGAGTTTGGGTAAAAAAGATGGCATGGACAAGTTGAGCCAAAGGGCCATTTCTATGCTGTAAACTTCTATGACCCTATAATATATTGAGCTCTACGCTATGTGCTCTTACCTTGTGAGTAGCCTTTGATGTGATAACAAATGCCTTCTGGAAATGCAAGTATACTGCATCTAGATTTCTCCCTTTACCTGCCTTGTTATTTACTTCCTCAACATACTTAAGTAAATTATTTAAACAGGACTTTTCTTTCACAAATCCATGTTGACTTTGCCTGATCACATCTGATTTTCTAAATACCTGCTATAATGGATTTGAGCAGTCTCCCTGTGACAGATATTAGATTAACTGGCCTGTAATTTCTTGCCTCTGTCTCCTTCATTGCTTGAACAAAGGTGTTATATTCACTATTTTTCAATTCACTACAACTCTTCTAGGAGCTAAAGAAATTTGGAAGATTATAATCAATGCATGTATTATACTTTTTAGATGCTAAGATGTAGGCCAGCTGGTCCTAGGAACTTGTTAGCCTTTAGGACTAATAGTTTTCCCAGCAGTCTTTTGCTGGTGATGATAACTGTTTTAAGTTCCTCCCTCTTGGTTTTCAAGTGTATTTGGCAGGACTTCTAATTCATCCTTTTTGATCTGATTTATTTTATTGTTGTCATATGTACTGGTATATGGTGAAAAATATTGTTTCTCACATGCTATACAGACAAAGAATATTATACATAGAGAATGAAAGGAGAGAGAGCGCAGAAGGTACTGTTACAATCATAGCTAGGGTATAGAGAAAGATCATCTTAGTGTGAGACAGGTCCATTCAAAAATCTGAAGAAGCTGTTCTTGAGTCAGTTGGTAAGCATTCTCAAACTTTTGTATCTTTTTCCCAAAGGAAGAAGGTGGAAGAGAGTATGTCTAAGGTGCTTGAAGTCCTTGATTGTGCTGGTTGCTTTTCTGAGATAGTGGGAAGTGTAGACAGTGTCAAAAGATGGAAGGTTGGTTTGACTGATGGACTGGCCTTCATTCATGACCCTTTGTAGTTTCTTGTAGTCTTGAACAGAGCAGAAGCCATGCCAAGCTGTAATACAAAGAATGTTTTCTATGGTGCATCTGTAGAAGTTAGTCAGAGTTATAGCTGACATACCGAATTTCCTTAGTGTCCTGAGAAAGTAGAAGCATTGGTGAGCTTTTTTAATTATAGCTTCCACGTGAAGGGACCAGGAAAGGTTGTTTGTGATTTGGACACCTAAAAACTTAGAGCTCTCGACCCATTTCTACTTCATCCCCATTGATGTAGACAGAAGCATATTCTCCCCTACGCTTCCTGAAGTCGATGATGATCTCATTTGTTTTGCTGATATGGAGGGAGAGATTACTGTTGTCATACCAGTTCACCAGATTCTCTATCCCTTTCCTTGTATCTTGTCCTTGTTTGAGATCTGACCCACAACGGTGAAAATTGAGTTGGACGGGAATTTGGCACAGTCAAAGGTGTAACACGAAGTATAGTAAGGGGCTGAGGACATAGCCTTGTGGGGCATGGATCTTCAGGATGATCATAGAGGAAGTGTTGTTGCCTATCCTCACTGATTGTGGTCTGTGAGTTGGGAAGTTGGGATCCAGTCGCAGAGGAAGGAGCTGAGCCCCAGATCATGAAGTTTGGAGATGAGTGTTGTAAGAATACAGGTGTTAAAGGCTGAGCTGTAATCTATGACTAGGAGACTGGCACAGGCACCTTTGTTATTTAGTGTTCCAGAATTGTGTATAAGGCCAGGAAGATTTGTTGCGATGGTAGGAGAACTACTGGGGATCCAGGCAATCTGGTAGTCATGATTTACGCCATGACTAATCTTTTGAAGCCTTTCTTAATGATGGATGTCAGAGTCACCCGCTGATAGTCACGAAGACACACTGCCTCACTTTTCTTTGGTACCAGGATGATGGTCATCTTCTTGAACCAGGTCGTCACCTCAGGTTGGTATAAAGAGAGATTGAAGATGTCTGCAAATACCCCTGCCAGCTGATGCACACAGGACCTGAATGCTCATCTGGATAGGCCAGTTCCGTGGTTGACTTTTGAGAACGCTGCTTTGTTGTTGACAATGGTGACTCAGATACAGGTTCACCTAAGGTTTCCAGGATGGAGGGCATGTTCTCACTGGTCTTTTGCTCAAAACAGGCATAGAATGCATTGAGTTCATCAGAGAGAGTTGCATTGGAGCTGGTGGTTTTACCTACCTTCATCTTGTCATCTGTTATGTCTTGCAAACCTTGCCACAGTTGGAGGGACTCCGTGTGGCTAGCCTGGGACTCTAGCTTGGTCCAGTACTTCCTTTTGGCATCTTTGATGGATCTCCGTAGATCATATCTGGTTTTCTTGTATAGGTTAGGGTCGCCTAATTTGAACGCCTCACACCTAAACTTCAGAAAGCAGTGGATATCTCTGTTAATCCATGGTTTCTGGTTGGGAAACACACGGATTTGCTTCTTTGGCACACAGTCTTCTATACACTACTAATGAAATCAGTTACTATTGTGCCGTACTCATTCAGGCTGGTCACAGAGCTTTTAAATATTGACAAGTCCACTGACTCTAAGCAGTCCCATAGGAGATTATCCGATTCCTCAGACCAACGTTGCACAATTTTCTTTGACGGATGCTTGTAAGTGGAGAGCAGGAGCATAGCCTTGTGGCCTGATTTACCAAAGTGTGGGTGGGCGATAGAACCGTAGGTACGTTTGATATTTGTGTAGCAATGGTTGAGAATCTTTGAGCCTCTGGTGGAACAGAAGATGTGTTGGTGGTAATTTGATATTACGCTCTTGAGCTTACCCTGATTGAAATCCCCAGCCATGATGAACAGGGCTATTTGTGGTAGTGTATATTTCGTCCAGTACAGTCTTCATTTCTGCATGGGGTGGGATGTAAACTGCTGTCAAAATAATAGCGGAGAGCGAGATTTCCATCGTGTCCCCTCTGCCTCCAATCCAGGTGATTAATGCCAATACTGAGGCCAGAGCTGTGAAATTGACACACCACTTGGCATCAGTATTTTCTGGCAATCCCCTCCCTGACTGCCATTCCCACCTTCGCAGGAGTGGGACAAAAGTCATCGTTCCTTTCGCATCCATCATTTTAATATATTCACAGCTAAGTCAAGCTTACCTGGACGTGGCTCAACGTTTGGCTCTCTGAATGCTCTGTGCCTGAAAACATTTTTCTTTGGCCTAAAGTTTGGAGATTTCCCTCTCTCCCACAGTGAAATGCGTGGGTAAATGCCAGAGGTTATTTCAATGGCTTCGCACCGATCCTAAACACAGAATAAAATGAAGGTAAGCTGTTGAAATACGTAATTCTCTGTTGTGAATAGTTTGTCAAATTATATAAACAGCCAAATAAAGAGATCAAAAGGAAAATACAAATGATGGCAACCTGAAGTTGGAAGAGAAAAATGCAGTAACTCTTCAACAGGTCCAGTTCTAACTTACACACACATATACATGCACTCGCGCTCGCACACACACATACATACATACACACACACACACGCACACGTGTGAAGAATGAATCTCCTGACATTGTTCCTCACAGCTAACACTCAACAATCATCAAGCAAGATTGTTTTCTTCCTGTTGGCGAACACTTCAGCGGTCACGGGCATTCGGCTCCGACCTCCAAGTAAGCATTCTCCAAGGTGGCCTTCACGACACATGACAGCGCAGAGTCGCTGAGCAGAGACTGATAGCCAAGTTCCGCACACATGAGAACGGGGATCTTGGGTTCATGTCACACTATCTGTAACCCCCATAAATTGCCTGGGTTTGCAAAACCTCACTTACTGTACTGTATGGAGACAATACACATCTCTTTAACCTGTGTTCAGTGCTCCTTCCACTCACATTGTTAGCCAGTTTAAGACTTGAATAGCAGGTTAGGTATAAAGATTTGCATTCTAATCAGTAATCTATAAACTGTCTGTACTGTCATATGTGCTGTCTGACATCAGAACACTTCATTCACCTGACGAAGAGGGGAACCTCGAACGCTTGTGAGTTTACTATCAAATAAATCAGTAGGACTTAAACCTGCTGTTGTCAGACTTCTTATTGTGTTTACCCAGTCCAACGCCAGCATCTCTACATCATGAGCTAACACTCTTTCCAGGGACAGACTTAGGTCAACTTCACATCCATGAAGCATTTCACACAGGACCCCATTGGGGCACCCTGTAATACCCTCACCTGATAACCAGCAATATTTGTTAACCTGATTATAAAGTAGAATTATGTTAAGAAATTAAACTATAGAACATTTTTACTTCAATTATTATTTGAATCAGTAAATATAAAATTGCGAAATCTGAGATACTTTGTTTCCATGGAGATATTAAGTCCAATCTTCAATTTCTCCTTAAAAATAAGGATTGTTACTTGCACTGTAGTTAATAATATGATTTCTTTGCTGAATCTAAATGAACAGACATCCTCAGCTGAATTTTTCTCTGTTATGGTGGTATGATGGCAAACAAGTGGGGAAATTTGCACTGCTGGCAGGTGTGTCAGATTGCAGGCATAGGCCATTTTCCTAGAAGGGGACTGAGATTAGAGGAGTGTTACCAGCATGGAATTTTCCAAGATCCCTGGATGCCTCCTCAAGCATCAGAGACTAAGCTAGCTGTTTGGATGGAGGCAGCCTTCTGGCAGTAGACCAAGGGGCCAGTGTTCCAGGCAGACCCTCGCATCCCACTTGGCCACAGTTGGGGCAGTATGTTGGGTGGCATACCGCCATCACAATGGCAGCCCGGTTGCAGAGACATTCTTTTCCATTGAAAACTTTTAAAAAGTTACATAGAACATAGAACATAGAACAATACAGCACAGAACAGGCCCTTCGGCCTTCGATGTTGTGCCGACCAAAATAAAAAGCAATGCCCCTCCAAACTAAACCATTCCCTTCTCTTCCATATACTTATCAATTAACCTCTTAAACGCCACCAAACTTTGCGCATCTACAACAGCTGCAGGCAGGGCATTCCACTCCCTAATCACTCTTTGAGTAAAAAACCTACCTCTGATATCCGTCCTATAACTCATACCCCTTAATTTAAAGTTGTGTCCCCTCGTGCTAGCTTTTTCCATCCTAGGAAAAAGGCTATCACTGTCCACCCTATCCAAACCTCTAATTATCTTATGTTTCAATAAGATCCCCCCTTAGCCGCCTCCTTTCTAACGAAAACAACCTCAAATCCTTCAACCTCTCTTCATAGGACCTGCCCTCCATACCAGGCCACATCCTAGTAAACCTCCTCTGTACCCTCTCCAATGCCTCCACATCTTTCTTATAATGTGGCGACCAGAACTGCACACAATACTCCAAGTGCGGCCGCACTAGAGTTTTGTACAGTTGCAACATGACGTTGCGGCTCCGAAATTCAATCCCCCTACCAATAACAGCTAAGACTCCATATGCCTTCTTAACAACCTTATCGACTTGACTGCCTACTTTCAGGGATCTATGCACAAATACACCAAGATCCCTCTGTTCATCAACACTATTAAGAATCCTACCATTAGCCTATACTCTACACATTTATTATTCCTGCCAAAGTGCATTACCTCACACTTTTCCACATTAAACTCCATTTGCCACCTCTCGGCCCAGCTCTGCAACTTGTCCAAGTCACTCTTTAAACTAAAACACCCCTCTTCACTATCTACCACACCACCAACTTTAGTATCATCTGCAAATTTACTGATCCATCCCTCAATACCCTCATCCAGATCATTTATAAAAATTACAAACAGCAGGGGCCCCAAAACAGACCCCTGAGGCCCACCCCTCGTCACCGAACTCCACGATGAATATCTCCCATCAACCACCACCCTCTGTCTTCTATCTGCCAGCCAATTTCTAATCCAATTAGCTAAATCACACTCTATTCCACACATCTGCATTTTCTGTAGAAGTCTTCCATGGGCCACCTTATCAAAAGCCTTACTAAAGTCCATATATACTACATCAACCGCCTTACCCCCATCCACCTCTCTGATCACTTTCTCAAAAAACTCAATGAGGTTAGTAAGGCATGACCTACCCTTCACGAAACCATGCTGACTATCCCCAATCAATTCGTTTCTCCCTAAATAACTATAAATCCTATCCCTAATAATTCTCTCCAATACCTTGCCCACCACAGAAGTAAGACTCACTGGCCTATAATTCCCAGGAAGGTCTCTCTTCCCCTTCTTAAACAATGGGACCACATTCGCCATCCGCCAGTCCTCCGGAACCACACCCGTAACCAACGAGGACCTGAAGATCAGAGCCAGAGGCTCTGCAATCTCCTCTCTTGCCTCCCAGAGAATCCTAGGGTAAATCCCGTCCGGCCCAGGGACTTATCCAACTTCAAACCCTCGAGAATATCTAGCACATCCTTCCTATCTACTTCGATACTTTCCAGTTTGCTACCCTGTACCTCAGTGTTCTCCATAACTACATTTACATCACCCTGCGTGAATACCGAAGAGAAATATTTATTCAGTGCCTCTCCAATCTCTTCAGGCTCCACGCACAACTTCCCACTGCTATCTATGACTGGCCTAATCTTGCCCTAACCAATCTTCTATTCTTAACATATCGAAAGAAAGCTTTAGGATTCTCCTTAATCCTATCAGCCAACATCTTCTCGTGTTCCCTCTTAGCTCTCCTCAATTCACTTTTTACCTCCTTCCTAGCTAATCTATAGCTATCCATTGCACTACCTGAGCCTTCAAGCCTCATCCTGACATAAGCCTCCTTTTTCTTCTTAACCAGCAAATCAACTCTTTTCGTACACCAAGGCTCTCTTACTCGTCCATCTCCTCCCTGCCTGACAGGGACATACTTATCAAGGACTCTCAGCAGCTGCTCCTTGAATAAGCACCACATTCCAGATGTTCCCAGCCCCTGTAGTTCCCTAGTCCAATCTACGCACCCTAATTCTCTCCTGATGGCCTCATAATTACCCTTCCCCCCGCTATAACTACAGCCCCCCGCTTCATGCCTATCCCTGTCCATCACTAAGGTGAACGTAACCGAATTGTGGTCACTATCACCAAAATGTTCACTAACTTCCAAGCCTAACACCTGGTCTGGCTCATTGCCAGCACCAAATCCAATGTAGCCTCACCTCTAGTTGGCCTATCTACATACTGAGTCAAAAAACCTTCCTGCACACTCTGTACGAAAACTGACCCCTCTAAAGAGCTAGAGCTATAGCTATTCCAATCAATATTAGCAAAGTTAAAGTCCCCCATCACAATTACCCTACTACTTTCACTCCTATCAGAATTGACTTCGCAATCCTTTCCTCAACCTCTCTAGAACTATTAGGAGGTCTGTAAAAGACTCCCAACAGGGTGACCTCTCCTCCTCCTGTTTCTAATCTCAGCAGTTGCAGAGAGTGCACCTCTATCTCTCTCTGCTACCTGAACTATTGGCTTAATCTACTTCTGAATTAGTCTATAAGCCTTCAAGCTTTGAAAGTTTATGCTCTGGACAGTAACTGACCAATTGAGGAAAAATCACAGCACTGTGTCTGTTTCCCACACAGTGTGGGGATATAGCTGCTATTTGACCTGACAATGCAACAAAATTCAAAATCTTGATCCTTGTATCAATCAGCACAGAGAGATAAACAGATGAAGCAGATGGGACAGCTTGTCGATGTTGTACAAGACATTGCTCAGGCCACTCTTGGAATTCTGTGCACAGTTCTGGCCACTCTATTATAGAAAAGATATTATTAATCTAGGAAACAGTGCAGAAAAGATTTACTAGGATGCTACCAGGACTTGATGATTTGAGTTACAAGGAGAGGCTGAATAGACTGGGACGTTTTTCCTCTGAAGCGTAGGATGCTAAGTGATGATCTTATCAAGGTCTAAAGATGAGGGAGGTAAATCAGCTAGATAGTCAACATCTTTTCCCAAAGGCAGGAGGACAGAGGTTTAAGGTGAAAAGGGCGAGTTACAAAAGGATCCAGAAGAGCAATTTTTTCACACAGAGGGAAGTGAGTGTCTGGAACAAACTGCCAGAAGTGGTAGTAGAGACAAGTATAATTTTGTCTTTTAGAAAGCACTTAGACAATCACAAGGGAAAGATGGGTATAGAGGGATATCGACCAAATGTGGGCAACTGGGACTAGCTTAATGATTTTTAAAAAAAAGGCAGCATGAACAAGTTGGGCCAAAGGGCTTGCTTCCCATGCAGTAAACCTCCATTACTCTATGTACCTGCAACAACTGAAGATTCAGTTTATTTTTATCAATCTCAAATTGGACAACGTTGCTCCAATCATCCTGTTTGTTGCCAGCTACCTAGATAATAAATGAAACAATGTCATTACCACATGTACAGAATAAAAACTGTAATGTAACAAAATTCATAACACATCATTTCAGGCATATTGAAAAACTGGACTTGATTTTGCAATTTCTCAATCTCAAGTTTGTATCCACAGCAACTGGAAATTAATTCAAACTTTAAATCAGCAGCAGTTCTCTGAATAAAACGTGTTGCAGATGAAAAGGTACAGGTTGTTGCCAATTTCAGCTCTGCAGACTTTCAAGGCAGAGACACACATTCCAATAACAAAATTAAAGCCAAGGGATTGCAGCTGCAATAAAATTATCTCCAACCCAGGGACCCGATACACAGTCCCACCCAATGTCCCTGATATACAGACCCACCTTGTGTCCTGACACCTTGAGAGGCGACCTGATAGAGGTTTATAAAATGGTGAGAGGGATAGATAGGGTGGACTCTCAGAGACCATTTCCCCGAGCTGAAATGGTCACTACGAGAGGACACAGATTTAAGGTGCAGAGAAGCAAATACAAAGGAGATGTCAGAGGTGGGTTTTTCACTCAGAGGGTGGTGAGTGAATGGAACCGACTGCCGTTGGAAGTTGTTGAAAAGACTCACTGGGGTCTTTTAAGAGACTTCTGGATGAGTATATGGAAAAGAATAGGATAGGGGGTTATAGATAGGTCTGTGGATTGGTAGATGTGATCGGCGCAACTTGTGGGCCAAAGGGCCTGTTTGTGCTGTATTGTTCTATGTTCTAATGTTCTAATGACACCACCCAGAGTTCTGATAAACAATATCCCCAAAGTTCTTGGGCAGCACGGTGATACAGTGGTTAGCACTGCTGACTCAGAGCCAGGAACCCAGTTTGATTCCTGGTTGGGTCACTATCTGCATAGAGCCTACACGTTCTCCCTATGTCTTTATGGGTTTCCTCCGGGCACTCCTGTTTCCTCCCACAGACCAAAAGACATGCTAATTTGGTGCACTGGCCATGCTAAATTCTCCCTCAGTATACCCGAACAGGCATCGGAGTGCGGCAACTGGAGAATTTTCATAAAAACTTCATTGCAGTGTTAATGTAAGGCTACTTGTGAGACTAACAAATCGCTGTAACAGTAGTGATGATACAGAGACCTAGGGTGGGACTTTCTGAACCTTCGCACTGATGGGATTTTCCACTCCCCCTGAAGTTGACCCTGGTTCCCCAACAGCCACACGCATGAGCAAAGCAAAACACTGTTGATTTCATAGAACATAGAACAGTACAGCACAGTACAGGCCCTTCAGCCTTCGATGTTGTGCCGAGCCATGTCCAAAGCCAAGATCAAGCTATCCCACTTCCTATCATTCTGGTATGCTCCATCTGCCTATCCAATAACTGCTTGAAACTTCCAAAAGTGTCTGACTCCATGTTCACAACAAACTGAAAGATCCATGGTGAATAGCAAGCTTTCTCCTCTGCAGGAAGAAGTGCTGTGAGGGTTCTGGAAAATTCCAACCTAATCTTATTTTCTTGAGGTGGGGAGCGGGACTGGGTGGGGGAGGCAGGAGGATTTTAAACATACACATTAATTTCTAATAATCCCTGATGTATATTCCCAACATAGTGCTGACTCACCCACATACTGCCATCCTCTAGTAAGTGGATTCCCCAACTGCATAGCTCTGCAGACACCCTTCTTTCCAGATATCCTTTTTGTTTACATGGAGCTAATAGAGGTCTGGTTCAGTAAAATAAGATAGAAAATAGTGCCATGTTAGTGTTTCAGTACTGGTTGCTACAAAATCTAGTTTTTAATCAGGCGAAGGAAGCACTCTATGAAAAAAGCCTCATTAAATGTTACTGGTAATGATGATGGAATTGGACTGAGAGTTGCTGCTTCTCAGACTTAGCCACTGAAAGATTTTTCTCATCCTCTTTCCTTGACTCACAAACTCACAAGGTGGAATTTTCCATTTTTAAAACTAAGCGTGGTGGTGTTTGGTTTCATGGTGTGTATCCCGTTGCTTAGAATGGTGGAAATAATGGCCAATTTTAGTCTTCAAAGCTCATAAATTTTGCACTTAGTGGTTCAGGATCTGATTATTAACAGCGGTGAAGGGCATGGGAAAATGGGAGGGTAGGGGTGGTGTCAAAGATCCTGATGCCACATGTAACCGCCGGCCAAGCACATGTATCTCACTTCCTTGAGCCATTTATCTCCAGGAGATTGTTAGGGGTGTCTCAAGCCTAAAGAAAAAAGCAGCAATGCTTCAGCCACAACATCCTACAGGACTAGCAAGTTTACAGATGATACTAAGATTGCTGGAGTTGCAAATAGAGATGAAGATTATTAGAGAATATTGTTACAATGCTGAGGTTAATCTCCCTTACCTCGCTTAGCAACCTAGTAAAAGTGTTTGGGAAGGTGTTGACTGTTCTACATTAACATTTAAAGGTTTATTAATATAAAGACCTGATACACACTTTAAGAAAATAATTAATAAATTATTTGATTTTTAACCCAACAGGAACTTTAACTAAAACAGTAGCATTTTAATTGAAGGAAAGTAAAATACTTTTACTTTGACTAAAAGTCAAATAAACACAAGGAACATTCATTACCAAAACAGTAATAACAGAATTTTAGTCACTCTCAAAGAAAATATATAACCAGATCTGAGAGCATTGGGAAGTTTTGGACTTCTTTGATAGTTGTCCACTGTGCATAAGCACTGTCTGGTTTGTTTTTTTCTGTTGGTTAGCAGTAATAGACAGTCATAGACAGTCATAGACAGCATAGACAGCATAGACAGCAGGGCCAGTCATAGACAGCAGTGGGAAGTTGTGCGTGGAGCCTGAAGAGATTGGTGAGGCACTGAATAAATATTTATCTTCGGTATTCACGCAGAGTGCTGGAAATGTAGCTGCGGAGAGCACTGAGGTACAGGGTTGCAAATTGGGGAGTATTGTAGTAGATAGGGAGGATGTGTTAGAAATTCTCGAGGGTTTGAAGTTGTATAAGTCCCCTGGGCCGGACGGGATTTACCCTAGGATTCTCTGGGAGGCAAGAGAGGAGATTGCAGAGCCTCTGGCTCTGATCTTCAGGTCCTCGTTGGTTACGGGTGTGGTTCCGGAGGACTGGAGGATGGCGAATGTGGTCCCATTGTTTAAGAATGGGAAGAGAGACCTTCCTGGGAATTATAGGCCAGTGAGTCTTACTTCTGTGGTGGGCAAGGTATTGGAGAGAATTATTAGGGATAGGATTTATAGTTATTTAGAGAGAAATGAATTGATTGGGGATAGTCAGCATGGTTTCGTGAAGGGTAGGTCATGCCTTACTAACCTCATTGAGTTTTTTGAGAAAGTGACCATAGAGGTGGATGGGGGTAAGGCGGTTGATGTAGTATATATGGACTTTAGTAAGGCGTTTGATAAGGTGGCCCATGAAGACTTCTGCAGAAAATGCAGATGTATGGGATAGAGGGTGATTTAGCTAATTGGGTTAGGAATTGGCTAGCAGATAGAAGACAGAGGTGGTGGTTGATGGGAGATATTCATCTTGGAGTTCGGTGACAAGTGGTGTACCTCAGGGGTCTGTTTTGGGGCCCCTGCTGTTTGTAATTTTTATAAATGATCTGGATGAGGGTATTGAGGGATGGATCAGTAAAATTGCAGATGATACTAAAGTTGGTGGTGTGGTAGATAGTGAAGAGGGGTGTTTTAGTTTACAGAGTGACTTGGACAAGTTGCAGAGCTGGTCCGAGAGGTGGCAAATGGAGTTTAATGTGGAAAAGTGTGAGGTAATGCACTTTGGCAGGAACAATAAATGTGTAGAGTATAGGGCTAATGGTAGGGCTCTTAATAGTGTTGAGGAACAGAAGGGTCTTGGTGTATGTGTCAATAGATCCCTGAAAGTAGGCAGTCAAGTGGATAAAGTTGTTAAGAAGGCTAATGGAGTCTTAGCTTTTATTGGTAGGGGGATTGAATTTAGGAGCCGCAGCATCATGTTGCAGCTGTACAAAACTCTAGTGCGGCCGCACTTGGAGTATTGTGTGCAGTTCTGGTCGCCACATTATAAGAAAGATGTGGAGGCATTGGAGAGGGTACAGAGGAGGTTTACTAGGATTTTGCCTGGTATGGAGGGCAGGTCCTATGAAGAGAGGTTGAAGGATTTGAGGTTGTTTTCGTTAGGAAGGAGGCGGCTAAGAGGGGATCTTATTGAAGCATATAAGATGATTAGAGGTTTAGATAGGGTGGACAGTGATAGCCTTTTCCTAGGATGGAGAAAGCTAGCACGAGGGGACACAGCTTTAAATTAAGGGGTATGAGTTATAGGACGGATATCAGAGGTAGGTTCTTTACTCAAGAGTGATTAGGGAGTGGAATGCCCTGCCTGCAGCTGTTGTAGATGCGCCAAGTTTGGTGGCGTTTAAGAGGTTAGTTGATAAGTATATGGATGGGAGGGGAATGGTTTAGTTAGGAGGGGCATTGCTTTTTATTTTGGTCGGCACAACATCGAAGGCCGAAGGGCCTGTTCTGTGCTGTATTGTTCTATGTTCTATGTTCTATGTTCTAATTTATCTTAAGACTTGTCTGAAGTTAGCAGAGTGAAGAATCAACCAATCTAGTTTATCTAACTGTCCTTAACTGCCTTTAACTACCTCAGGTGATCGGGCCCTGCTTCTGGCTGAACTCCTGGCTCAATCCCTGTTGGAACTGAACTGAAGGCAATTGAGTTCCTCTTTTGTATTACTGATGATCTATGCATTACCTACATCAAGGATTGGTTTAGTGCTGACAACAACAACAAATCTGATAGGTTCCCTTTGGCTGAGTATCTTCTTTAAACTCATAGGCTAACAAATGCAAAAAGCTGCAGTCTGTTACCAAGGCAACTTTGTGCCATGTGGTCCTCGAAACAAATGTTGCAACTTAGAGTCTGTGTGTACTCCGCATTTTAAATGTCTCTGCATTGAACAAAACCAGCTTTTAAAGGGACTGACATAAAGGGACCACACATTGTTGTTTTCTCTCTAGTATTTTATATTTTTTACATCTTTATAAACTCAATTGCACAACAATATAGCAGGATATTGATTGGCTGGGCAGAGAAATGGCAAATGGAATTTAATCTGGACAAAGACTATCAAAGAAGTCCAAAACTTCCCAATGCTCTCAGACCTGGTTATATATTTTCTTTGAGAGTGACTAAAATTCTGTTATTACTGTTTTGGCAATAAATATTCCTTGGGTTTATTTGAGTAGCATTTCAGTTGAACTTTCCTTCAATTAAAATGCTACTGGTTTAGTTAAAGTTCCTGTTTGGTTAAAAATCAAATAATTTATTAAATACTCTCTTAAAGCGTGTAGGGGCAGGTGTGACCTGTACAGTAAGGACGGGTGGCACTTGAATCCTAGGGGGACTAATATCTTGGCGGGAAGACTGGTTAGGGCTACTGGGGGGACTTTAAACTAGAAAGGTTGGGGTGAGGGAATATTGATGAGACTGAAAACAAGGAGGTTAGCTCCCAGGTAGGGAAGGACTGTAGACAGTATGAGAGGGAGGTTAGACAGGTAGTGGAAAAGGGAAATATCCTGACTGAGGGGCTGAGGTGTGTCTATTTTAACGCCAGGAGTGTAGTAAATAAGGTAGATGAGCTCAGGGCCTGGATTGCTGCTTGGGAATGTGATGTGGTGGCCACTACAGAGACTTGGATGTCTCAGGGACAGGACTGGGTGCTTCAGGTGCCGGGATTCAGGTGCTTCAGGAGGGACAGGGTTGGGGGCAAAAGAGAAAATGGTGTGGCACTGTTGATCAGGGACAGTGTCATGGCTGTGGAGAAGGTGGAAGACGGGGAGGGATTGTCTACGGAGTCTCTATGGGTGGAAGTTAGGAACAGCAAAGGCTCAATAACTTTGCTGGAAGTATTCTATAGGCCGCCCAATAGCGACAGGGAACTTAAGGTGCAGATAGGGAAACAGATCCTAGACAGATGTAGAAATAACAGGGTTGTCGTGATGGAGATTTCAATTTCCCAAACATCGACTGGAATATCCCAAGGATAAGGAGTTTGGATGGGGAGGAGTTTGTTAGGTGTGATCAGGAAGGTTTCCTGACACAGTACGTGGATAAGCCTATGAAAGGGGAGGCTGTACTGGACCTGGTGCTGGCTAATGAGCCAGGGCAGGTGTCGGATCTCTCAGTAGGAGAGCATCTTGGGGATGGAGATCATAATTCTATCTCCTTCATGATAGCAATGGAAAGAGATAGGATCAGGCAGGATAGGAAGGTGTATGTCTGGAGTAAGGGAAAATATGAAGACATCAGGCAGATAATTGGATGAATAAACTGGAAGGAGGCGTTCTTGGGGAAAAGTACAGAAGGAAGATGGCGGATATTCAAGGAATGTTTGTCTGGGGCTCTGCAGGACAACGTTCCGAGGAGACAAGGAGGTTTTGGTAGGACGCGAGAACCATGGTGCACGAACGTTGTGGTGAACCTAGTCGGGAAGAAAAGAAAGTTGTAAAAAAGGTTCAGAGAGCTAGGAGATGTTAGGGATCTAGAGGAGTATAAGGCTTGTAGAAAGGAGCTTAAAAAGGAAATTAGGAGGGCCAGAAGGGGTCATGAGAAGGCCTTGGCGTGTAAGATTAAGGAAAATCCCAAGGCCTTCGACAAATATGTGAAAAGTAAAAGGATGAGAAGAGAAGGGATAGGACCTATAAAAGGTGAAGGGGGAAAAGTCTGTGTGAATCCAGAAGAAATGGCAGAGGTGTCTCGGTATTCACGGTGGAAAGTGATCTGGGAGGTTGTAATACAGGTTTGCGGCAGACGGATAAGATTGAGTATTTGGATGTTAGGAAAGAGGATGTGTTAGAACTTTTAAATTCCATCAAGATAGACAAGTCGCCAGTTCCGGATGGGATGTACCCCAGGTTATTGTGGGAAGTCAGGGAAGTGATTGCAGAGCCCCTGGCGATGATCTTTGCGTCGTCGATGGAAATGGGAGAGAACAAAGAACAAAGAGCACGGGAAACAGGCCCTTCGGCCCAACGACCCTGCGCTGCCACCCTGATATTCCCACCTCTAGCCGCAATCCCTGTCCATGTTTAGAGATCTATGGATTAAAAACCAAATTTGAGACAACTTAGGGAGAATTTGGTTTGCCAATTAGCCTAAGAGCACATCTTTGGGATGTGGGAGGAAACCGGAGCACCCGGAGAAAACCCACGCAAGCACGGGGAGAATGTGCAAACTCCCACAGATTACAACCTCTTCTATTTGTAATGTATATAAATGACTTGGAAGAGGGAGTAAGTGGAGTGATCAGCAAGTTTGCAGACGATACAAAGATGGCTGGACTTGCGGATATTGAGGAGCATTGTCAGGCGATGCAGCAGGACATAGATAGGCTGGTAGCTTGGGCAGACAGATGGCAGATGGAATTCAATCCTGATAAATGTGAGGTGATGCATTTCGGGAGAAAGAATGTGGGGTGGGGTGTATATGATAAAGGGTAGACCTATTAAGAGCATAGAAACGCAGAGGGACCTGGGGGTGCAGGTGAACAAGTCTCTGAAGGTGGCAGAGCAAGTGGAGAAGGTTGTGAAGAAAGCATATAGTATGTTAGCCTTTATAGGAAGGGGTATAGAGTACAAGAGCTGGCCTTTAATGTTGCAGTTGTATAAAACGTTGATTAGACCTCATTTGGAATACTGCGTCCAGTTCTGGTCGCCCTACTAACGGAAGGACGTGGAGACTCGGGAGAGAGTGCAGAGAAGGTTTACCAGGATGCTGCCTGGTATGGAAAGTCTGAGTTACATCCGGAGAATTGCAGATGTGGTTCCTATTTTTAAGAAAGGGAACAAGGATAGTCCAGGAAATTACCGACCGGTGAGTCTGACCTCAGTGGTTGGTAAGCTAGTGGAGAGGCTTCTGAGGGACAAGATTTATGAGCATTTGGAGAAGTTTAGAATGATCAGGGTTAGTCAGCATGGTTTTGTCAAGGGCAGGTCGTGCCTTACGAGCCTAGTTGAGTTCTTCGAAAATGTGACATAGAACATAGAAAATTACAGCGCAGAACAGGCCCTTCGGCTTTCGATGTTGCGCCGATCAATTAACAAAAAGCAATGACCCTCTAACCTAAACCATTCCCTTTTCATCCATAAACTTATCCACTAACCTCTTAAACGTCACCAAAAGTGGTGCATCTACAACTGCAGCAGGCAGGACATTACATACCCTTAACACCCTCTAGGTAAAGAACCTACCTCTGACATCCATCCTATAACTACCACCCCTTAATTTAAAGGTATGTCCCCTCGTGATAGCTTTCTCCATCCGAGGAAAAAGGCTATCACTGTCCACCCTATCTAAACCTCTAATCATCTTATATGTTTCGATAGGTCCCCTCTTAGCCGCCTCCTTTCTAACGAAAACAACCTCAAATCCCTCAGCCTCTCCTCATAAGACCTGCCCTCCATACCAGGCAACATCCTGGTAAACCTCCTCTGTACCCTCTCCAATGCCTCCACATCTTTCTTATAATGTGGGGACCAGAACTGCACACAATACTCCAAGTGCGGCCGCACTAGAGTTTTGTACAGTTGCAACATGACGTTGCGGCTCCGAAATTCAATCCCCCTACCAATAAAAGCTAAGACTCCGTATGCCTTCTTAACAACCTTATCGACTTGATTGCCAACTTTCAGGGATCTATGCACATATACACCAAGATCCCTCTGTTCATCAACACTATTAAGAGTCCTACCATTAGCCCTATACTCTACACATTTGTTATTCCTGCCAAAGTGAATTACCTCACACTTTTCCACATTAAACTCCATTTGCCACCTCTCGGCCCAGCTCTGCAACTTGTCCAAGTCTCTCTGCAAACTATAACACCCCTCTTCACTATCTACCACTCCTCCGACTTTGGTGTCATCCGCAAATTTACTAATCCATCCTTCAATACCCTCATCCAGATCATTTATAAAAATTACAAACAGCAGGGGCCCCGAAACAGATCTCTGAGGTACACCGCTTGTAACCGAACTCCATGATGAATAATTTCCATCAACAACCACCCTCTGTCTTCTATCAGCTAGCCAATTCCTAATCCAATTAGCTAAATCACCCTCAATCCCATACATCTGCATTTTCTGCAGAAGCCTTATCGGGCGCCTTACTGAAGTCCATATATACCACATCAACTGCCTTACCCCCATCCACCTCTTTGGTCACTTTTTCAAAAAAGTCAATAAGGTTAGTAAGGCACGACCCACCCTTCACAAAACCATGCTGACTATCCCCAATCAATTCGTTTCTCTCTAAATAACTATAAATCCTATCCCTAATAATTCTTTCCAATACTTTGCTCACAACAGAAGTAAGACTCACCGGTCTTTAATTCCAAGGAAAGTCTCTATTCCCCTTCTTGAACAATGGGACCACATTTGCTATCCTCCAGTCTTCCGGCACTATACCTGTAACCGACGACGACCTGAAGATCAGAGCCAGAGGTTCTGCAATCGCCTCTCTGCCTCCCAGAGAATCCTAGGGTAAATCCCGTCCGGCCCAGGGGACTTATCTAACTTCAAACTCTCATGAATATCTAGCACATCCTCCTTATCTACTTCAATACTTTCCAGTTTACAACTCTTCGTTAATGTGACTGAACACATTGACGAAGGAAGAGCTGTGGATGTGGTGTACATGGACTTCAGCAAGACGTTTGGTAAGGTCCCCCATGCAAGATTTCTTGAGAAGGTGAGAGGGCATGGGATACAAGGGACTTTGGTCTTTTGGATCCAGAACTGGCTTGCCGGCAGAAGGCAGAGAGTAGTTGTGGATGGGTCTTTTTCTGCATGGAGGTCAGTCACCAGTGGAGTGCCCCAGGGATCTGTTCTGGGACCCTTGCTGCTTGTCATTTTCATAAATGACCTGGATGAGGAAGTGGAGGGATGAGTTAGTAAGTTCGCCGACGATACAAAGATCAGTGGTGTTATGGATAGTCTGGAGGGATGAAAAAAGTTGCAGCGGGACATAGACATGATGCAAGACTGGGCGGAGAAGTCGCAGATGGACTTCAACGCGGATAAATGTGCAGTGGTCCATTTTGGCAGGAATAATGGGATGAAGGAGTATAATATCAAGGGTAGGAGTATTAGCTGTGTTGAAGAGCAGTAGGATCTTAGTGTCCAGGTCCATAGGACTCTCAAATAGGCCTCGCAGGTGGAGGATGTGGTCAAGAAGGCGTATGGTGTACTGGCCTTCATTAATCGAAGGATTGAGTTTAGGAATCGGGAGGTAATGATGCAGCTTTATAAGACACTTGTCAGACCCCACTTGGAGTACTGTGCGCAGTTCTGGTCGCCTCACTATTGGAAGGATGTGGAAGCTGTTGAAAGAGTGCAGAGGAGATTTACAAGGATGTTGCCTGGATTGGGAGGCATGCCTTATGAAGATAGGTTGAGGAAGCTGGGTCTCTTCTCCCTAGAGAGACGAAGGTTGAGAGGCAACCTGATAGAGGTTTATAAAATGTTGAGAGGAATAGATAGGGTGGATTCTCAGAGGCTATTTCCCCGGGCTGAAATGGTCGCTACGAGAGGACACAGATTTAAGGTGCAGGGAAGCAAGTACAGAGGAGATGTTAGGGGTAAGTTTTTCACTCAGAGGGTGGTGAGTGAATGGTATTTGCTGCCGTCGGTGGTGGTCGAGGTGAACTCGCTGGGGTCTTTTAAAAGACTTCTGGATGAGTATATTGGAATTAATGGGATAGGGGGTTATAGATAAGTCTATGACTTGGTAGGTATAGATGTGATCGGCGCAACCCGTGGGCCGAAGGGCCTGTTTGTGCTATAGCGTTCTATGTTCTATGTTCTAAAAGCAAGGTGATCCATTTTGGTAGATAAAATTCAGGTGAGAGCTGTAAAATAAATGGCAGAACCATCAAGAACATAGATGCAGAGAGAAATTTTGGAGTACAGGTCCACAGATTCTTAAAAGTGGCAGCACAGGTGAAAAAGGTGATGAACAAAGCATATGGCATGCTTGCCTTCATCAGTTGGGGCATCAAATATAAAAATTAGCAGGTTATGTTACTGTTGTATAAAACATTGGTTAGGGTACATTTGGAATACTGTGTCCAATTCTGGTTGCCACGCAACCAGAAAGATATGGAGGCATTGGAGGAAGCCATACATTGTCTGGTATGGAGGGTATTCACTATTGTAGAATTCCTACAGTGCAGAAGGAGAGCATTCAGCCCATTGAGTCTGCACCAACCACAATCCCATTTATTCCCGTAAGCTTCATATTTATCCTGCTAATCCTCCAACACTAGTACTAATTAACGTGACCAATCAACCTAACCTGCACATCTTTGGAGAAAGGAGAGGAGAGATTGAATAAACTGTGATTGGAGGAGAGGAGAGATAGAATAAACTGGGATTGGAGGAAAGGAGAGATTGAATATACTGGGATTATTCTCCCTGGAAAGACAGAGGTTGAGGGGTAGAATTATGAGAGGCACAGATAAGGTGAACAGTTGGAAGCTTTCTCTCAGGACAGAAATGACAATTACAAGAGGGCACATGTTCAAAGTAACAGTGGGAAATGTTCAGTAGAGTTGTGCAGAAATTTTTCTTACACAGAGGGTGGTGGGAACCTGGAATGAACTGCCAAGTGAGGTGGTTGAGGTAGACACATTAGTGATATTTAAGACTTACCTGAATAGACATATAAAAAGGTGGGGAATAGAGGAATACAGGCAGCAGGTCTAGATAGGACAACATGATTGGCACAGGCTTGGTGGGCCTAAGGGCCTGTTTCTATGCTGTACTATTCTTTGTTCTTTATTCAGACTTGGATAAAGAGAGTGCAGCATATCTTTATCTCAAGCTCCAGAAAGCACAGCAACCTCACTCCTCTGGTCTCGGACGATATAGTAAGAAGTCTGACAACACAGGTTTAAATCCAACCGATTTATTTGATAGTAAACTCACAAGCTTTCGGGGTTTGTCTCTTCGTCAGGTGAATGGAGAGTCCTGGCCTCAGACAGAGCATATAACAGCACAGATACTTTACAGATAACTGATTAGAATGCTAGTCTTTACAACTAACCTGTATTCAAGTCTTAAAGATGCCGACAATGTGAATGGAAAGAGCATTAAGCCCAGGTTAAAGAGATGTGTATTGTCTGCAGACAGTACAGTAAGTGAGGTTTTGCAAACCCAGGCAAGTGATGGGGATTACAGATAGTGCAACATGAACCCAAGATCCCTATTGAGAATGTCCGTCTCAATAGGGATCTTGGGTTCATGTTGCACTATCTGTAACCCCCATCACTTGCCTGGGTTTGCAAAACCTCACTTACTGTACTGTCTGGAAACAATACACATCTCTTTAACCTGGGCTTAATGCTCTTTCCATTCACATTGCCGGCATCTTTAAGACTTGAATACAGGTTAGTTGTAAAGACTAGCATTCTAATCAGTTATCTGTAAAGTATCTGTGCTGTTATATGCTCTGTCTGAGGCCAGGACTCTCCATTCACCTGACGAAGAGACAAACCCGAAAGCTTGTGAGTTCACTATCAAATAAATCAGTTGGATTTAAACCTGTGTTGTCAGACTTCTTACTGTGTTTACCCCAGTCCAATGCCGGTATCTCCACATTTGGGAGGACGTCTCAGGGGATGTCAGCATGGCTGTCCACTGCATTGAAATGCCATCCAATGCAAGAAAAGGATGAATGGCTTCATTCGATCCATCAGGGTAAGTCATCCTTAAACTCCCTCCAGCCTCCATCATGAAATAAAAGGATTAATCTCTTCAGGGATCACACACAACCATTAGTGGGAGATGTATATCATTGTCTCCCAAAAACTCTCACACTATGATCGTCATACCCATCATGCTACGCACACTTGAACTTCAGCCCTTTCTCAACAGAGGTCATCACACACAGAGGAATGCACTGTTCCCAATCTCTGCTCTTTCACGTTTTTCTGTTGTCTTTATCCAGTTTGCCCGCAACTAAAGTGAAAGATCCCTGACCAGAGGAGGGACGATTGGTCATAGAATTCGAGAAGGATGCAGCCGTGATATCTGGGGAGAACAGCGATTTCTCTACATCCTAGCTGTGATTGTAACACAACATTCTGCACCCTTCCCTTTCCTTCTCTATGCATAGTATTTTTGACTGTATAGCGCTCAAGAAAGAATACCTTTCACTGTATATTAATACATGTGACAATAATAAATCAAATCAAATCAATCAAATCTAAATCTAAAATCATTCCAGTGGAAAAGAGCTGGATTATCCGGACTCGAAACATTAGCTCTTTTCTTACAAATGCTGCCCAACCTATTGAGGTTTTCCAGCATTTTCTCTTTGGTTCCAATTGGTGCAAGCAGCTCTTTTAAAACATGTCCAGAGCAGTGTGATTTCCCGCTAGAGTGATACAAGAGTGGAAGGCGTTATGTAATTCTGGTCAGCAGCTAATTTAATCAAGATTCATGAGATGACAATGAGCACAAATGGCGTTCACACCACTGTGTCGACATGATGTAGAGATGCCAGCATTGGACTGGGTAAACACAGTAAGAAGTCTCACAACACCAGGTTTAAGTCCAACCAGTTTATTTGATAGTAATCCCACAAGCTTTCGGAAACAGTTTTCTTCATCAGGTGTGTGCAAGGTTCTGATCAGAGAAAGGCATATAAAGACACACACAGTTTACAGAATACTGATTAGAATGCAAGTCTTTGCAGCTAACCTGCTATTCAAGTCTTAAAGTGAGTGGAGATAGTATTAGCATAGGTTAAAGAGATGTATAGTGACTCCAGACAGGACAGCAAGCAAAATTTTACAAGCCCAACCAAGTCACGGCATTACAGATAGTGTGACACGAACCCCAAATCCCGGTTAAGGCCGTCCTCATGTGTGCGAAACTTGGCTATCAGTCTCTGCTCAGCAATTCTGCACTGTCGTGTGTCAAGAAGGCCGCCTTGGAGAACGCATACCCGAAGATCAGAGGCAGAATGCCCGTGACAGCTGAAATGTTCACCAACAGGGGAGGGAACAGTCTTGCCGGGTGATTGTCGAGCGATGTTAATTCATCCATCGTCGTAGTGTCTGCATGATCTCCCGAATGTACCGTGTTTCGAAACATCCTTTCCTGCAGCATATTAGGTAGACAACGTTGGCTGATTTGCAAGAGTATGTGCCATGTACCTGGTGAATGGTTTCTCATGTGAGATGATGTCATCCACGTCGATGATCCGGCATGTCTTGCAGAGGTTGCTCTGGCAGGGTTGTGTGATGTTAAGGTCACCGTTCCCCCAAAGGCTGGATAGTTTGCTGTGAACAACAGTCTGTTTGAAGGCAAGAAGTGGAGGTGTGGGGATGACCCTGGCGGATATTCGTCTTCATCAATGACATGTTGAAGACTCTGAGAAGATGTTGTAGCTCCTCCGCTCTGGGAAAGTACTAGAAGACGAAGGGTATTCTGTCCATCATTTGTTTGTCTTCTGAGGAGGTCGGTGTAGCTTTTCGCTGTGGCACGATCCTCCTCATCTGAGCAGATCCTGTGTATATGCAGTGCTTGTCCGCAGGGGATGGCTTCTTTAACGTATTTAGGGTGGAAGCTGGAGAAGTGGAGCATCATGAGGTTAACTGTGGACTTGCGCTACAGTGATGTGCTGAGGTGACCGTCCTTGATGGAGATGCGTGTATCCAATGGGACCCTATGCAAGAACCTCTCTGGCTACGTTGAGGGCATCCTGAAACCCATTGTACAAAGAACCACCAGCTTTTGTCGCGACACTACGGATTTCCTACAGAAACTCAGCACACATGGAGTAGTTAGCCAGGAACATTCCTCATCACAATGGATGTCTTGGTACTCTACACCAACGTGCCCCACAGCGATGTCATTGTTGCAACTGCCTCAGTACTCAACACCGACAACTGCCAGCTTCCAGATGCAATTTTACAACTCATCTGCTTCATCCTGGACGACAATGTCTTCACCATCAACAACCAGTTTTTCATCCAGACACATGGAACAGCCATGGGAACCAAATTCGCACCTCAATATGCCAACATCTTCATGCATAGGCTTGAACAAAACTTCTTCATTGCACAGGACCTTCAACCAATGTATCCACTAGATACACCAATGACATTTTCTTCCTTTGATCTCATGGTGAACTATCACTGAAACAACTATATGACGACATCAACAAGTTCTATCCCACCATCAGATTCACCATGGACTATTCTTCAGAATTAGCGGCATTCTTGGACACATGCATCTCCATCAAGAATTGTCACCCCAGCACCTCACTGTAGCGCAAGCCCACAGATATCCTCACGATGCTCCCCTTCTCCAGCTTCCACCCAAAACATGTTAAAGAAGCCATCCTCTATAGAAAAGCTCTGCATATACACAGGATCTACTCAGATGAGGTGGATCATGATAAGACACCTCCAGATGCTGAAAGATGCCCTCATAAGAACAGGATATGGTGCTTGGCTCATCAATTGACAGTTCCGACGTGGCACAGTGAAAAACTGCACAGAACACCTTCGTCGTCCAGTACTTCCCCAGAACGGAGCTACAACATCATCTCTGGAGTTTTCAACACATCATTGATGAAGACGAACATTTCGCCAGGGCCATCCCCACACCCCCACTTCTTGCCTTCAAACAACCACAGAACCTTGCATGGACCGTTGTTCGCAGCAAACTACCCAACCTTCAGGAGAACAGTAACCCAAAGTCACACAACCCTGCCACAGCAACCTCTGGAAGACATGCCAGATCATCGACATGGATGACATCATCTCACGTGAGAACACCATCCACCAGGTACATGGTACATACTCTTGCAACTCGGCCAACGTTGTCTACCTAATATGCTGCAGGAAAGGATGTCCCATAACATGGTATATTGGGGAGACCATGCAGATGCTACAACAACAGATGAATAAGCATCGCTTGACAATCCCTCTCTGTTGGTGAACACTTCAGCAGTCACGGGCATTCAGTCTCTGATCTTCAGGTAAGTGTTCTCCAAGGCAACCTTCACAACACATGACAGCGCAGAGTCGCTAAGCAGCGACTGATAGCCAAGTTCTGCACACAATGAGGATGGCCTCAACCAGGATCTGGGGTTCATGTCGCACTATCTGTAACTCCCATAATTTGCCTGGGCTTGTAAAATCTCATTTACTGCTCTGTCTGGAGACAATACACATCACTTTAACCTATGCTAATGCTATCTCCCCTTACATGGTTTGCATCTTTAAGACTTGAATAGCAGGTTACCTGCAATCAGTATTCTAATCAGTATTCTGTAAACTGTGTGTATCTTTATAAGCCTTTCTCTGATCAGAACCTTTGACACAACTGATAAAGGAAAACCATTTGCCAAAGCTTGTGGGATTACTATCAAATAAACTGGTTGGACTTAAACTGGTGTTGTGAGACTTCTTACTGTGTTCATACCCCAAGTCAGTGGGATACTCTGACCAGTAATTAACCTGCCCTCAGTGAATTGCAAACAATTTTTACACCAGCAGGTTTCAAGATCCACTCTACTGACATACCAAAATCAGGAATAGATTTTCTATTTTTGTCTTAAACTGCAGCAATATGGGGATTTAACAAGAAAAAGCTACGTTAACAATTAGTGTTATCAAACCGGTAGAGGAGCATTGGTGTACGAAAAAAGTTGATTTGCTGGTTAAGAAGAAAAAGGAGGCTTATGTCAGGATGAGGCTTGAAGGCTCAATTAGTGCAATGGATAGCTATAGATTAGCCAGGAAGGAGCTAAAAAGTGAATTGAGGAGAGCTAAGAGGGGACACGAGAGGATGTTGGCTGATAGGATTAAGGAGAATCCTAAAGCTTTCTTTCGATATGTTAAAAATAGAAGATTGGTTAGGGCAAGATTAGGGCCAGTCATAGACAGCAGTGGGAAGTTGTGCGTGGAGCCTGAAGAGATTGGTGAGGCACTGAATAAATATTTCTCTTCGGTATTCACGCAGAGTGCGGGAAATGTAGCTATGGAGAACACTGAGGTACAGGGTTGCAAATTGGGAAGTATTGTAGTAGATAGGGAGGATGTGTTAGAAATTCTCGAGGGTTTGAAGTTGGATAAGTCCCCTGGGCCGGACGGCATTTACCCTAGGATTCTCTGGGAGGCAAGAGAGGAGATTGCAGAGCCTCTGGCTCTGATCTTCAGGTCCTCGTTGGTTACGGGTGTGGTTCCGGAGGACTGGAGGATGGCGAATGTGGTCCCATTGTTTAAGAGGGGAAGAGAGACCTTCCTGGGAATTATAGGCCAGTGAGTCTTACTTCTGTGGTGGGCAAGGTATTGGAGAGAATTATTAGGGATCGGATTTATAGTTATTTAGAGAGAAATGAATTGATTGGGGATAGTCAGCATGGTTTTGTGAAGGTAGGTCATGCCTTACTAACCTTATTGAGTTTTTTGAAAAAGTGACCAAAAAGGTGGATGGGGGTAAGGCAGTTGATGTGGTATATATGGACTTTAGTAAGGCGTTTGATAAGGTGCCCCATGGAAGGCTTCTGCAGAAAATGCAGATGTATGGGATTGAGGGTGATTTAGCTAATTGGATTAGGAATTGGCTAGCAGATAGAAGACAGAGGGTGGTGGTTGATGGGAGATATTCATCGTGGAGTTCGGTGACAAGTGGTGTACCTCAGGGGTCTGTTTTGGGCCCCTGCTGTTTGTAATTTTTATAAATGATCTGGATGAGGGTATTGAAGGATGGATTAGTAAATTTGCAGATGACACTAAAGTCGGTGGAGTGGTATATAGTGAAGAGGGGTGTTATAGTTTACAGAGAGACTTGGACAAGTTGCAGAGCTGGGCCGAGAGGTGGCAAATGGAGTTTAATGTGGAAAAGTGTGAGGTAATGCACTTTGGCAGTAACAATAAATGTGTAGAGTATAGGGCTAATGGTAGGGCTCTTAATAGTGTTGAGGAACGGAAGGATCTTGGTGTATGTGTCAATAGATCCCTGAAAGTAGGCAGTCAAGTGGATAAAGTTGTTAAGAAGGCTTATGGAGTCTTAGCTTTTATGGGTAGGGGGATTGAATGTAGGAGCCGCAGCATCATGTTGCAGCTGTACAAAACTCTAGTGCGGCCGCACTTGGAGTATTGTGTGCAGTTCTGGTCGCCACATTATAAGAAAGATGTGGAGTCATTGGAGAGGGTACAGAGGAGGTTTACTAGGATGTTGCCTGGTATGGAGGGCAGGTCCTATGAAGAGAGGTTGAAGGATTTGAGTTGTTTTCGTTAGAAAGGAGGCGGCTAAGAGGGGATCTTATTGAAGCATATAAGATGATTAGAGGTTTAGATAGGGTGGACAGTGATACCTTTTTCCTAGGATGGAGAAAGCTAGCACGAGGGGACACAGCTTTAAATTAAGGGGTATGAGTTATAGGACGGATATCAGAGGTAGGTTCTTACTCAAAGAGTGATTAGGGAGTGGAATGCCCTGCCTGCAGCTGTTGTAGATGCGCCAAGTTTGGTGGCGTTTAAGAGGTTAATTGATAAGTATCTGGAAGAGAAGGGAATGGTTTAGTTTGGAGGGGCATTGCTTTTTATTTTGGTCGGCACAACATCGAAGGCCGAAGGGCCTGTTCTGTGCTGTAATGTTCTATGTTCTATGTTCTATTTGTCAATCTAATTTTTAGAATAGAGCTTAAGAGATAAGAAAACATGCAAGCGAATCAGTACCTCAGCTTCTTTCTGACCAAGAATCCACGGAACCATCGTTGAAGGATCAGTATTGGAGAATAATGAGCAAGGATGTTGTTGATGGTGGAGATGAGTTCCCTTATACGCCTCAGTTCACAATGCCAGGTTGAGACCTGTTTCAAAGATAAATGCATCAATGGTAATTAAATTTTATTATGAGCAGGATGGGAGGAGTGCATTGTCAGTCTCTAACTCCACTACTCCACAGGTCGTAACATATATTTAAATATCAATTTAAGAACTGTACGCAATACTCCAAGTGCGGCCGCACCAGAGTTTTGTACAGTTGTAACATACAGTTTTCACAGCTCCGAAATTCAATCCCTCTACCAATAAAAGCTAACACACCGTATGCCTTCTTAACAACTTTATCAACCTGGGTGCCAACAATTTCAGAACGCAGAGCAACTTCAGAGCTACTTGCATGCACTTTTTGCTTTCAAATGCACCTAGAACTTTAGGAGCTGTTGTCTCCTTTACCCGAGCAGTTGATTTTTCTTGTTTTTTGCCCAAAACAAAAGCAGCCGATTAGCTGTTTTCAAGGCTGTTCTTATTCCAAAATTATAAACCACCATGTGACCAATTTGTAAACATTCTACCAAAGTCAAGAGGGTTCCAGATTCTTTAAAACTGCTTTTCTTGTAAAATCTCTTTTCCAGGAATCACAAGAACCAAAGTCCTGCCGTTAACCCTTTAAGGGGCAGTCTTAAAAATTACACAAATATTTCTACAATGCTCTCAGTCCATGAAAATGAAACATTTTCCACAATTAAAATGTTTATGTGTAATGTTTGTGGTATATATGGACTTTAGTAAGGCGTTCGATAAGGTGGCCCATGGAAGGCTTCTGCAGAAAATGCAGATGTATGGGACTGAGGGTGATTTAGCTAATTGGATTAGGAATTGGCTAGCAGATAGAAGACAGAGGGTGGTGGTTGATGGGAGATATTCATCGTGGAGTTCGGTTACTAGTGGTGTACCTCAGGGATCTGTTTGGGGCCCCTGCTGTTTGTAATTTTTATAAATGATCTGGATGAGGGTATTGAAGGATGGATTAGTAAATTTGCGGATGACACCAAAGTCGGAGGAGTGGGTAGATAGTGAAGAGGGGTGTTATAGTTTGCAGAGAGACTTGGACAAGTTGCAGAGCTGGGCCGAGAGGTGGCAAATGGAGTTTTATGTGGAAAAGTGTGAGGTAATGCACTATGGCAGAAATAATAAATGTGTAGAGTATAGGGCTAATGGTAGGATTCTTAGTAGTCTTGATGAACAGAGGGATCTTGGTGTGTATGTGCATAGATCCCTGAAAGTAGGCAGTCAAGTCGAGAAGGTTGTTAAGAAGGCATATGGAGTCTAGCTTTTATTGGTAGGGGGATTGAATTTCGGAGCCGCAACGTCATGTTGCAACTGTACAAAACTCTAGTGCGGCCGCACTTGGAGTATTGTGTGCAGTTCTGGTCCCCGCATTATAAAAAAGATGTGGAGGCATTGGAGAGGGTACAGAGGAGGTTTACCAGGATGTTGCCTGGTATGGAAGGCAGGTCTTATGAGGAGAGGCTGAGGTATTTGAGGTTGTTTTCGTTAGAAAGAAGGCAGCTAAGAGGAGACCTTATTGAAACATATAAGATGATTAGAGGTTTAGATAGGGTGGACAGCCTTTTTCCTAGGATGGAGAAAGCTAGCACAAGGGGACATAGCTTTAAATTAAGGGGTGGTGATTTTAGGACAGATGTCAGAGGTAGGTTCTTTACCAGAGGGTGGTAAGGGTATGGAATGCCTTGCCTGCGTCAGTTGTAGATGCACCAAGTTTGGTGGCGTTTAAGAAGCTAGTAGATAAGTTTATGGATGAAAAGGGAATGATTTAGGGTAGAGGGTCACTGCTTGTTCCTAATTGGTCGGCGCAACATCGAGGGCCGAAGGGTCTGTTCTGTGCTGTAATGTTCTATGTTCTAATGACTTCAATGAGACATTCAACTCTCTGTTTGAACTCTTTATTGCCTGTCCAAACAGGAAGTCTTTTCAGCATACATAACTGGGAGTATCAGGTCTCCTGCCATTCTGTATGCTGACACAGAACCTGTGGCACTTATGAAGTATAATAGAGTTTGTAAATAAAAGGAAACCTGGTGAAGTGACATCAGTTTCTGCAGATTTATTTCAGTGGTAATGAGGAATAAAAGAATGACCTGTAGGAACGTATTCACTAGCAGCTATGGCACATTGAGGTAAGCCATTGCCAGGCATCATGCTTCTGTTTAGTATATTGGACTCTTTTGACCCTGCTGTGGAGGACCTGGCTCACTATGTAGAACAAATGCATTTGTTTTGGGCTAATGACGCAATATCAGATGAAAAGCAATGGGTCATTCTTCTGGTGGCACGTGGACCATCATTAAGCAGCAGTTAGTATTGCTGCCCAGTAAGGCATGATAACTGTTTATTACAATGTGAAGTTTGAAAATGGGTTTCATGTGGAGAACTCCTCACTTCCTGACAAAGGAGCAGTGCTCCAAAAGCTAGAGGCATTTACTACCAAATAAACCTATTGGACTTTAACCTGGTGTTGTGAGACTTCTTACTCAAGTATTCTTGTGTTTACTCAAGTACAACGCCAGCATTTCCACATCATGCCAGATCATTCAGTCTGTCTTTGTGGGCACTTCAAACGAACAATAAACTGTTAATTACAAATCCCCAATTCCCAGGACAGAAAATCTGTATGCAAAGTATGTAAAAGAGTTTCTCTTTTCAAAATTAGATATGAGTAATGATTATTTGCAATTGTAGCTGGATGAGGAATTCCATGATGCATCTCTAAAAGTTGGTGAGAGTCATGGCTGACGTGCCAAATTTCCTTAGTCTACTGAGAATGTAGAGTCATTGGTGGGCTCTCTTAACTATAGTGTCACCATAGGGGACCAGGACATGTTGTTGGTGATCTGGACACCTCAAAACCTGAAAGTTTTGACCCTTTCTACTTTGTCCCTGTTCTCCTCTACGCTTCCTGAAGTTGATGACAACCTCCTTCATTTTGTTGACATTGAGAGAGAGATTATTGTTGCCGCACCCGTTCACCAGATTCTCTATCTCATTCCTGTACTCTGTCTTGTCATTGTTTGAGATCCAACCTACTACCGTGGCGTCATCAGCAAACTTGAAAATAGAGTTGATGGGGAACTTGGTGTATAGTCGTAGGTGTACAAGGAGTGTAATGGATGGCTGAGAACACAGCCTTGTGGGGCACCGGTGTTGATAATGATTGTGAGAGAGATGTTGTTGCCTATCCTTACTGATTATGGTTAAGAAGTTCAGGGTCCAGTCACAGAGCAAGCAGCTGAGGCCCAGACAATGGAGTTTGGAGATGGGTTTCACGGGAATAATGGTGAAGAAGGCAAAGAGTTTGACATAGATATCTTTGTTATCTAGATGTTCCAGGATTGAGTGCAAGGCCAAGGAGATGCATCTGCTGTGGACCTGTTATGCCGGTACGTGAATTGTAGTGGATGCAGGCATTTTGGGAGGCTGGAATTGATTTTTGCCAAAACTAATCTTTTGAAGCACTTCATAATGATGGATGTTAGAGCTACTGGACAATAGTCATTAAGGCACGTTGCTTGGCTTTTAGAACATAGAACACTACAGCACAAACAGGCCCTTCGGCCCAAAAGTTGTACTGATCATACCCATACCTACTATGCCACAGAACTATCTGTAACTCCCAATCCTGTTTAATCCCATGTACTCATCCAGAAGTCTTTCAAAACGACCCCAGCGGGTTTGCCTCCACCACCAGTAATGGCAGCCTATTCCATTCACTCACTACCCTCTGAGAGAAAAACTTACCCCTAACATCTCCTCTGTACTTGCTGCCCAGCACCTTAAACCTGTGTCCTCTCGCAGCGACCATTTCAGCTCTGGGAAATAGCCTCCGAGAATCCACCCTATCTATTCCTCTCAACATTTTATAAACCTCAATCAGGTCGCCTCTCAACCTTCATCTCTCCAGGGAGAACAGCCCTAGCTCCCTCAACCTATTTTCATAGGGCATGCCTCCCAATCCAAGCAACATCCTTGTAAATCTTCTCTGCACCCTCTCAAAGGTTCCATATTCTCCCTATAGAGAGGTGACCAAAACTGCACACAGTATTCCAAGTGGGATCTGACCAAGTGGGGGGTTTTCTTCGGTACCAGGATGATGGTCGCCTTCTTGAAACAATAGGGATCTCAGATTTTTGTAAAGAGAGGTTGAAGGTGTCTGTGAATACCCCCGCTACTTGATCAGCGCAGGACCTCGTGCTCGTCTGGGTACCCCATCTGCACCAGTCACTTTCTGTGTGTTGACCTTCCAGGAACTGCTCTGACATCTGCAATGGTGACAGGTTCATCAGGACTCCCAGGATGGAGATCATGCTCTTGCAGATCTCTTACTCAAAACAGGAGTTCTTCAGGGAGGGTGCATTGGAGCTGGTGATTTTACATTCCTTCATCTTGTAGCCTGTTATGTCTTGCCAGAGTCAGCACAGATCTGTGTGGCTAGCTTTGGATTCTAGCTTGGTCCAGTACTGTCTTTTGGCATCTTTAATGGATTTCCTTATTGTATTTGGATTGCTTCTTAGATCAGGGTCACCTAATTTGAATTCCTAAGACTTAGACTTCAGCAAGCAGTGGATACCCCTGTTCATCCATGATTTGTGGTTGGAAAACTCATAGATTTGCTTCTTTTGTGAGTTCTGCAGAATATCATCAGCCTACACTATTTTCCAGAGAACAATGGAGAACATACTGCAGGAATAACCATTTAAGTGGATTATTCTCATTACAGGTAAAACAAAGGCAGAATACTCACAGAATTTGGAAAAAGTCCTTAGATGGTTGTCAACTGCTGATGTGCACAGACGTGTACAATGTGAACAAACTATGTCCATATCATTTGGAGGAACATGTGCAGGCAATTAAAACTGCCCCAGCTCTCAACTCAATCCAAGAGTCGTGATAATTTTCAGGACTGGTGATGTATATTACCAGTAGATAGTGAAGAGGGGTGTTCTAGTTTGCAGAGAGACTTGGACAAGTTGCAGAGCTCTGGGCCGAGAGGTGGCAAATGGAGTTTAATGCGGAAAAGTGTGAGGTAATTCACTTTGGCAGAAATAACAAACGTGTAGAGTATAGGGCTAATGGTAGGACTCTTAATAGTGTTGAAGAACAGAGGGATCTTGGTGTATATGTGCATAGATCCCTGAAAGTTGGCAATCAAGTCGATAAAGTTGTTAATAAGGCATACAGAGTCTTAGCTTTTATTGGTAGGGGGATTGAATTTTGGAGCCGCAACATCATGTTGCAACTGTACAAAACTCTAGTGCGGCCGCACTTTGGAGTATTGTGTACAGTTCTGGTCCCTGCATTATAAGGAAGATGTGGAGGCATTGGAGAGGGTACAGAGGAGGTTTATCAGGATGTTGCCTGGTATGGAGGGCAGGTCTTATGAAGAGAGGCTGAGGGATTTGAGGTTGTTTTCGTTGGAAAGAAGGCGACTAAGAGGAGACCTTATTGAAACATATAAGATGATTAGAGGTTTAGATAGGGTAGACAGTGATAGCCTCTTTCCTAGGATGGAGAAAGCTAGCACGAGGGGACATAGGTTTAAATTAAGAGGTGGTAGTTATAGGATGGATGTCAAAGGTAGGTTCTTTACCCAGAGGGTAGTAAGGGTATGGAATTCCCTGCCTGCTGCAGTTGTCGATGCGCCAAGTTTGGTGGCGTTTAAGAGATTGGTAGATAAGTTTATGGATGAAAAGGGAATGGTTTAGGTTAGAGGGTCATTGCTTTTTGTTATTTGGTCGGTGCAACATCAAAGGCCGAAGGGCCTGTTCTGCGCTGTAATGTTCTATGTTCTATGTATTATGCAAAACAAATACAAAACTAGGCCTTCATCTTGGTTTCCCTGCATTAACTGCTGAAAAAAAGGATCAAGCTTGGTCTGGCTTTGCTTTTAAAAAAATAAAACAATAACTATAATCAGCGAATGGCTTAGCACATTATGACCCCAGAAAATAGGAAGAGTTTTTTCAATATATAAAAGGTAAGAGAGAGGCAAAAATAGCCACAGGACCACTGGAAAATGAAGCTGGAGAAGTAATAATAGGGAACAAAGCAATGGCAGAGGAACTGAACAGTTACTTTGCATCAATCTTCACAGTGTAAGACACCAATGGGATGTCAGAGCTCCAGGCAAGTCAGAGGGCATAGGTGAGTGCAGTGGCCATCGCTAAAGAGAAGGTCCTGGGAAAACTAAAAAGTCTAAAGGTGGATAAATCACCTGGACCAGATGGACTACACCCTAGGGTTCTAAAAGTGATAGCTGAGGAAATTGTGGAGGCATTGGTGGTAATCTTTCAAGAATCACTGGATACAGGAAGGGACCCAGAAGACTGGAAAGTAGCTAATGTAACACAGTTGTTTAAGAAGGGAGGGAGATAGCAGATGGGAAATTATAGGCTGGTTAGCCTCACTTCAGTCACTGGCAAGATTTGAGAGTCCATTATTAAAGATGAGATTGCAGAGTACTTTGGAAGTGCATGATAAAGTAGGGCTGAATCAGCATAGGTTTGTCAAGGGGAGGTCACGTCTGACAAATCTGTTAGAACATAGAACATAGAACATTACAGCACAGAACAGGCCCTTCGGCCTTCGATGTTGCGCCAACCAATATAAAAAGCAATGACCCTCCAAACTAAACAATTCCCTTCTCTTCCATATACTTATCAACTAACCTCTTAAACGCCACCAAACTTGGCGCATCTACAACTGACGCAGGCAGGGCATTCCACTCCCGAACCACCCTTTGGGTAAAGAACCTACCTCTGACATCCGTCCTATAACCATCACCCCTTAATTTAAAGCTGTGTCCCCTCATGCTAGCTTTCTCCATCCTACGAAAAAGGCTATCACTGTCCACCCTATCTAAACCTCTAATCATCTGATATGTTTCGATAAGGTCCCCTCTTAGCTGTCTCCTTTCTAACGAAAACAACCTCAAATCCCTCAGCCTCTCTTCATAAGACCTGCCCTCCACACCAGGCAACATCCTGGTAAACCTCCCCTGTACCCTCTCCAATGCCTCCACATCTTTCTTATAATGTGGCGACCAGAACTGCACACAATACTCCAAGTGCGGACGCACTAGAGTTTTGTACAGTTGCAACATGATGCTGCGGCTCCTAAATTCAATCCCCCTACCAATAAAAGCTAAGACTCCATATGCCTTCTTAACAACTTTATCCACTTGACTGCCTACTTTCAGGGATCTATTGACACATACACCAAGATCCTTCTGTTCCTCAACACTATTAAGAGCCCTACCATTAGCCCTATAATCTACACATTTATTGTTCCTGCCAAAGTGCATTACCTCACACTTTTCCACATTAAACTCCATTTGCCACCTCTCGGCCCAGCTCTGCAACTTGTCCAAGTCCCTCTGCAAACTATAACACCCTTCTTCACTATCTACCACTCCACCGACTTTAGGGTCATCTGCAAATTTACTAATCCATCCTTCAATACCCTCATCCAGATCATTTATAAAAATTACAAACAGCAGGGGCCCCAAAACAGACCCCGGAGGTACACCACTTGTCACCGAACTCCAAGATGAATATCTCCCATCAACCACCACCCTCTGTCTTCTACCTGCTAGCCAATTCCTAACCCAATTAGCTAAATCACCCTCTATCCCATACATCTGCATTTTCTGCAGAAGTCTTCCATGGGCCACCTTATCAAACGCTTACTAAAGTCCATATATACCACATCAACCGCCTTACCCCCATCCACCTCCTTAGTCACTTTTTCAAAAAACTCGATGAGGTTAGTAAGGCACGACCTACCCTTCACAAAACCATGCTGACTATCTCCAATCAATTCATTTCTTTCTAAATAACTATAAATCCTATCCCTAATAATTCTCTCCAATACCTTGCCCACAACAGAAGTAAGACTCACTGGCCTATAATTCCCTGGAAGGTCTCTCTTCCCCTTCTTAAACAATGGGACCACATTCGCTATCCTCCAGTCCTACGGAACCACACCCGTAACCAACGAGGACCTGAAGATCAGAGCCAGAGGCTCTGCAATCTCCTCTCTTGCCTCCCAGAGAATCCTAGGGTAAATCCCGTCCGGCCCAGGGGACTTATCCAACTTCAAACCTTCAAGAATATCTAGCACATCCTCCCTAACTACTTCAATACTTTCCAGTTTGCAACCCAGTACCTCAGTGTTCTCCATAACTACATTTACATCACATTTACATTTACATTTAGAGTTCTTTGAGGAGGTGATAGGAAGTTAGATAAAGGAGAACCAATATATGTGATTTATTTAGATTTCCAGAAGGCCTTTGACAAGGTGCCACATAGGAGACTGTTAAAAAGTTAAGTGTCCATGATGTTAAGGGTAAAATCCTGGCACGGATAGAGGATTGGTTGACTGGCAGAAGGCAAAGAGTGGGGATACAGGGATCTTTCTCAGGATGGCAGCTGGTGACTAGTGGTGTGCCTCAGGGGTCAGTGCTGGGATCACAACTTCTCACAATATACATTAACTGATTTGGAGGAAGGAACTGAAGGCACTGTTGCAAAGATTGCAGATAATGCAAAGATATGTAGACGGACAGATAGTATTGAGGAAGCAGGGATGCTGCAGAAGGACAGGTTAAGAGAGTGGGCAAAAAAGTGGGCATATTAGATGGACTATAATGTGGAAAAGTGTGAGGTTATGCACTCTGGAAGGAGGAATGGAGGCAGAGACTATTTTCTGAAGGGGAAAATGCTTAGGAAATCAGAAACACAAAGGAGACTATGTTCAAGATTCTCTTAAGGTTAATATGCAGGTTCAGTCGGCAGTTAGAAAGGCAAATGCAATGTTACCTTTCATGTTGAGAGGGCTAGAATACAAGAGTAGGGATTTATTTCTGAGGCTGTGCAAGGCTCTGGTCAGATCCCATTTGGAGTATTGTGAGCAGTTTAGGACCTCATATCCTGTGCTCACCTTGGAAAGGGTCCAGAAGATGTTCACAAGAATGACACCTGGAATGAAGAGCTTGTCATATGAGTAACAGTTGAGGACACTGGGTCTATACTCATAGAACATAGAATACTACAGCACAAACAGGCCCTTCGGCCCATGAGTTGCGCCGATCACATCTATACCTACCAAGCCACAAGCCTATCTATAACCCCCTATCCTATTAGTTTCCATATACTCATCCAGAAGTCTTTTAAAAGACCCCTGCGAGTTCGCCTCTACCACCACCGACGGCAACCGATTCCATTCACTCACCACCCTCTGAGTGAAAAACTTACCCCTAACATCCCCTCTGAATTTGCTTCCCTGCACCTTAAATCTGTGTCCTCTCGTAGCAACCATTTCAGCCCGGGGAAATAGACTCTGAGAGTCCACCCTATCTATTCCTCTCAACATTTTATAAACCTCTATCAGGTCGCCTCTCAACCTTCGTCTCTCCAGGGAGAAGAGTCCCAGCTCCCTCAATCTATCTTCATAAGGCATGCCTCCCAATCCAGGCAGCACTCTTGTAAATCTCCTCTGCACTCTCTCAATAGCCTTTACATCCTTCCTATAGTGAGGCGACCAGAACTGCGCACAGTACTCCAAGTGGGGTCTGACATGGGTCTTATAAAGCTGCATCATTACCTCCCGACTCCTAAACTCAATTCCTCGGTTAATGAAGGCCGGTACACCATATGCCTTCTTGACCACATCCTCCACCTGCAAGGCCGATTTAAGAGTCCTATGGACCCGGACCCCATGATCCTTCTGCTCTACAACACAGCTAAGACTCCTACCCTTGATATTGTACTCCTTCATCCCATTATTCTTGCCAAAATGGACTACTGCACATTTATCCGCGTTGAAGTCCATCTGCAACTTCTCCGCCCAGTCTTGCATCCTGTCTATGTTCCGCTGCAACTTAACAAGTTGGAGTTTAGAAGGATGAAGGAGGATCTTGTTGAAACTGACAGAAAATTGGAAGCCTGGATAGGGTAGGCCTGGAGAGGATGTTCCCACTAGTAGGAAAAACTAGAACCAGAGGGCACAACCTCAGGCTAAAGGGACAATCCTTTAAAACAGAGATGAGAAGAAATTTCTTCAGCTATAGAGTGGTGAATCTGAGGAACTCATTGCCGCAGAAGGCTGTGGAAGGCAGGTCACTGAGTTCCTTAAGACAAAGATAGATAGTGATGATAAGGTGATTCTTGATGATAAGGGGATTAGGAATTATGGGGAAAAGGAATGGGATGAAAATAATAAATCAGCCATGACTGAATGGCGGGGTAAACTGGGTGGGCCGCGTGCCTAATTCTTCTCTTATGTCTTATGGTCTTACAGTCTTATTATCTAACCTAATTTGTCAGCAACTGTCTACTTCATTTCCCTCAGAGGTTTGCAACAAAAAAGGCTTCACATACAAAAATCAATCACCATCCATAAGGCTTATTCTCTGCAACCAATATTACTCAAGATATGCGAATGTGGTGAAAGAATCACTCCAGACTGGTTAGCATATTACAAAGTAAGAGATATTTAAGTAAGAGATGATAGTTATTAACTAAAAATGCAGATGCATAGATTAAATCCCAAGGTGGAAACATTGACTATAAAAGACCATAGATTTAATGAGAAAGGTGTTAAGGTTAGGGGAGACATGCGGAGAAAGCTTTTCCACATGGTAGGTGATGGGTACCTGGAATGCACTGTCAGTGGAGATGGTGGAAATAGGCATGTTAGCAACACTTAACATGTATCTTGATAGACACATGAACGAGAGGCAAACAAAGGGAAAGATGATGTTGGATATGAAGAATAATTTTCTATTATGTTTGAAAGACGTGTGCATCTGCATTTTACTTGATCACGCCATTACTGCTTTTCACTAAGCATGCCAGAGATTTTTCATCAACAAATTCATGAAATTTTGGTAACTGGGGAGAATAAAAATTTGGTGACCAAAAAGAACATAATTTGGACATAACAAAGTTATGTTTGCCACAGAAATGGACGTCTACTTCAAGATGCAGGAGGGCTTAATAAAGGATATGATGATCTAACTGAATAAATCATAGCTCAATGCAAAATCTGCATCAAATACCGCAAGTCACCATTGCATTTTGTTGTGAGCTTGTCACTAGCCAGGAAGTTCAATAATGTAGTGGAAATGTATTTGAAAGTTTGAGGTAAGGATAGGAGTATTTATATCCTAATTTGGGTACTAGATTTAGCCAGCAACTGTCTTACATAGTAAAGACAAAAGGACTTTTGTGGATAAGATCACAGAAAAATGGGAAGGAAAGGGATTAGGAACACCAACAAAATTCCTTACATATAACAATGGTGAATTTGCGAGATATGTGCAAAAATATGTAGACTGCAGTTAAAAGCCTACTTAGTTATGATCTTTGTGAAAGAAACCATGCAGTAATAAACAATATGTTGCATAAAATATTGGCACTTCACATACACATGCTCTGGAAAGCACAGGAGGCAAGAAGGCATATTGAGGCATAGGACAACACCATTTATTCAAAAGGGCAACTACCAAAATGTGAGATAATGCACTTTAGAAAGTCTAATATAGATAGGAAATATACAGTCAATGAAGAACCTTTAAGAGTATTGATAGGCATAGGGATGTACAGGTACACAAGTCACTGAAAGTGACAGTACAGGAGGAGAAGGTAGTCAAGAAGGCATACAGTATGCTTGCCTTCATTGGCCAAGGTACTGAGTTTAAAAATTGGCAAGTCATGTTGCAGCTTTATAGAACCTTAGTTAAGCTGCACTTGGAATATAGTGTATTCTGATCGCCACAATACTAGAAGTATGTGGAGGCTTTGAAGAGGGTACAGAAAAGATTTACCTGCATGCTGCCCGTATGGAGGGCATTATATATGAAGAGAGGTTGCAGAAACTTGATTTGGTCTCACTGCAACGACAGAGGTTGAGGGGAGACCTGATAGAAGTCTACAAGATTATGAGAGGTATGGACAGAGTGGATAGTCAGAAGCTTTTTCCCAGGGTGAAAGAGTCAGTTACTCGGGGGCATAGGTTTAAGGTGCGAGGGGCAAGGTTTAAAAGAGGTGTACAAGGCAGATTTTATACACAGAATGAGAGGTGCCTGGAACTCATTGCCAGGGTGTAGTGGAAGCAGATACAGTAGTGACTTTTAAGGGGCATCTTGACAAGTTCATGAATGAGATGGGAATAGAGGGATATGATCCCCAGAAGGGTAGAGGGTTTTAGTTAAGTCAGGTAGCATAGTTGATGCAGGCTTGGAGGGCTGAAGGGCCTGTTCTTGTGCTGTAAGTTTGTTCTGGCCCCCTGGCACTACCCAAGGGCACATTTGTACTGTCGATCGGTTGTTGGCCATGCTGAGGGGTGGGGCTTATTGGGGGATGGGATTCTGGGGGTGATTGGTGAGGGTGGGGAGTCCCGCTACTACTCTGCAGTCAGGATTGGTGACAGAGGGAGAGTAGATAGCGATCAGAGTAGGTAGGGAGGAGCTCAGGGCTGCGGGGGAGGTGGGGCTGTGCTTGGGACTACTGGGTGTGGGGGGAGATCAGGGGGCTGGGAAACAGGGGACTGGCCTAAGCACACTGAGGAGGTGAGTGAGGGCAGGGAGTGGGGTAAGAGTAGGATGTCTGCAAGGCCAGCGATGGGAGGCTGGCAGTGTAGGGTTACTGCACATGCCCTAATCTCTGCTCTGACAGGTCAGCCCATGCACAGCGGCCCATTCAGCGTCATGCTGCCGACCTCTTAGTGAGATTAAGCCCAGCCACCAGATTTTCATTGCAATTCACGGTAGTGTAGGAGACTTATTTTGAAAGTCCCGCTGAAAAATGCAGGGGATTTACGCCAGTTTTAAATTCAGCACTTAGTTTTTTTGGGAGAATTTTAGCTGATGTATTCGAGCTAAGTACCATGATGAAATGTGCTTCAGTTTCAGAAATCCTGAGGCTAAATAAAACATTTAAAAAGGTGCTTGCAGCTTTCTGAATGTTAAAGCTCCCAGCTTTGAGTAAACCAGAGGGTATGAGGATATTTTTATTGATGCTTTACATGCCAATTTTCCAGATGGGTACCCGAGCACAGCAGAATTTGTCACATTCTTGGTGGGAAAAAGAATGAGAAGCTATTCATTTGGGAGGGCAAGAAAATAAAAAGAGTTGTAAAAAGTACATTAGCTGCTGAAACACTGGCACTGGTAGAAGCACAGAATATGAGTTTTACTTGTCCAATATATTATCAGAAATGTTATATAAGAGGCAATGTGAGAAAGATTTACCAACAGAATTTTATGTTGACAACTGGTTTCTTTGGGACAATGTTCATTCAACGAAAAATGCAACAGAGAAAAGGCTAAGAATAGGCATGATAAAAGAAATGTTGGAGAGAAGAGACATATCTGAAATACAAAGGGATGACTGAAGTCACCAGCTGTCGGAATGTTTTACAAAAAGAAATGCCTGTTCTAAGAAATTACTTAATGCATTAGAAGAGGGGTGTCATGTTATAATGACAAAATAAAGAACTAATTTCTGTTTTCATAATGGCTTATGTATATTTGATAAAGGAATTACAGAATTAATAGGTGTGAAAATGTGAAATCTTTTATTTCAGTTTCGATTTAAAAGAATGTTCTTTAATTTTTTATTTTACTTTCAAAGCTTTAATTTAGGAAAGGAAAGAGGGGGATCTGTCAATGTACTATTAATCAGAATGTGTGGCAATTACTTTGTTAAGAGAATTGCCAATTAAACATGTGACATTAATTGGACAGTTGGAATGCTTTGCAGCTAGACTTTTTGTAGGTTATGAGCACTAAGGGAGTGTTTTACAATGAACTGGCTTGAACCTAAACATCAATCTGGAGTGATTCTGCCACCACAGGTATTTATCGTGAGTAACAATGACTGGGAAAGAATAAAGACATCATTGCAGCTTTACAGAATCACAAAATTCCAGAAGGAGGCCATTCATTCCATTGTGTCTGCATTGGCTCTCCCGACAGGCATCATGATTGACTTAAGTTACAATAAACGTCTGTGGTGGAAGAATCACTCCAGATTGATCTTTAGGTTCAAGCTGCTTTATTGTAAAACATTCTCTCGGTGCACTAACCTACAAAAAAGTACTAGCCTCAAAGGGTCTCCAGTCTCAACTTAGAACCATAGAATATAGCAAATTACAGTTCAGAAACAGGCCTTTTGGCCCTTCTTGTCTGTGCTGAACCATTTTTTTGCCTAGTCCCACTGATCTGCACTTGGACTATATCCCTCCACCCTTCTCATCCATGAATCCGTCCAAGTTTTTCTTAAATGTTAGAAGTGACCCCACATTTACCACTTTATCCGACAGCTCGTTCCACACTCCCATCACTCTCTGCATGAAGAAACCCCCCCCCATAATATTCCCTTTAAACTTTTCTCCTTTCACCCTTAACTCATGTCCTCTGTTTTTTCTCTCCCCTAGCCTCAGTGGAAAAAGCCTGCTTGCATTCACCCTATCTATACCCATCAAAGCCTTATGCACCTCTATCAAATTTCCCCTCATTCTTCTACGCTCCACGGAATAAAGTCCTAACCTATTCAATCTTTTTCTGTAACTCAGCTTCTCAAGTCCCGGCAACATCCTCATGAATCTTCTCTGCGCTCTTTCAACCTTATTTACATCCTTCCTGTAACTAGGTGACCAAAACTGTACACAATACTCTAGATTCGGCCTCACCAATGTCTTATACAATCTTAGTAAGAGGTCTGGCAACACCAATTTTATCATACAAAGAACCCCCAGCTTTCGTCTTGACACTATGGACTTCCTACAGAAACTCAGCACACATGAAGCAGTTGAACCAAGGACACTCCTTGTCACAATGGATGTCTCGGCGCTCTACACCAACATCTCCCATGACGATGGCATTGCTGCAACTGCCTCAGTACTCAATGCCAACAATTGCCAGTTTCCGGATGCAATTTTACAACTTATCCGCTTCATCTTGGACCACAATGTCTTCACCTTCAACAATCAGCTTTTCATCCAGACACATGGAACAGCCACGGGGACCAAATTCGCACCTCAATATGCCAACATCTTCATGCACAGGTTCGAACAAGACTTCTTCACCGCACGGGATCTTCAACCGAGGCTATATACTAGATACATTGATGACATTTTTTTCCTTTGGACTCATGGTGAACAATCATTGAAACAACTGTATGATGATATCAACAAGTTCCATCCCACCATCAGACTCACCATGGACTATTCTCCAGAATCGGTTGCATTCTTAGACACACGTATCTCCATCAAGGACGGTCACCTCAGCACCTCACTGTACCACAAGCCAACAGACAACCTCACAATGCTCCACTTCTCCAGCTTCCACCCTAAACACGTTAAAGAGGCCATCCCCTACGGACAAGCCCTCCATATACATAGAATTTGCTCAGATGAGGAGGATCGTGACAGATACCTCCAGACACTGAAAGATGCCCTCATGAGAACAGGATATGGCGCTTGACTCATCGATCGACAGTTCCGACGTGCCACAGCGATAAACCACACTGACCTCCTCAGAAGACGAACACAGGACATGGTGGATAGAGTACCCTTTCTTGTCCAGTACTTCCCCGGAGCGGAGAAGCTACAACATCTTCTCCGGAGTCTTTAACATATCATTGATGATGATGAACATCTCGCCAGGGCCATCCCCACCCCCGCCACTTCTTGCCTTCAGACTACCGCGCAACCTCCAACAGATCATTGTTCGCAGCAAACTACCCAACCTTCAGGAGAACAGTGACCACAATACCACACAACCCTGCCACAGCAACCTCTGCAAGACATGCCAGATCATCGACATGGATGACATCATCAAACATGAGAATACCATTCACCAGGTACACGGTACATACTCTTGCAACTCAGCCGACGTTGTCTACCGAATACATTGCAAGTAAGGATGTCCCGAAGCATGGTACATTGGGGAGACTATGCAGATACTATGACAGTGGATGAATGAACATCGCTCGACAATCACCAGGCAAAACAGTTCCCTTCTTGTGGGCGAACACTACAGCGGTCACGGGCATTCGTCTCCGACCTTCGGGTAAACGTTCTTCAAGGGGGCCTTCATGACACACGACAGCGCAGAGCTGCTGAGCAGAGACTGATAGCCAAGTTCTGCACACATGAGGACGGTCTTAACAAGGATCTTGGTTTCATGTCACTCTATCTGTAATCCCCATGACTTGCCTGGGTTAGCAAAAAACCTCACTTACTGTGCTGTCTGGAGACAATACACATCTCTCTAACCTCAGTGCTCAGTGTTCCTTCCACTCACATTGTTAGCCACCTTAAGACTTGAATAGCTGGTTAGGTGTAAGGATTCGCATTCTAATCAGCAATCTGTAAACTGTCTGTGCTGATATGTGCGCTTTTGGAGACCAGAACATCTCATTCACCTGACGAAGGCACAAATGCCAAAAGCTAGCAGGTTTACTATCAAATAAATCGGTTGGATTTAAAATTGGTGTTGCCAGACCTCTTACTGAGTTTACCCCAGTCCAACGCCGGCATCTCTACATCATTATACAATCTTACCATAACACTTCAACTTTCATACTTGATACTCTGATTTCTCAAGGCCAATGTACCAAAAGCACTCTTTACGACCCTATCCACCTGTGACGTTGCTTTTAGGGAATTCCATACCTGTATTCCCAGATCTCTCTATTCAACTGCACTCTTCAGAGTCGTACCATTTACTAATTACGTTCTACTTTGGTTTGTCCTTCCAAAGTGCAATACCTCACATTTGTCTGCATTAAATTCTGTCCGCTATTTTTCAGCCATTTTTCTAGTTGGTCCAAATCCCTCTGCAAGCTTTGAAAACCTTTCTGACTGTCCACTACATCTCCAATCTTTGTATCATCAGTTTCTCCAATCTATCAAAGAACAAAGAACAAAAAACAAAACAGCACGGGAAACAGGCCCTTCAGCCCAATGAGCCCGCGCTGACATCTCGATGTTCCACTTCTACATGCGATCCCTGTCCATGTTTATAGATCTATAGTTTAAAAACCAAATTTGAGACAATTTAGGGAGAATTTGTTTTGCCAATTAGCCTAAGAGCACATCTTTGGGATGTGGGAGGAAACCGGAGCTCCCGGAGAAAACCCACGCAAGCATGGGGAGAATGCGCAAACTCCCATAGACACAGGCCCAAATCCATGTATCTGCACAGCACAGCTGTAGTCACTGCGCTGTCGTGTTGCCCATCAGATGGTCCAGGTCAAGCATACACTAATGATGTGAAGCAGTAGGATACTCTCGAAAAAGGTCCAAGAGCAGTCCTCTCACAACCCATCGCGTGTATGCCCCTCGTTAGACAACAAGGTGGACCAAAGCACCTGTAGGATAAAAACAAGTACATCAATATCATCATCTATTTACACACTTCCCAGGGACTCCCAAGGCTCATGATCCCTATTTTAAATCAGTTTTCTATACCCCTCCATTCCCATTCTGTTCATGTGCCCATCTAAGTATTTCTTAAATATCTCCAGAGTACCTGCCTCCACCACTTTACTTGGTAGCGCATTCCATACCCCACCACCCTCTGTGTGAAAAAACTCCCTCTAGCATCCAAATTATACCTTACCCCCTCACCCAGAGCCCGTGACCCCTCGTGCTATTTGAGTCCATCCTAGGAAAAAGCTTAGCCCTGTTTACTCTATCTATCCCCTTCAAAATCTTGTACACCTTTTTCAGATCTCCTCTGAGTCTACATCTTTCTGAGGAAAACAGTCCCCATTTGCCTCATCTCTCCTCGTAACTCAGACCTTCCATACCAGAAAGCATCCTGGTAAACCTCCTCTGCACTCTCTCCCGAGTCTCCACGTCCTTCCAGTAGTAAGGCAACTAGAACTGGACACAGTATTCCAAATGAGGTCTAACCAGCATTTTATACAACTGCAACATTAAAGGCCAGCTCTTGTACTCTATACCCCTTCCTATAAAGGCTAGCATACTATATGCTTTGTTCACAACCTTCTCCACTTGCTCTCTCACCTTCAGAGACTTGTTCACCTGCACCCCCAGGTCCTTCTGCGTTTCTACACTCTTAATAGGTCTACCCTTTATCATCTACCTCCCCCCTTCGTTCTTTCTCACAAAATGCATCACCTCGCATTTATCAGGATTGAATTCCATCTGCCATCTGTCTGCCAAAGCTACCAGCTTATCTATGTCCTGCTGTATCGCCTGACAATGCTCCTCACTATCCGCAAGTCCAGCCACCTTTGTATCGTCTGCAAACTTGCTGATCACTCCACTTACTCCCTCTTCCAAGTCATTTATATATATTACAAATAGAAGAGGTCCCAGTACCGAGCCCTGTGGCACACCACTAGTGATCCTCAGAACTGAAGTTTCTCATCCCTGGGACCATTCTTTTAAAGCTTTTCTGCTCACTCTCCAGTATGTTCACATCCTTCCTATAGTGCGGCATCCAGAACTATACACATTATTCCAGCTGATATCTAACTATGTTTTATATAAATTCAGCATGTCTCCTTGCTCTTGTAATTTCTGCTCCTATTGATAAAGTCCAGAATATTATGTGCTCTTCTCACCTTTAATAACTTATGCATATATACACCCAGGTGCCTCTTCTCCTGCATCCTTTAAGAATTTTACCCCTTATTTTATATTGTCTCTTCATGTTCTTCCTATCAACATGTATCACCTCACATTGAACTTCATGTCACTTAAATGTCCACTCCACCAACTTATCTATGTTCTTAGTTTACAATACTTCCAAATTTTGTGTCATCTGCAAATTTTGAAATTGTGCTCACCATAACAAGATCGAGATCATGAAGATATATCAGGAAAAGGGTCTAATGCTGACCCTTATGGTTCCCCCACCATAAACCTTCCTTCAGCCTGAAAAATATCCATTGACTATAACTCTCTGCTGCCACAATATTTTGTACAGACATATGAAAATATCTTCCGTTAATCATAGGTGGAGAGAGCCATCAATAGGATCCCTTTTGATTGATGAATACTGCTGGGAAATCTGCACAAGTGTGCAGTCTATAGTTCCCTGGATCTATGGGAATCCAGTCAGAGCAGCTCTGAGGGGCTACTCATTCTGACTGGCCCCATCAGTGGCAATGTGGATGTAAGTGGTGCCTTGGCAAACATGACATCAGTAAGCTTTAGGAATGGCCACAGCCAATGCATGCCTACCTGGTCCACTTGTTCTAGAAGGCTGCTAATTAGAGCAAATACCACCCTGAAAGTCTGAGCCTACTGAGACATTGCTGCCCAACTTGATAAAATTGATTCTCCTCAGAGCTGCAGTTCTGTGTCCACCTTGCCCTGAGAAGAAGCATGTGGCTGCTCTTATTTTATATCAGGGATCCAAGGTATAATTGTATAATAGTCCCCTGCTGCAGTGAAGGTTGACAGCTGGGAAGTGAAGCTCAAGGTGATTAAGGTCCAAAAGCAGAAGTGACTTCTAAAAAGGTGGAAATCACATCACCAAATCACTAATAATGTAAAGCAATTCCAAACAATTCCAATAAATAAAAACATTTCACTTAGCCTGTTTCAATCCCTTAAAGGTTTTCTAGCTTACCAATTTCACAGAGCCAATCTCCACAGTATTCTCACCTTACAGATCCTAGGAAATTTTACACAGTTCAGGAAATCCCCAAGCTGACTATTACAGGGTTAAATTTACAATCATTGCACCTTAACATATTCAAATAATCACCCGAGGTTTCCAGTGCACCTCTAAACATGAGCCAGTTAAAGTTAGCAGGTGAACTTCCAATATGATGACTATTACACTCTATTCCTACACTTTGTCCACACAGGAACGTATCCTCATCCTTGCACTGTAAAAATCTCTGGAAATCCAGGAACTCATTGCCTGACAGCATTGTGGGTGTACCTACACCACATAGAACACATCAGTTCAAGAAAGCGGCTTACTACCACTTCTGAAGGGTAATTAGGGATAGAAACAAATGCTGGCATAGCCAGCAATGCCCACAATCCATGAAAGAATAATTAGAAAAGAAATCTACACCTGGAATAATTAATCTTTCTTTCCTTCCTTTCAATCTTCACAGATTTGTTGCACAATTCCCAATATGATTTTTCAACCTGTTTTCATATGAAAACCAACATGTTTCCATCCCTCTATAATAGATGTGGGCACCAACCTGTGAACGTAAGGGGAGATCAAGATAGAATTGTAGACTTAAAGCTTTGAATTCATCACTTTTCGGCCAATCCTCAATGATTTCCTCATCTGCAATGACAAAATGATCCAAGGCTTTGAGAGAACAGATGTTGTTGACAATGTTATGCCGATATTTTGGGGCAAGGCTGACTGGGGTGTCAAACAGAGTCAGAACAATGAGACCTGGGCAGGAGTACAGGGGTACAACATTGTTCATGCGTCCAATGATGTTGTCATGGAGATAAAGAATTTGCAGAGACTTCATATTACACCAAAAGTCTTCATCTGGGAGATCAGAAATCTAGTAATAGGGGAAAAAATAAACAGAACATTTATATTAATACATTGTAGCCAGTTACAGGACTCTGGAGAAAGAGTGGGGAGTGGAAATAATATTTAACAATTCTCTGTAGTTATATTAAACATAGAACATAGAACACTACAGCACAAACAGGCCCTTTGGCCCACAAGTTGTGCCGAACACATCAAAACCTACCTAGCCATAGACCTATCTATAACCCCCAATCCCATTGGATCCCATATACTCATCCAGAAGTCTTTTAAAAGACCCCAGCGAGTTCGCCTCGACCACCACCGACGGCAGCCGATTCCATTCACTCACCACCCTCTGAGTGAAAAACTTTCCCCTAACATCTCCTCTGTACTTGCTTCCCTGCACCTTAAATCTGTGCCCTCTCATCGCGACCATTTCAGCCCTGGGAAATAGTCTCTGAGAGTCCACCCTATCTATTCCTCTCAACATCTTGTAAACCTCTATCAGGTCGCATCTCAACCTTCGTCTCTCCAGGGAGAACAGTCCCAGCTCCCTCAACCTGTCTTCATAAGGCATGCCTCCCAATCCAGGCAACATCCTTGTAAATCTCCTCTGCACCCCTTCAATAGCTTCCACATCCTTCCTATAGTGAGGCGACCAGAACTGTGCACAGTACTCCAAGTGTGGTCTGACAAGGGTCCTATAAAGCTGCAGCATTACTTCCTGACTCCTGAACTCAATCCCTCAATGAATGAAGGCCAGTACACCGTAAGCTTTCTTAACCACATCCTCCACCTGGGAGGCCAATTTGAGAGTCTTATGGACCCGGCCCCCAAGATCCCTCTGCTCTTCCACACAGCTAAGACTCCTACCTTTGATAGTGTACTCATTCACCCCGTTGGATCTGCCAAAATGGACCACAACACATTTATCCACGTTGAAGTCCATCTGCCACTTCTCCGCCCAGTCTTGCATCCTGTTGATGTCCTGCTGCAACTTCTGACATCCCTCCAGACCATCCACAACACCACCAACCTTCGTGTCATCGGCGAACTTACTCACCCATCCCTCCACTTCCTCATCCAGGTCATTTATGAAAATGACAAACAGACATTCCAATTGTTATGGAATTGAACAAATTATGCTATCAATTTAAGAAACTATTTGTATCTTTCCAAGATCAGTCCCAATTTAGAGAGAAAAGAAAATCTCACAACTCATCAATTGCTCATTAAAATCATAGAAAAACTACAGCACAAACAAGCCCTTTGGCTCATAAGTTGCACCAATCTTATCTCTACCTACTAGGCTTACCTATAACCCTCAATCCTATTAAGTCCCATGTACTCATCCAGAAGTCTCTTAAAAGACCCAAACGAATTTGCCTCCACCACCACCAACGGCAGCTAATTCCACTCACCCACCACCCTCAGTGAAAAACATACCCCTGACATCTCTTCTGTACCTATTCCGCAGCACCTTAATCCCGTGTCCTCTTGTGGCAGCCATTTCAGTCCTGGGGAAAAGCCTCTGAGAGTCTACCCGATCAATACCACTCATCATCTTATAGACCTCTATCAGATCCCCTCTCATCCTTTGTCTCTCTGAGGAAAAAAGATCAAACTCTCTCAACCTATCCTCATAAGGAATGCCACCCAATCCAAGTAATATCCTTGTAAATCTGCTCACTTATTTAATACCTCTGGACATCAGTCCTCAGGACCTGCTGTTTTCATGTCTTTCTAGCTAGCCTTTTAATAAAAGAGCAAACAGGACCATCTCCCCCACTGCATAACATGCTCTCACTTCCCAAATTCCCAAAGATAAGCATTCATCCTTGCTCCACTCAAAGCTGCACATTTGAGCTATTTGCTTTGTCAATCTGCTAAATCTCCTGCATTTATATCATCTGTGATTTCAGTGTCTTAGAATCATAGAGATCCTTTGACCCATTGAGTCTGCACTGACACATTAGAAATGCCTGAATTCTCACCTAATCCCATCTGCCAGCACTTAGTCTATAACTCTGAATGTTATGATGTGTCAAGTGCTAATTTTAAAGGATGTGAGGCAATTTGCCTCCACACCCTCCCAGGCAGCATGTTCCAAACTGTCATCACCCTCTGGACAAAAAAAACTTTTCCTCAGATCCCCCAAACTCCTTTTCCTCACCTTGAACAGAAACAAGAGTAAGAATTTTCACATCACAATCCAACAGGTTTATTTGGTAGCAAATGCCACTAGCTTTCGGGGCTTTGCCCCTTCTTCACATGAGTCATCATAGAAGCTGCAAGTAAGAGGCCATTTGGCTTTCTAGCCTGCTCTGCCATTCACAACAATTGTGACTGATTATCAAATTCAATATCCTGCTCCCCCCTTCCTCCCCTATCCCTTGATCCCTTAGCTCCAAGAGCAATCTGATTGGGCTTCTGCTGTTTCAGTCTCCATTTCAAAGTTGGAGATTTCATAGAAACATATAAGGGAATAGATAAGATAGAAGCAGGGAAGATGTTTCCACTTGCAGGTGAAATTAGAACTAGGGGGGCATAGCCTCAAAATAAGGGAAAGCAGATTTAGGATTGAATTGAGGATGACCTCATTTACACGAAGGGTTGTGAATCTATGGAATTCCCTGCCTAGTGAAGCAGTTGAGGCTACCTCACTGAATATTTTTAAGGCAAGGATAGATACACTTTTGAACAGTAAAGGAATTAAGGGTTATAGTGAGCAGGTGGGTAAGTGGAACTGAGTCCACAAAAAGATCAGCCATGGGATCTTATTGAATGGTGGAGCAGGTTTCTGTAAATGTCTTCAATTCCCTACTGGTAAATGGCCTTCATTTTCTGTCATTAAAACTTCTGGGGTTCCACGGTGAAGAGAGATTGCGGTTGTTTTTCTGCATTGCTTTGTGATGTGATGGACATCATCAAGTGTACCTTCATCCATTTAGACAGGCGTCAATTAACAATACAAACAAAGGAGCCCATGAACGGTCCTGCAAATTCTGCATGTATGCTAACCCATGGCTTTCTTGGCCATTCCCACGGATGTAAGGAAGCTACTGGTTTTCTATGCACATTCTAGATGTTTGTACCATTTTCTCTTTGTCCCTATCAATTCCAGACCACCAAATGTAGCTTAGAACATAGAACATTACAGCACAGAACAGGTCCTTCGGCCTTCGATGTTGCGCCGACCAATTAGGAAAAAGCAATGACCCTCTAACCTAAACCATTCCCTTTTCATCCATAAACTTATCTAATAACCTCTTAAACGCCACCAAACTTGGCACAGCCAACTGACGCAGGCAGGGCATTCCATACCTTTACCACCCTCTGGGTAAAGAACCTACCTCTGACATCCGTCCTGTAACCACCACCCCTTAATTTAAAGCTATGTCCCCTCGTGCTAGCTCTCTCCAACCTAGGAAAAAGGCTAAAAGGCTTCTCGACAACATTTTCAGTTTTGAAACACCTGGATTGCCATTATGCAGCCGTTGAAGGATAGGCCTTTGAGCAAGATGTGGGATAACTACCTGGCTCCCCCACAGGATAATGCCATCTTCTATGCCAAGTTTTGGATATTTGTCACACACAGCTTCAAGTTTCGTATTGGACATTCCTGCATTCCTCCATTTAACATCACGTAGCTTAGTGTCATCATTGGATTCATGTCATCATTGGCTACAGGTATAGTATCAGTACACTGGAGGATAGCAAATGTTGTCCCTTTGTTTAAGAAGGGGAGTAGAGTTCATCCTGGGAATTATAGACCAGTGAACCTTACCTTTATTGTGGGCAAAGTTTTGGAAAGAATTATAAGAGATTGGATTTATAATCGTCTAGAGAGAAATAAATTGATTAGGGATAGTCAACATGGTTTTGTGAAGGCTAGGTTGTGCCTCACAAACCTTATCAAGTTCTTTGAAAAGGTGACCAAAAAGGTGGATAAGGTAAGGCAGTTTACGTGGTGTATGTGGATTTTAGCAAAGCACTTGATAAGGTTCCCCACGGTAGGCTAGGCTACTGCAGGAAATGCAGATGCATGGGATTGAGGGTGAGTTAGCAGTTTGGATTAGGAATTGGCTTGCTGATAGAAGACAGAAGGTAGTGGTTGATGGGAAATATTCAACTTGGAGTTCAGTTACAAGTGGTGTGTCTCAGCGATCTGTTTTTGGGCCACTGCTATTTGTCATTTTTATAAATAACCTAGGCGAGAGTGTAGAAGGATGAGTTAGTAAATTTGCTGATGACACCAAAGTTGGAGGAGTTGTAGACAGTGAAGACGGATGTTACAGTTTGCAGAAGGACATAGATAAGCTGCAGAGCTGGGCTGAGAGGTGGCAAATGGAGTTTACTGCGGAAAAGTATGAGGTGATTCACTTTGGTAAGAATAACAGGATACAGAATGTAGGACTAATGGAAGGACTCTTGGTAGTATCGACGAACAGAGAGATTGGTGTGCATGTGCATAGATCTCTGAAAGTTGGCACCCAGGTTGATAAGGTTGTTAAGAAGGCATACGATGTGTTAGCTTTTACTGGTGGAGGAATTGAATTTTGGAGCCGTGAGATCATGTTGCAACTATACAAAACTCTGGTGCAGCCACATTTGGAGTATTGCGTACAGTTCTATTGCTGCATTACAAGAAAGATGTGGAAGCATTGGAAAGGGTGCAGAGGAGGTTTACCAGAATGTTGCCTGGTATGTTGGGAAGGTCTTATAAGGAAAGGCTGAGGGACTTGAGGTTATTTTCATAGAACATAGAACATAGAACATAGAACAATACAGCACAGAACAGGCCCTTCGGCCTTCGATGTTGTGCCGACCAAAATAAAAAGCAATGCCCCTCCTAACTAAACCATTCCCTTCTCATCCATATACTTATCAACTAACCTCTTAAACGCCACCAAACTTGGCGCATCTACAACAGCTGCAGGCAGGGCATTCCACTCCCTAATCACTCTTTGAGTAAAGAACCAACCTCTGATATCCGTCCTATAACTCATACCCCTTAATTTAAAGCTGTGTCCCCTCGTGCTAGCTTTCTCCATCCTAGGAAAAAGGCTATCACTGTCCACCCTATCTAAACCTCTAATCATCTTATATGCTTCAATAAGATCCCCTCTTAGCCGCTCCTTTCTAACGAAAACAACCTCAAATCCTTCAGCCTCTCTTCATAGGACCTGCCCTCCATACCAGGCAACATCCTAGTAAACCTCCTCTGTACCCTCTCCAATGCCTCCACATCTTTCTTATAATGTGGGGACCAGAACTGCACACAATACTCCAAGTGCGGCCGCACTAGAGTTTTGTACAGTTGCAACATGATGCTGCGGCTCCTAAATTCAATCCCCCTACCAATAAAAGCTAAGACTCCATAAGCCTTCTTAACAACTTTATCCACTTGACTGCCTACTTTCAGGGATCTATTGACACATACACCAAGATCCTTCTGTTCCTCAACACTATTAAGAGCCCTACCATTAGCCCTATACTCTACACATTTATTGTTCCTGCCAAAGTGCATTACCTCACACTTTTCCACATTAAACTCCATTTGCCACCTCTCGGCCCAGCTCTGCAACTTGTCCAAGTCACTCTGTAAACTAAAACACCCCTCTTCACTATCTACACACCACCAACTTTAGTATCATCTGCAAATTTACTGATCCATCCCTCAATACCCTCATCCAGATCATTTATAAAAATTACAAACAGCAGGGGCCCCAAAACAGACCCCTGAGGCACACCACTCGTCACCGAACTCCACGATGAATAACTCCTCAACCACCACCCTCTGTCTTCTATCTGCAGCAATATTTCTCTTCGGTATTCACGCAGAGTGCTGGAAATGTAGCTGTGGAGAGCACTGAGGTACAGGGTTGCAAATTGGGGAGTATTGTAGTAGATAGGGAGGATGTGTTAGAAATTCTCGAGGGTTTGAAGTTGGATAAGTCCCCTGGGCCGGACGGGATTTACCCTAGGATTCTCTGGGAGGCAAGAGAGGAGATTGCAGAGCCTCTGGCTCTGATCTTCAGGTCCTCGTTGGTTACGGGTGTGGTTCCGGAGGACTGGAGGATGGCGAATGTGGTCCCATTGTTTAAGAAGGGGAAGAGAGACCTTCCTGGGAATTATAGGCCAGTGAGTCTTACTTCTGTGGTGGGCAAGGTATTGGAGAGAATTATTAGGGATAGGATTTATAGTTATTTAGAGAGAAATGAATTGATTGGGGATAGTCAGCATGGTTTCGTGAAGGGTAGGTCATGCCTTACTAACCTCATTGAGTTTTTTGAGAAAGTGACCAGAGAGGTGGATGGGGGTAAGGCGGTTGATGTAGTATATATGGACTTTAGTAAGGCTTTTGATAAGGTGGCCCATGGAAGACTTCTACAGAAGTCTTTTCGTTAGAGAGGAGGTTAAGAGGTGACCTAATTGAGGCATACAAGATGATCAGAAGGTTAGATAGGGTGGATAGTGAGAGCCTTTTTCCTCGGAAGGCGATGGCTAACACAAGCAGACATAGCTTTAAACTGAGGGGTGGTAATTATAGGATGGATGTCAGAGGTAGGTTCTTTACTCAGAGGGCAGTAAGGGCAAGGAATGCCCTGCCTACAACAGTTGTGAACTCGTCAACTTTAAGGGTGTTCAAATGGTCAGTGGATAGGCATATGGATAATATTAGGTTAGTTTAGGTTAGAGGGTCATTAGATTTAGAACATAGAACATAGAACAATACAGCACAGAACAGGCCCTTCGGCCTTCGATGTTGTGCCGACCAAAATAAAAAGCAATGCCCCTCCTAACTAAACCATTCCCTTCTCATCCATATACTTATCAACTAACCTCTTAAACGCCACCAAACTTGGCGCATCTACAACAGCTGCAGGCAGGGCATTCCACTCCCTAATCACTCTTTGAGTAAAGAACCTACCTCTGATATGTCTCTGATTTGTTCCACTGGTCAGCGCAACATCGAGGGCCGAAGGGCCTATACTGCGCTGTAATGTTCAATGTTCTAGTTTCGCCAATGTAGGGTCATTTTGAGTCCAAGTCTTTATTTGATTTGCTGAAATTGGCAAAGTGTTCACAAAAATTTAATGTCATCACTATTTCATCCATTTCCACTAATGATGGAAAGCTTGTAGGCAAAGGTAAGCAAATCAGGGCATTTGTGTTGGCAACTTGTGTCCCTGGTCTATATTCCAGGGGATACTCATAAGCATTTAGTAATAATGCCGATTGCTGTATTCAGGCTGAAGCTATAGGGATTGTTTTGTACTGGAGAAAAAGACCCAGAAGTTTGTGGTCTGTTAAGATTGTAAAGTGTCGACCACACACTTAGTAATGGAATTTCTTCACTGCGAAGATCATTGCCAAAGCCTCTTTCCTATTGGTGCATATCTTCTTCCCACATTGGCTATTTGTTTAAACGAGATATTTTATTCACCATAGAACATAGAACACTACAGCACAAACAGGCCCTTCGACCCACAAGTTGTGCCTATCATATCTATACCTACCAGGCCACAGAATTATCTGTAACTCCCAATCCCATTAAATCCCATGTACTCATCCAGAAGTCTCTTAAAAGACCCCAGCGAGTTTGCCTCCACCACCACTGATGGCAACTGATTCCATTCACTCACCTCTGAGTGAAAAACTTACCTCTAACATTTCCTCTGTACTTGCCCCCCAGCACCTTAAACCTGTGTCCTCTCGTAGCGACCATTTCAGCCCTGGGAAACAGCCTCCGAGAATCCACTCTATCTATTCCTCTCTACATCTTTTTTTTAAAGTCTAAATTTTACTAGTTTTTTTTTAAACTTTTTAAACTTGTAAACCCGGAATGTGTTGCAAAGCACCTTGGGTAGTGTAGTTTTTTTTCAACCTTTAAAAGTTACTCCCCTCGGGAATTCGACCCAATTGTTCCTTGGGAACACTGTGGAGAGGCAGCGATTTGCGAGTGGAGAGCTTGTGAGTGAGTAGAGCGATTTTTTTAAGTCTAAATTTTACTAGTTTTTTTTAAACTTTTTAAACTTGTAAACCCGGAAGATGTTGCAAAGCACCTTGGGTAGTGTAGTTTTTTTTCAACCTTTAAAAGTTACTCCCCTCGGGAATTCGACCCAATTGTTCCTTGGGAGCACTGTGGAGAGGCAGCGATTTGCGAGTGGAGAGCTTGTGAGTGAGTAGAGCGATTTTTTTAAGTCTAAATTTTACTAGTTTTTTTAAACTTTTTAAACTTGTAAACCCGGAAGGTGTTGCAAAGCACCTTGGGTAGTGTAGTTTTTTTTCAACCTCACTATAAATTGGAGTGGTGTGGAATCCCGATACTCTACACAAGTAGAGTATCCCAACCCCTCCTCCTCCTCTAACCTAAAAAAGAGAGAGAGAGAGAGGAGAGCTCTGAGAAGGAGCAGGTAAGTTTGTTTTTGTGTGAGCTGTAAGGTCCTTGGCTCACAGGGCCTAAGCAAAAAGGGGAGGCAAGGTAAGTTTTTTTTAATCTTTCTTACTTTTTTTTTCTCTGGGTTACTAAAAAGAGGCAAGCATGGGTGTGAGGCCAGCATGTTGTTGCCAGTGTAACATGTGGGAGGTCTTGGAGGCTCCTGGTCTCCCAGATGTCCATACCTGTGATCGCTGTGTGGAGCTGCAATCCCTACGGGACGAGGTAAAATAAATGAAAATGCAGCTTGAGGACCTTCGACTCCTTAGGGAGAATGAGGAGATTATTGATAGGAGCTACAGACAAGTAGTCACACCAGAGCAAAGGGAAGAAGGCACATGGGTAACTATTAGGAAGGGGAAACCTCAGGTGATGGAGAGTACACCGGTGGATGTCTCCCTTCAAAATAAGTACTCTTGCCTGAGTACTACTGTGGGGGACAGCTCATCCAAGGGAGGCAGCGGTGGCCAGCTCCCTGGGGCTAAACAAAAACAAAAACCTTAAAAACAGAGCAAAAAGGCAGTGCTTATAGGGGACTCCCTAGTGAGGGGGGCGGACAGGCGTTTTTGTGGACGCAGACGGGAGTCGCGGATGGTGGTATGTCTCCCTGGAGCTGGGATTCGGGATGTCTCTGGACGCGTCCCAGACATCCTGAAAGGGGAGGGTGAGGAACTGGAAGTTGTAGTACATATAGGTACTACTGACATAGGCAGGAAGAGGGAAGTGGACATGAAAAGGGATTATAGGGAACTGGGTAGGCAGCTGAGAGAGAGGAAAGCGAAGGTAGTAATCTCAGGATTGCTGCCTGCGCCTCGGGAGAGTGAGAGCAGGAATAGTATGAGGTGGAGGTTGAATTCGTGGCTGAGGGACTGGAGCAGGGGGCAGGGATTCCGGTTCCTGGATCATTGGGACCTCTTTAGGGGCAGGTGTGACCTGTACAGCAAAGACGGGTGGCACCTGAATCCCAGGGGGACTAATATCTTGGCGGGAAGGCTGGCTAGGGCTACTGGGGGGACTTTAAACTAGAAAGGTTAGGGGGAGGGAATAGTGATGTGGAGACTGGGAGCAAGGAAGTTAGCTCCCAGGTAGGGAAGGACTCTAGGCAGGATGAGAGGCAGGTTAGACAAGTGGGGGAGAAGGAAAATGTCCAGTCTGAGGGACTGAGCTGTGTCTATTTTAATGCCAGGACTGTAGTAAATAAGGTGGATGAACTTAGGGTGTGGATTGCTGCTTGGGATTGTGATGTGGTGGCCATTACAGAGACTTGGATGTCTCAGGGACAGGACTGGGTACTACAGGTCCTGGGATTCAGATCCTTCAGGAAGGACAGGGAGGGAGCAAAAGAGGTGGTGGAGTGGCACTGTTGATCAGGGACAGTGTCATGGCTGCAGAGAAGGGGTATACCGAGGAGGGAATGTCTACGGAGTCTCTGTGGGTGGAAGTTAGGAATAGCAAAGGGTCGGTGACGTTGCTGGGTGTATTCTATAGGCAGCCCAATAGTGACAGGGAAGTTGAGGTGCAGATAGGGAAACAGATACTGGAGAGATGTAGAAATAACAGAGTTGTTGTGATGGGAGACTTCAATTTCCCAAACATTGACTGGAATATCCCAAGGGTAAGGGGTTTGGATGGGGAGGAGTTTGTTAGGTGTGTTCAGGAGGGTTTCTTGACAGAGCACGTGGACAAGCCTACGAGAGGAGAGGCTGTACTGGACCTGGTACTAGCTAATGAACCAGGACAAGTGATGGATCACTCGGTAGGAGAGCATCTTGGGGATGGAGATTATAATTCTATCTCCTTCACCCTTGCATTGGAAAAGGATAGGATCAGGCAGGCTCGGAAGGTGTTTGTCTGGAATAAGGGGAAATATGAAGACATCAGGCAGATGTTGGGGCGAATAAACTGGAAGGAGGTGTTCTTGGGGAAAAGCACAGAAGGAAGATGGCAGATATTCAAGGAATGCTTGTCTGGAGCTCTGCACGACAACGTTCCGGTGAGACAAGGAGGTTTTGGTAGGATGCGGGAACCGTGGTGCACAAAGGCTGTGGTGAACATAGGAAGAAAAGAAAGGTGTATAAAAGGTTCAAAGAGCTAGGAGATATTGGGGATCTAGAGAGTATAAGGCTTATAGAAGAGAGCTTAAAAAGGAAATTAGGAGAGCCAGAAGGGGTCATGAGAAGGCCTTGGCTGGTAGGATTAAGGAGATTCCCAAGGCCTTCTACAAATATGTGAAAAGTAAAAGGATGAGAAGAGAAGGGATAGGACCTATAAAAGGTGAAGGGGGAAAAGTCTGTATGGAACCAGAAGAAATGGCAGAGGTGCTTCATGAGTACTTTGCCTCAGTATTCACGGTGGAAAGTGATCTGGGAGGATGCACTACAAGTTTGCGGCAGACTGAAAAGATTGAGTATGTAGATATTAAGGAAGCGGATGTGTTAGAACTTCCAAATGCTATCAAGATAGACAAGTCTCCAGGACCAGATGGGATGTACCCCAGGTTATTGTGGGAGGTGAGGGATGTCATTGCAGAGCCCCTGGCGATGATCTTTGCATCGTCGAAGGAGACGGGAGAGGTTCCGGAGGATGGAGGATTGCGGATGTGGTCCCTATTTTCAAGAAAGGTAACAGGGATAGTCCTGGAAATTACCGACCGGTGAGTCTGACCTCAGTGGTTGGTAAGCTGATGGAGAGGCTTCTGAGGGACAAGATTTATGAGCATTTGGAGAAGTTTAGGTTGATTAGAAATAGTCAGCATGGTTTTGTAAGGCAGGTCGTGCCTTACGAGCTTAATTGAGTTCTTCGAAAATGTGACTGAACACATTGACGAAGGAAGAGCAGTGGACGTGGTGTATATGGACTTCAGCAAGGCATTTGACAACGTCCCCCATGCAAGACTTCTTGAGAAGGTGAGAGGGCTTGGGATCCAAGGGGCTTTGGCCTTGTGGATCCAGAACTGGCTTGCCTGCAGAAGGCAGAGGGTGGTTGTGGATGGCTCTTTTTCTGCATGGAGGTCGGTCACCAGTGGAGTGCCCAGGGATCTGTTCTAGGACCCTTGCTGTTTGTCATTTTCATAAATGACCTGGATGAGGAAGTGGAGGGATGGGTGAGTAAGTTCGCCGATGACACGAAGGTCGGTGGTGTTGTGGATGGTCTAGAGGGATGTCAGAAGTTGCAGCATGACATCGACAGGATGCAAGACTGGGCGGAGAAGTGGCAGATGGACTTCAACGCGGATAAGTGTGTTGTGGTCCATTTTGGCAGATCCAACGGGATGAATGAGTACACTATCAAAGGTAGGAGTCTTAGCTGTGTGGAAGAGCAGAGGGATCTTGGGGTCCGGGTCCATAAGACTCTCAAATCAGCCTCCCAAGTGGAGGATGTGGTTAAGAAAGCTTATGGTGTACTGGCCTTCATTCATCGAGGGATTGAATTCAGGAGTCAGGAGGTAATGCTGCAGCTTTATAGGACCCTTGTCAGACCACACTTGGAGTACTGTGCGCAGTTCTGGTCGCCTCACTATAGGAAGGACGTGGAAGCTATTGAAAGGATGCAGAGGAGATTTACAAGGATGTTGCCTGGATTTGGAGGCATGCCTTATGAAGACAGGTTGAGGGAGCTGGGACTGTTCTCCCTGGAGAGCCGAAGGTTGAGAGGCGACCTGATAGAGGTTTACAAGATGTTGAGAGGAATAGATAGGGTGGACTCTCAGAGACTATTTCCCAGGGCTGAAATGGTCGCGACGAGAGGGCACAGATTTAAGGTGCAGGGTAGCAAGTACAGAGGGGATGCTAGGGGAAAGTTTTTCACTCAGAGGGTGGTGAGTGAATGGAATCGGCTACCGTCGGTGGCGGTCGAGGTGAACTCGCTGGGGTCTTTTAAAAGACTTCTGGATGAGTATATGGGATCCAATGGGATTGGGGGTTATAGATAGGTCTATGGCTGGGTAGGTTTTGATGTGTTCGGCACAACTTGTGGGCTGAAGGACCTGTTTGTGCTGTAGTGTTCTATGTTCTATTTTATAAACCTCTATCAGATCGCCTCTCAACCTTCGTCTCTCCAGGGAGAAGAGACCTAGCTCTCTCAACCTATCTTCATAAGGCATGCCCCCCTATCCAGGCAACATCCTTGTACATCTCTGCACCCTCTCAATAGCTTCCACATCCTTCCTATAGTGAGGCGACCAGAAGTGCACACAGTACTCCAAGTGGGGTCTGACAAGGGTCTTATAAAGTTGCAGCATTACCTCCCAACGCCTAAACTCAATTCTTCTATTAATGAAGGCCAGTACACCATATGCCTTCTTGACCACATCTGTCACTTGCGGGGCAGATTTAAGAATCCTATGGACCTGGACCCCAAGATCTTTCTGCTCCTCAACACTGCCAAGACTCCTTGATATTATACTGCTTCATCCCATTGGTGCTGCCAAAATGGACCACCACACATTTATCCACATTGAAGTCCATCTGCCACTTCTCCACCCAGTCTTGCATCCTGTCTATGTCTTGCTGCAATTTCAGACATCCATCCAGACTATCCACAACACCACCAAAATTCGCATCATCGGCGAACTTACTAACCCATCCCTCCACTTCCTCATCCATGTCATTTATGAAAATGACAAACAGCAAGGGTCCTAGAACAGATCTCTGGGACACTCCACTGGTGACTGACCTCCACGCAGAAGAAGACCCATCCACAACTACTCTCTGCCTTCTGCAGGCAAGCCAGTTCTGGATCCACAAGGCCAAAGCCCCTTGGATCCCATGCCCTCTCACCTTCTCAAGAAGTCTTACATGGGGGATCTTATCAAACACCTTGCTGAAATCCATGTAAACCACGTCCTCTGCTCTTCCTTCGTCAATATGTTCAGTCACATTTTCGAAGAACTCAACTGGGTTCGTAAGGCACAATCTGCCCTTAACAAAGCTGTGTTGACTATTTCTGATCATATTGAATTTCTCTAAATGCTCATAAATCCTATCTCTCAGAATCCTCTCCATCATCTTACTGACTACTGAGGTCGGACTCACTGGTCAGTAATTGCCCGGGCTATCCCTGTTCCCTTTCTTGAAAATAGGCACCACATCCGCAATCCTCCAATCTTCCGGAACACTCCTGAATCCATTGACGACGCAAAGATCATCGCCGGGGTTCTGCGATCACTTCCCTCACCTCCCACAGTAACCTGGGATACATCCTATCCAGACCCAGCGACTTATCTACCTTGATGGAATTTAACAGTTCCAACACCTCCTCTTTCTTAATGTCCACATATTCAATCTTTTCAGTTTGCCGCATTTCTGTAGTACAACCCCCCAGATCACTCTCCACTGTGAATACTGAGGCAAAGTACTTATTAAGCACCTCTGCCATTTCACCATCATCTTATAACCACCACAAAGATGGATTGTGTTGCCCAGCTTCAACACAGGGACTACCGGTGTGGCCCACTCAAAAAATTGTACAGGTTGAATAATCCCCAGCTTTTCTATCACTTCAGTTCAGTCTTCGCTTTCACTTGTTGAGTATTTGGAACTGGTCATACCTTAAAAAATCTCAGTCGATCATCTGGGTCCATGTAAATGTGGGCTTTGACCCCTTTTCTTTTTCCAATGCCTGTCTTGAAAATCTCTGGGTACTTCCTTATTATCTTATATAAGTTTCCAGTGCCCATTTTTAAAATTTTCCTCCAATTCAACAGGATTTTTTGAAACCAGTCCCTTCTCAAAAGGTTGGGGCCTGTCATTTGTATCACTACCAATGGTAGTTGAACTGTTTGTTGCTCATACATGACAGTGGATACCATGATTCCTACTACTCATTAAGCCTCTTCTATAAGTTGCCAAAAGTGTCCTTTAACTTGAATGTAGAAATATTCAGTCATAAACTTATAAATTCATACTCCCCTATAATGTTGCTGCCTCATATCCACCTCCATATCCAATGGGCATACATTCATTTGGAGCTGTAATTTACTAATGCTCATTCCTCCTCTTCAGCCTGACTTATCTGGTACATTCTGTTTTGGAATGCCTTCACCCTTTGATATGGGCACTGCATGTTCTGTTTGTTTTGTTAATCTTCCTTGGAGCAGGCTCCCTTGGAGCATGCACAGCACTGTTGTGCTGGCCACTCCACAAACTGTGGAAGTCTCTCACAGCCAGTGTTGGGATTTCCTTGCTTGCTTGTTTTTCCTCGCCCAAGGTCGGGTTTCACAAGTATGTTCAATTGGAGACATGGGTCTGTGGGACTTGCCTGATCCTGTGGATGCTACTCTAAAGACCCTTGCAGCTCTTGAGCCCCTTTCTCCACATATTCCACATGACCATTTGATGGGCAACACAACAGCGCAGTGACTATCGCTGTGCTGTGCAGATACATGGATACGGGCCTGTGTCTCTGGGAGTTTGTGCATTCTCCCCGTGCTTGCGTGGGTTTTCTCCGGGCGCTCCAGTTTCCTCCCACATCCTAAAGATGTGCTTTTAGGCTAATTGGCAAAACAAATTCTCCCTAAATTGTCTCAAATTTGGTTTTTTAATCCATAGATCTATAAACATGGACAGGGATCGCGTCTAGAGGTGGGAACATCGGGGTGGCAGCGCGGGCTCGTTGGGCCGAAGGGCCTGTTTCCTGTGCTGTTTTGTTCTTTGTACTCGCAAACTAAGGACAGCTCTATGAAATTTTTAAAATCTAGATTTGCTCTGTCAAATTCATTCTTCGAGTTGCTAGATCATTTATGCCATAAAACGGTCACTCAGCATTTCCGGTAAAGCTGCTTCAAATTCACAATGCTCCATCAGTCTTCTTAGTCTCATCAGGAACTCCGTTACTGGTTCTCCTACAAATCTAATGGCTGCACTGAATCTATACTATTGCAAGATCATGGGAGGTTTATGATCAAAATGATTTGCCACCATGTCTACGAAGTCATCAAAGATCTTGAATTCTGGCATTTCCAGATACGTCAGATTTTGTCTGATATTGAATGTTGCAACCCCATATGCTGCAACTGAATGATCCTTTATTGAGTATCTCCTATTTTCTTTGCTCAAAAGACAAAAGATGATGGTGGAGGGAAAATTTTCAGACTGGATGCCAGTTACCAATGGTGTACCACAGGCATCAATGCTGGGTCCTCTGCTATTTGTGATTTTTATCAATGACTTGGAAAAGGTGGCTGAAGGGTGGGTTAGTAAATTTGCTGATGACACCAAGATCGGTGGAGAAATGGATGAGGTGGAGGGCTCTTGTAAGCTGCAAAGAGACATTGATAGGACGCAGAGCTAGGCCGAAAAGTGGCAAATGGAGTTTAACCTTGATATGCGCGAGGTGATTCATTTTGGTAGGACAAACTTGAATGCGAATTACAGAGTCAACGGCAGGGTTCTGAGGGACGTGGAGGAACAGAGAGATCTTGGGATTCATATCCACAGATCTCTGAAGGTTGACGCTCAAGTGGATACAGACGTGAAGAAGGCTTATAGTGTGTTAACATTTATTAACAAGGGGTTTGAGTTTAAGAGCCATGGGGTTATGCTGCAGCTATACAGGACCTTGGCGAGACTACATTTGGAATATTGCGTGCAGTTCTGGTCACCTCACTAAAAGAAGGATATGGGAGCATTGAGAAAGTGCAGAGGAGATTTATCAGGATGCTGCCTGGGTTTGGAGGGTAGGTCTTATGAGGAAAGTTTGAGAGAGTTGGGGTTTTTCTCTTTAGGAGTAGGATGACAGGAACTTAATAGAGGTTTATAAGATGATGACGGAGATCGATAGAGTGGACATTCAGAGACTATTTCCTCAGATGGATGTAGCTGTTTCTAGGGAGCATAACTATAAGTTCATAGTGGGAGATTTAGGAGGAATGTCAGAAGTAGGTTCTTTACTCAGAGAGTGGCTGGTGTGCAGAATACACTGCCTGCTGTGATAGTGAAGTCAGACACTTTCGGAACTTTCAAGCAGTTAACAGATAGGCACATGGAGCATACCAAAATGATAGGGAGTGGGATAGCTTGATCTTGGGTTTGGACATAGCTCAGCACAACATGAGGACCAAAGGGCTTGTACTGTGCTGATCTGTCTATGTTCTATGTTCTAGGAAGCAACTCATTCTCTCAGAATATTGTGGCCATTCTCAATATTTCATTGTATGACTCCAATTTTCTTACAAAAATGGTCATTAATACAGTAGCTCCAAGAGTCTGCTGTGAAGAAACTATTGCTTTTACTGCATAAATTAAAATAAACAATAACCGCAAGCCTGTGGTGAACACAATAGGTCCCAAATGGGATTAGAAGGTTAATGGACTCTCTCAAGGTGCTGCTTGGTATACAACCTCCACCTGGTGGCTAATTACCAGTTCTCAGGGAGCTTTTATTCACAGAATCACAGAATAGTACAGTAAGGAAGAGGCCTTCGGCCCATTGACTCTGAACCAACACATTAAATATCCTTACCTCCCACATAATCCCAATTCCCAGCACTTGGCCCATAATCTTGAATGTTATGATGTGCCAAATACACATCCTGGTACTTATTGAAGAATGTGAGGCATCCTGCCTCCACCACCCTCTCAGGTAGTGCATTCCAGACCTTTGAGTAAAAAGGCTTTTCCTCAAATCCCTCCTAAACTCCCACTCCTCACTTTTAACTTGTGTTCCCTTGTAACTGATTTTTCAACTAACTATCCACACTGTCTATGCCACTCATAATCCTGAACACCTCGATCAGGTCGCACCCTTAGTCTTCTCTGCTCCAACAAAAACAACTCAAGCCTATCGAACCCCTCTTCATAACTTAAATTTTCCATTCCAGGCAGCATCCTGGTAAATCTCCTCTGCACACCCTCCAGTGCATTCACGTCTTTCCTAGAATGTGGTGACCAGAACCACACACAGTGCTCCAGCTGTGGCCTCACCTAAGTTCTACACAACTTCATCATAATCTCTCTGCTTTTGGAATCTATATCTCAATTCATAAAGACGAGTATGCCGTGTGCCTTTTTCACCATCCTATTAATCTGCGTTTCCGCCTTCACAGAGAGTATTTAATGAGCCCAACTGGGAGGTCAATTAATGATTCCTTATGCAGATCATGGAGGTTATCACAGCAACCAACTAGGGATTGGACAATGTTAGATTTAGCATTATTTAATGACAAAAGGCTAAGTAATAGCTTTACTGTAAATGACCTTTTAAGAAATGGTAATCATAATATGAAAGGGTTTTATATTAAGTTTCAAAGTAATATAAATCATTCTGATTTGGGAAGGTGATGGTGTAGTGGTATTGTCAATGGACTAGTCCAGAGACCGTGGACAAGATCTGGTGACTCGGGTTCAAATCCCACCAAGATACAAAGAACAAAGAACAACACAGCACGGGAAACAGGCCCTTCGGCCCAACGAGCCCATGCCGCCGTCCTAACGTCTTAATGACATATAGAGACCAATATAGGGACAATTTGTTACCCAATCAGCCTAAGAGCACATTTTTGGGATGTGGGAGGAAACCGGAGCACCCGGAGAAAACCCACGCAACCACGGGGAGAACGCGCAAACTCCCGCAGACACAGGCCCAAATCCATGTGTCTGCACAGCAACAGCGATAGTCTCTGAGCTGTCATGTTGCCCATCTGATGGTCCAGTTTAAGCATACACTAACGACATGAAGCACTAGGCCACTCCTGAAGTAACATCCAAGAGCAGCCCTCGCACGACCTGCCGAATGCATGCACCTTGTTGGTCAACAAAGTGGACCGAATAGCCTGTGGAAACAAATAAAGTATTTAAACAGTCCTCCTATATCCCTCTATCTGCAGACCGCTCATGTGGCTGTCCAAGAGACCCTTAAACAACCCTAGCGTGCCTGCTCCCACCACCTTACTCGGTAGCGCATTCCACACCCCCACTACCCTTTGTGTGAAAAAATGCCCTCTAATATTCGTCTTATACATAGCCCCCCTCACCCTAAGGCCGTGACCCCTCGTTCTATCCGATTCTAATGGTGGAAAAAGCTTACCACCATTTACTCTATCTATACCCCTCATATTAGAACTAGAACATAGAACACTACAGCACAAACAGGCCCTTCGGCCCACAAGTTGTGCCGAACACATCAAAACCTACCCAGCCATAGACCTATCTATAACCCCCAATCCCATTGGATCCCATATACTCATCCAGAAGTCTTTTAAAAGACCCCAGCGAGTTCGCCTCGACCACCACCGACGGCAGCCGATTCCATTCACTCACCACCCTCTGAGTGAAAAACTTTCCCCTAGCATCCCCTCTGTACTTGCTTCCCTGCACCTTAAATCTGTGCCCTCTCGTCGCGACCATTTCAGCCCTGGGAAATAGTCTCTGAGAGTCCACCCTATCTATTCCTCTCAACATCTTGTAAACCTCTATCAGGTCGCCTCTCAACCTTCGTCTCTCCAGGGAGAACAGTCCCAGCTCCCTCAACCTGTCTTCATAAGGCATGCCTCTCAATCCAGGCAACATCCTTGTAAATCTCCTCTGCACCCTTTCAATAGCTTCCACGTCCTTCCTATAGTGAGGCGACCAGAACTGCGCACAGTACTCCAAGTGTGGTCTGACAAGGGTCCTATAAAGCTGCAGCATTACCTCCTGACTCCTGAACTCAATCCCTCGATGAATGAAGGCCAGTACACCGTAAGCTTTCTTAACCACATCCTCCACCTGGGAGGCCGATTTGAGAGTCTTATGGACCCGGACCCCAAGATCCCTCTGCTCTTCCACACAGCTAAGACTCCTACCTTTGATAGTGTACTCATTCATCCCGTTGGATCTGCCAAAATGGACCACAACACATTTATCCGCGTTGAAGTCCATCTGTCACTTCTCCGCCCAGTCTTGCATCCTGTCGATGTCATGCTGCAACTTCTGACATCCATCCAGACCATCCACAACACCACAACCTTCGTGTCATCGGCGAACTTACTCACCCATCCCTCCACTTCCTCATCTAGGTCATTTATGAAAATGACAAACAGCAAGGGTCCTAGAACAGATCCCTGGGGCACTCCACTGGTGACCGACCTCCATGCAGAAAAAGAGCCATCCACAACCACCCTCTGCCTTCTGCAGGCAAGCCATTTCTGGATCCACAAGGCCAAAGCCCCTTGGATCCCATGCCCTCTCACCTTCTCAAGAAGTCTTGCATGTGGGACCTTGTCAAATGCCTTGCTGAAGTCCACGTACACCATGTCCACTGCTCTTCCTTCGTCAATGTGTTCAGTCACATATATATTCTTATATACCTCTAATAGATCCCCTCTCAGCCGACGTCTTTCAAGGGAAAACAACCCCAGTGCGTTCAATCTTTCCTCGTAAGACAGCCCTTCCATACCAGGTAGCATCCTGGTAAATCTCCTCTGCACTCTCTCCAGGGCCTCCACATCCTTCTGGTAGTACGGCGACCAGACCAGAGTAGGTGGTGAAATTTGAATTCCATAGAATTCTGGAATTAAAAGCCTTCTGATGACTATGAAACTATCGTCAATTGTCGTAAAGACCATCTGGTTCATTAATGACCCTTATGAAGGAAGTCTGCCATCCTTACCTGGTCTGGCCAACGTGTGCCTCCAGATCCGCAACAACATGGCTGACTCTCAAATGCCCTCTGAAATGGAGGGCAATTAGGGATGGGCAATAAATAATAGTCCCAGCCAGCAATGCTCACATCCCAAAAACAAATAAAAATAAATAAATAATACTTTGGAACAAAGAATGTTATGAAGGTACGAGGTGAAATTTGCCTACGGCGTATTGGGAAAACACAACTAAAAATTTTGATGGTAGTCAGGCAATGCTTAATACTTGAAGAATAACATATTTTACAATAAATCTATATTGCCATAGGACAGAAAAACCCAACATAAAACATGAATTAATCATCGCTAATGAAAGATTAGATTAGGTTAAAGGAAGCAGCTTACAAGTTGCCACAAAAATTGGTAAACCCAAGGATTGGGACCACAAATGTTCACAATCTACATAAAATATTTGGATGTGGGAAGCAAATGTAATAATTCAAAATTTGCTGATGACACAAAACCAATGGGAACAACTAAACTGTGAGGGGGTTCCTTTCTAAAGGCTAAGTAAATGGGCAAGAGCATGACAGATGCAATTTAATATCAACCAGTGTGAAGTTATCCACTTTGCTTAAAAAAAAGAAATAGGACATATCTTAATCTGGTGCTTCCAGGTTTGAAAATATTTTTTGATGGCAACACTAACTGCTGGAGAGTCTTTCTACTTGTCCAGTGATCCACATGTTTATGAATGATCTATGCCTCCATGTCTACTAGTTATGTTAAGGGTCTGGTCACAGAGACATTAATTCCAGGGATCTAACTGGATATTATGACATCATGTCAAAAATTTACTTAGTATGGGTGTTTTTATTGTTGTAGTGGTGATGGTTCATTGAGGAGGCCTTGAGGCTTGTGTGTATTTAAACATAAACACCTTTATTGGTAGGCCTTAACTACGTACAGTTCCAAATATGGTTTTGCATGGGTGCTCTTCCATATAGGGTTTGTGGCTTTTCCATTCATATGACCATTTCAGCAATTTTGTTCTGACATTATGGGTGGAATTTTCCAGCTGTGCTCGACCCAGAGCTGACAATTCTCACCCGAGGTCAACAAATCTTTGCATGGTCTGCCCCTGCCTGCTATGATTCCCGTGGCAGGCAGGACAGGAAAATTTCACCATAATCTCAATTTCTTTCTCTGTCTGAATTGCTGATTTTGCTGTCAATGTCAATGCTATTCTCTCTTCACTTAATTTCACATTGTCAAACTTCCTCTTCAAGCTCTAATTCTTCTCATACAATTCTTCAGCAGACTTGTTCTTATTTTCTGATTAGTTTTTCATGGAGTTCAGCTTATCTTACAGTGTCTCATTAAATTCTCTTTCTTAGCTTAATGTTATAAAGTTTTGCAACTTTTTAAAAATTTGGTATGTGTCACTTCATCTTATTGTTTTTACTTTCTACTCCAGAGATTTAATAGTCATAAACAGAATTCCTATAATGCAGAAGGAGGGCATTTGCCCCATCAAGCCTGCACCAACAATAATTCCACCCGGCCCCAATCCTGATTACCTCATGTCTTTACTCTGCTAGTCACCCTGACACTAAGGGGAAGTTTAGCAAGGCCAGTCAATCTAACCTACACATCTTTGAAGTGTGGGAGGAAACCAGAGCATCCGAAGGACCCCTACGCAGACAAAGGGAGAATGTGCAAACTCCACACAGATTGTCACACAAGGCTGATTCAAACTGGGTCCCCCGTGATGCAACAACTCCTGTCTTTTTTTAAACTTAAGTTCAACTTTGTTTACAGTTAAAATCATAGCTATTGCTGACTAGTAACACACAGTTTCTTAGATTGAGTCTTGGTGAGACTGCACTTGGAATATTATGTATACCTTTGGTCTCTGTATCAGAGGACTGATTCCTGGGATGGCAGGATTGTTCTATGAGGAGAGTTTGAGTTCTTTGAGAAGGTGACAAAGAGGTGGATGAGCTAAAGCAGTTAATGTGGTGTATATGGATTTCAGTAAAGTGTTTGATAAGGTTCCCCATGGTAGGCTATTGCAGAAAATATGGAGGCATGGGATTGAAGGTGATTTAGCAGTTTGGATCAGAAATTAGCTAGCTGTAAGAATGATGTGGACTGGGGTAAACACAGTAAGAAATCTTACAACATCAGGTTAAAGTCCAACAGGTTTATTTGGTAGCAAACAGGCCGAAGGGCCTGTTTGTGCTGTATTGTTCTATGTTCAAAAGCCACTAGCTTCCAGAGCACTGGCTGCCCCTTCATCAGGTGAGCGGCATGTAAAGGCACAAACTCAACTTATAGAATAATGATTGGAATGCAATTTTTTTTACAGCTAATCAAGTCTTAAAGGTTCAGACAATATGATGGAGAGACCGTTAAGCACAGATTAAAGAGATGTGTACTGTCTCCAGACAGGATAATTAGTGAGATTTTGAAAGTCCGGGCAAGATAGTGTGACATGAACCCAAGATCCTGGTCGAGGCTGTCCTCATTTGTGCAGAACTTGGCTATCAGTCTCTGCTCAGTGACTCTGAGCTGTCGTGTGTTCTGAAGGCTGCCTCAGAGAATGCTTACCCAAAGATCTGAACTTGCAAAATCTCACTAACTGTCCTGTCTGGAGACAATAAACATCTCTTTAACCTTTGTTTAACAGCAAGTCTTTTTCCTCGGATGGTGATGGCTAGCACGAGGAGATATAGCTTTAAATTGAGGGGTGATAGATATAGGACAAATGTCAGAGGTAGGTTCTTTACTCACAGAGTAGTAAGGGCGTGGAACGTCCTGCCTGAAATAGTAGTGGACTCATCAATATTAAGGGCATTTAAATGGTCATTGGATAAACATATGGATGATTTTGGAATTGTGTAAGTTAGATGGGCTTTAGATTAGTTTTCACAGATTGGCACAACATCAAGGGCCGAAGGACCTGTACTGCACTGTAATGTTCTATGTTCTAAAACCGAATGTTTTCCCTTGTTGCTGGGTCTACAACCAGGGGACAGTCTCAGAGTAAGACTGACACGGGAAGGAATTTTTTCACTCCGAGTGTGGTGAATCTTTGGAATTCCCTACCACATAGAACATAGAACACTACAGCACAAACAGGCCCTTCGGCCCACAAGTTGTGCCGATCGTATCTATACTTACCAGGCCATAGACCTATCTGTAACTCCCAATCCCATTACATCCCATGTACTCGTGAACCCCAGTGAGTTCGCCTCTACCGCCACTGATGGCAACTGATTCCATTCACTCACCACCCTCTGAGTGAAAAACTTACCTCTAACATCTCCTCTGTACTTGTCCCCCAGCACCTTAAACCTGTGTCCTCTCGTAGTGACCATTTCAGCCCTGGGAAATAGTCTCTGAGAATCCACTCTATCTATTCTTCATAGAACATAGAACATTACAGCGCAGTACAGGCCCTTGGGCCCTCGATGTTGCTCCAATCAATGTAACCAATTTTGTGACCCTCTATCTAAACTATTCCAATATTATCCATATACCTATCCACTGCCCATTTGAACACCCTTAAACTTGATGAGTCCACAACTGCTGCAGGCAGGGCATTCCACGCCCTTACTACCCTCTGAGTAAAGAACCCACCTCTAGCATCTGTCCTGTAACTACCACCCCTTAATTTAAAGCTACGTCTCCTCGTGTTACCCATCTCCATCCGAGGAAAAAGGCTCTCACTATCCACCCTATCTAACCCTCTGATCATCTTATATGTCTCAATTAAGTCACCTCTTAGCCTTCTTCTCTCTAATGAAAATAACTTCAAGTCCCTTAGCCTTTCCTCATAAGACCTACCCATCATACCAGGCAACATCCTGGTAAACCTCCTCTGCACCCTTTCCAATGCCTCCATATCTTTTCCCAAAACAGATCCCTGAGGTACACCACTAGTAACTAAACTCCAGATTGAATATATCCCATCAATCACCACCCTCTGTCTTCTATTAGCTAGCCAATTCCTAATCCAAATTGCTAAATCTCCCTCAATCCCATGCATCTGCATTTTCTACAATAGTCTTCCATGGGGAACCTTATCAAACGCCTTGCTAAAATCCATGTACACCACATCAACTGCCTTACCCTTATACACCTCTCTAGTCATGGAGTGGTGGAAGATCAATCATTTGAATTGTTTGTGGCAGAAATAGATTTGTAGATACTAATGCATCAAGGAATATGGGAATTGTGAGAAAAATGATCAGCTACGGTGCGTTTGAATGGCGGAGCAGGTGATCAGTAGCAGCTTAGTCAGGGGCAGGGGCAGAGCTGGGTGATGTAACAGAATTGGAATTAGGTGGTCTTAATAATTGGATGGATATATGGTTCGAAGCTCATCTCAAAGTAAAATATTGTGAGGTCAAGGTTGTGAGGAATGTTGTTATCTCATTCAACCTCACAGAGTTCCAGGGAGAGGAATGGAGCCTGGAGGAAAAAGACTTTGTGGCAAGGACTGAAGACTTTTTTCTTCCCAGTAACTGGACATAGGACATTTTTGCTCATTCAGCACTGGATGGACAGTCTGGCAGGTTAGGAATTGTGATCGAGTTGAGAGTGATGGTGGAATAGAGGTGGCTTTCATCAGCATGCATGGAAAAGCTCATGTGTTTGTGGAACATTTTATAGAGCTCCTCAGGGTAATATCCTAGGCCCAACCATCTTCAATTGCTTCATCTTCCATCATAAGTCAGAAATTGGAACGTTCACTGAAGATTCCATAATTCCTCAGACACTGAAGCAGTCTGTGGCCATATACAACAAAATCCGGACAACGTTCAGACTTGAGCTGATACATGGCACCTTACATTCACCTCTCACCAATGCCAGGCAATAATTATGTCTAGCAAGAGAAAATCTAACCATCTCCCAAAGACATTCAATAGCATCACTGAATCCCTCAGTATCAACATCTGTGAACAATGACAGATTTTTTTGGTGCATAACTCCTAGTTTCATTTCCAAAGTTTAAAATGATAACATCTTCCAGTAAATTAGCGCTAACTAATTCACAAGCAATAATGTGCTATCTTTTTGTGACTTGCACTGCAGTTCTTCACAGTCACCAGGTCAATATTCTGGAATTCCCTCCCTCATAGCATTGTGGGTTCATCCACAGCACATGGACTGCAGCAATTCAAGAAGGCAGCTCCCCACCACCTTCTCAAGGGTAACTAAGGATGGGCAATAAATACTGGCCAGCTGGCAACACTCGTTCCGCAGATGAACAAAAAAAATTCGATCTGCACAAGTGAGATTTGTTAATAGAAAAATTACACTTTGCTTTGAGTGAAAAATATTTTCTCATTTTAATAACTACATTTAAAAATACTCAGCATGGAGTATTTAACAGCAAAGTAATTTACAGCAGATGCGAGAGATCTGAAATATAAACAGAAAGTTTAAGTGAAGGAGTACAATATCAAGGATAGGAGTCATAGCAGTGTTGAGGAGCAAAAGGATCTTGGGGTCCAGGTCCATTGGACTTTTAAATCGGCCTCACAGGTGGAGGATGAGGTCAAGAAGGCGTGTGGTATGCTAGCCTTCATTAATTGAGGGATTAAGTTTAGGAGACGGGAGATAATGCTGCAACTTTATAAGACCCTTGTCAGACTTCACTTGGAGTACTCTGCACAGTTCTGGTCACCTCATTACAAGAAGGGTGTGGAAGCCATTGAGAGGGTGCAGAGGAAATTTACAAGAACGTTGCCTAGATTGGGAGGCATGCCTTATGAGGATAGGTTGAGGGAGCTAGGTCTCCTCCCTGGAGAGATGAAAGTTGAGAGGTGACTTGATAGAGGTTTATAAAATGTTGAGAGGTATAGACAGGGTGGATTCTCGGAGGCTATTTCCCAGGGCTGAAATGGTTGATACGAGAGCACATAGGTTTAAGGTGCTGGGGAGCAGGTACAGAGAAGATGTCGGGGTAAGTTTTTCACTCAGAGGGTGGTGAGTGAGTGGAATTGGCTGCCATCGGTGGTGGTAGAGGCAAATTCGCTGGGGTCTTTTAAGAGACTTCTAGATGAGTACATGGGATTTAATGTGATTGAAAGTTGTAGATAGGCCTGGTAGTTATGGATATGATCGGCACAACTTATGGGTCGAAGGGCCTGTTTGTGCTGTAGTGTTCTATGTTCTAGAAAGCGCACTTAGCAAGCCAGGCAGCATCTGTGAAGAGAGAAACAGGTTTAAAGCGTCCATTCCCCAATCTCATGGTGATGGAGTTCTGATGTCGAGTCACTAATGTCTGTTTCTTTCTGTACAGATGCTGCCAGATATGCTGAGCATTTCCAACACTTTCCGCTATTGGAATAAAAATAACACTCCAAAAAACAGTCAGACTCTTGTGAGCTTCTCACTCCTCTTCAGTAAGAAACCCAGCAGCAACTGCCTGAGATCTGCTTTAGCACAACATTAAACACAAATAAACAAAGGAAAAGTTAAAGTATGAAGAAAACACTCAGTCACTCACACTTGTTCACTTATTGTTAAATGTTAAGCTAATTGATTTGTTATAGTTAAACAATGTTGTTCAATAAAGTTGTTTTGATAAAAGCTTCCAAGTGTGTCAGTAGAATCACACCTGAAGTGAAATCCCTATCAAAGAACAAGAACAAAGAAAATTACAGCACAGGAATGGGCCCTTTGACCTCCATGCCTGCACCAACCATGCTGCCCAATTTAACTAAAACCCTCTACCCTTCTGGAGATCATATCCCCCTATTCATTACTTGTCAAGACAGCCCTTAAAAGTCACTACCGTATCTGCTTCCACCACCTCTCCCAGCAATAAGTTCCAAGCACCACCACCCTCTATATAAAACCTGCCTCGTACATCTCCTTTAAACCTTGCCCTCGTACCTTAAACCTGTCCACCCTTGTAACTGACTCTTCCACCCTGAGAAAAAGCTTTTGATTATTCATTCTGTCCATGCCTCTCATAATCTTGTAGACCTCTATCTCTGTGGTTCCAGTGAGAATAAATCAGTTTCTCCAACCTCTCCTCATAGCTGATGCCCTCCATAAAAGGCAACATCCTGGTACATTTTTTCTGTACCCTCTCCAAACCCTCCACATCCTTCTGGTAGTGTGGCAACCAGAATTGAGCAAGCGTGGACTAACAAGCGTGGTTCTATAAAGCTGCAACATGACGACAATTTTTAAAGTCAATATCCTGGCTGATGAAGGCAAGCATGCCGTATGCCTTCTTGACTACCTCCTCCACCTGAATTGCCAGCTTCACTGAACTATGTACCTGTACACCCAGGTTCCTTTGCCTATCAATGCTCTTAAGGGTTCTGCCATTTACTGTATATTTCATATTTGAATTAGACTTTCCAAAATGTATTATCTCACATTTGTCCAGACTAAACTCCATCTGCCATCTCTCCACCCAAATCTCTGACTGATCTATATCCTGCTGTATCCTCTGATGGTCCTCATTGCTATCTGCAAATCCACCAACCTTTGCGTCGTCCACAAATTTACTAATCAATCTAGTTACATTTTCCTCCAAATCATTTATATACATTACAAACAGCACTGATCTCTGAGGGACGCCACTTGTCACACTAATGCCAAAATAACAAACTATTGGATCTAGTTTGAATTCATATTATACCTTGGGGTCTATGATCTGATTTGTATGATCTAACACTCAACACACAAACACGCTCACCCACACACTCAAATTCACTTACACACGTGCATTCACACACACTCAGATTCATTCACTCCTGAATACTCACTTACTCACTCACACTCACTTATTCATTCTCACACTCACGCACTCACTCTCTAACACACGCCCACTCTTTCATAGGCACACATACTCACTCATTCTCATACTCCCTCTGATATTCACCCTCACATACATACTCTCTCATGCACACTCACTCTATCACTCTCTCACATGCACTCATGCTCTCATATGCATGTGCACATTTACTCACTCTCCCATCGTCACTCATTCACTTCACACTCACACCTTCTCACACAAACTCTCTCTCATGTGCACACTTTCACAGTCGCTCATAGGAGCATAGAAACAGGAGTAGGCCATTCACTGATTCTTGGCTGATTAGACATTTCAATGCCTTGACACCCACTATCTCCGTTGCCATTTATGTTATTATTAATCAGAAGTCTATCAAATTCTACCTCAAACATACTCAATGACTGAATTCACACAGCTCTCTGTGATAGAGAATTCCAAAGATTCACAATTCTCTGTGTAGAGTAACTATGCCTTATCTCAGTCTTAAGTTTCTTTCCTTTTATTTTGAAATTATGTCTCTGTTACTAGACTCCCCAACCAAGGGAAATCTTACTCGCATCGAGTCTGTCTATTCCTTTAAATATTTTGTAAGTTTCAACGAGATCACCTCTTTGAAACTCTAGAGAATATATGTCCAGTTTGCCCAATTTCTCTTCATAAGACAGTCCTGCCAACTCTAGAACAAATTTGGGGAATCTTTATTGCATTCCCTCCATGGCAATAACATTCCTTCGGGGGTAAAGCAACCAAAACCACACAGTGCTCCATGTTCACAAGGAACACAATGGGTCTCACTCAATAGCTCTTACTCTGTATTTCTTAGTAGTTGCACTATTTCTGGACTGATCTGTCAGAGTCTGAAATTTACAGTTGTGTGATATTTGTCTCATTGAACAAAGATTCCATCACTTACATGGTTTCCATGGAGATCCAGCTTGATTAAATCGGGACAGTTTATAAGAGCATCAAATTTAGTGATGTAGTTCTCGGACAGGATGCAAACCTTCAGTGCAGAACAGTTAGGCAAACTGCCCACGTTTTTCAGAAAACGTCCTGATAGTTTTACCACTACAATTTCCTCCAGTTTCTTCTCTTTGAATATACTGTCCATCTCTCCACAAGACACGATTAATGATTTTGAAGGAGACAGGAGATGACTTCTGTCTACCTGACGCCTCACACCTCTGGCAATCTGTGAAATATACAAAACCATCAAACAGAGAAAGTGGAAAGGATATTATTATGATCAGGACAAAGGGAAAGATTGTTGAGCGGATTTCTGCACAAATCGAGTATAAAAGTTGGATGTTGTCGTAAAGTTGTATAAGGCATTGGTGAGGCCAAATTTAGAGTACTGTGTACAGTTTTGGTCAGCTAGTTACAGGAAGGATGTAAATAAGGTTGAAAGAGGGCAGAGAAGGTTCACAAGGATGTTGCCAGGACTTGAGAACCTGAGTTACAGAGAGAGATTGAATAGTTTAGGACTTTATTCTCTGGAGCGTAGAACAATGAGGGGAGATTTGATAGAGGTGTATAAGATTTTGATGGGTATGGATAGAGTGAATGCAAGCAGGCTTTTTCCACTGAGGCTACAGGAGAAAAAAGTAATGGGTAAACGGTGAAAGGACAAAAGTTTAAAGGGAATATTGTGGGGGGGGGGGGGGGGTGGTGGTGGTGATTGTTCATGCAGAGAGTGGTGGGAGTGTGGAATGAGCTGCTGGAATAAAGTGGTAAATTCGGGTCACTTTTAACATTTAAGAAAAATTTGGAAGGGTTCATGGATAAGAGGGGCGTGGACGGATATGGTCCAAGTGTAGGTCAGTGGAACTAGGCAAAAAATGGTTAGGCAAAGATAAGGTGGGCCAAAAGGCCTGTTTCTGAGCTGTAATTTTCTATGATTCTATTGTTCTAAATGTCTCCCTTCTCCCTTTCTTTTTTAGAAACAATGTCAAGGAGGTTGAATATCTTGTCAAGTGGAAAAAGGAAACGTACGTAAGGATGAAGAAACAAGGTTCAGTTGGATCACTTGAGGGTTAAAAGGTAGCTAGGAAACAGTTAAAATAAGAGCTTAGGAGAGCTAGGAGAGGGCATGAGAAGTCCTTGGTGGATCGGATCAAAGAAAACCCCAAGGTTTTTACTCTTATGAGAGAAATAAAAGAATGACCAGTGTGAGGCTAGGTCCAGTCAAGGATAGTAGTGACAACTTGTGCATGGAATCAGAAGAGATAGGTGAGGTGTTGAATGGATACTTTTCTTCACTGGTCACTAAGGAGAGGGACCATGTTTTTGAGGATGACAGTGTGATACAGGCTGATAGGATGGAGGAGGTAGATGTTCTGACGGAAGATGTATTAGCAATTTTGAAAAACCTGAGGGTCAATAAGTCCCTGGGACTTAGGATACATCCTAAGATACTTTGGGAGGCAAGGGATGAGATTGCAGAGTTTTTAGTTTTGATCTTTGGGTCCTCACTGTCCATGGGGATTGCGCCAGAGGACTGGAGAGTGGCAAATATTGTTTCTTTCTTCAAGAAAGGAAATAGGAAGGACCCTGGTAACTATAGACCAGTTAGTCTTACTTCGGTAATCAGTAAGTTAATGGGAAGGGTCCTGCGGGATTGGATTTATGACCATTTGGAAAAATGCAGTTAGTCCGGGATTGTCAGCATGGATTCGTGACGGGTAAGTCCTGCCTCACAATTTAATTGAATTTTTTGAGGAGATAACTAAGTGTGCAGATGAAGGTAGAGCAGTTGATGGATTTTAGTAAGGGATTTGATAAAGTTCTCCATGGTAGACTCATGAATAAAGTAAGGAGGTGTGGGATAAAAGGAAGTTTGGCCTATTGGATAAGTAACTAGCTGTCTCATAAAAGACAATGGGTGATGGTGAAGAGAGAATTTTCAAACTGGAGGCCAGTTACCAGCGGTATATCACAGGAATCAGTGCTGGGTCCTCTGCTATTTGCGATTTTTATCAATGACTTGGAAAAGGGGTGCTGAAGAGTAGGTTAATAAATTTGCTGATGACACCAAGATTGGTGGAGTAGTGGGTAAGATGGAGGGCTCTTGCAAGGTGCAAAGAGACATTGATAGGATGCAGAGTTGGGCCAAAAAGTGACAGATGGAGTTTAACCCTGATAAGTGTGAGATGATTCATTTTGGTCGGACAAACTTGAACATGGATTACAGGCTCAACAGCAGGGTTCTGAGGAATGTAAAGGAACGGAGAGATCTTGGGGTTCATGTCCACAGATCTCTGAAGGTTGCCACTCAAATGGATAGAGCTGTGAAGAAAGCTTGTAGTGTGTTTGGCTTATTAACAGAGGATTTGAGTTTAAGAACCGTGGGGTTATGTTGCAACTATACAGTAGCTTGGTGAGACCACATTTGGAATATTGTGTGCAGTTCTGGTCACCTCACTATAAGAAGGATGTGGAAGCATTGGAGAAAGTGCAGAGGAGATTTACCAGGATGCTGCCTGGTTTGGAGGGTAGGTCTTATGAGGAAAGGTTGAGGAAGCTGGGGCTTTTCTCTTTAAGAGAAGGAGGATGAGAGGCTATTTAATAGAGGTTTATATGATGATGAGGCGGATGGATAGAGTGGATGTGCACAGACTATTTCCTTGGGTGGATGTAGCTGTTACTAGGGGGCATAACTATAAGGTTTATGGTGGGAGATATAGGAGGGATGTCCAAGGTAGATTCTTTACTCAGGGAGTGATTGGGGTGTGGAATGCACTGCCTGCTGTGATAGTGGAGTCAGACACTTTAGGAACTTTCAAGTGATTATTGGATGGACACATGGAACACACCAGAATGATAGTGAGTGAGATAGCTTGATTTTGGGTTCGGACATACTCGACACAACATTGAAGGCCAAAGGGCCTATACTGTGCTATATTGTTCTATGTTCTAAAAGTACATCTTCAAAGTTGGCATTTCAGTGCTGCATTCAAGAGAAAGAGCATCGTTGTGAGCTGTCCTTTTGTAATGATTAAACTGAGCCCCATACAACCTCACAGATGAATGTAAAGATCAAAGGTTGAGCTGCATGTGCAATTTTCCTCATGACTAACAACTCAAGTGAATTTCAGAAGACATTAGAAATAAAAGCAGGATTGGCCCATTTGACCTCTTGAATCTGCTCCAGCTTTCAATAAAATCCTTATTCATCGGCTTACTTTTGCAATTCTATTTTTCCTTACTGTTCCCAAATAATTTGATCCCTTTCGTGCCCAAAATAATTCTATAGACATCTGATAATAAAAGAGTTGTGTGGTGATTGTGTCTTTAAAGATCAATCAGCAGCATAATGGTGTCATAACCCAGGGAACTAATCGGGGAGCTGGGTAAGGCCTTCTGTACTCAGAGTCATCTCAGGAGCTGATTGCAGCCATGAGGCTGTAAGTTTTAACCTGTAAACAGACAAGTTGGTGATTTCCATAAACGAACATCTTTACAAGTTGTAAAAGTGTAATATAGTGATGTAAAACACAAACTCAGCTCTGTGAACTGACAAAAGTTTATAAACAGAATAATTATACACATTACAACACAAGGGAGAAGGTCCTAATTCCACAGGCCCAAATTTCTTACTGTTGGAACAAGCTCAGGCAAGTCTGAGCGAGTCCTGAACTCAGCTCCTATTTGGGCCAATGGGTTACAAGACCCTTTCAAGGAGACAGCCCTTAAAGGACTATTACACCACAAATAGGAGGGCTCATGTTAATTAGAACATAGAACATAAAACATTACAGCACAGAACAGGCCCTTCGGTCTTCGATGTTGTGCCGACCAATTTGGAAAAAGCAATGACCCTCTAATCTAAACCATTCCCTTTTCGTCCATAAACTTATCTACTAACCTCTTAAACGCCACCAAACTTGGCGCATCTACAACTGACGCAGGCAGGGCATTCCATACCCTTACCACCCTCTGGGTAAAGGACCTACCTCTGACATCCATCCTATAACCACCACCCCTTAATTTAAAGCTATGTCCCCTCGTGCTAACTTTCTCCATCCTAGGAAAAAGGCTATCACTGTCCACCCTATCTAAACCTCTAATCATCTTATGTTTCAATAAGGTCCCCTCTTAGCCGCCTCCTTTCTAAAGAAAACAACCTCAAATCCCTCAGCCTCTCTTCATAAGACCTGCCCTCCATACCAGGCAACATCCTGTAAACCTCCTCTGTACCCTCTCCAATGCCTCCACATCTTTCTTATAATGCGGGGACCAGAACTGTACACAATACTCCAAGTGCGGACGCACTAGAGTTTTGTACAGTTGCAACATGACGTTGCGGCTCCGAAATTCAATCCCCTACCAATAAAAGCTAAGACTCCGTATGCCTTCTTAACAACCTTATCGACTTGATTGCCAACTTTCAGGGATCTATGCACACATACACCAAGATCCCTCTGTTCATCAACACTATTTAGAGTCCTACCATTAGCCCTATACTCTACACATTTGTTATTCCTGCCAAAGTGAATTCCCTCACACTTTTCCACATTAAACTCCATTTGCCACCTCTCGGCCCAGCTCTGCAACTTGTCCAAGTCTCTCTGCAAACCCCTCTTCACTATCTACCACTCCTCCGACTTTGGTGTCATCCGCAAATTTACTAATCCATCCCTCAATACCCTCATCCAAATCATTTATAAAAATGATTAGCGATTAAAATGAGATAAAGCCAGTAGGCATGTCTGAGGTACTAAATCATGACTTTACCAAGGAAGAGGGGAGGCAATGGCCTAGTGGTATTATTGCCAGACTTTTAATCCACAACTCAGCTAATGTTCTGGGGACCCAGGTTCAAATCCTGCTTTGGCAGATGGTGGGATTTAAACTCAATAAAAATTTAGATTAAGAATTGGTTCACTAATGTTCTCTAGGGGAGGAAATCTGCCATCCTTACCTGGTCTGGCCTTTCAGAGCCACAGCAATGTAATTGACGCTCAATTGCCCTCTGAAAAAGCCAGTCAATTGTATCAGTGTTTCAAGAATCACGTTCTCAGAGGTAACTAGGGATGGGCAATAAATGCTGGGCAGCCAGCCATGCCCATGGTCCCACGAATGAGCGACAAAAAAGATGTCTTCATTAATCGAGGGATTGAGTTTAGGAGTCGGAGGTAATGCTGCAACTTTATAAGACACTTGTCAGATCCCACTTGGAGTACTGTGCGCAGTTCTGGTCGCCTCACCAGAGAAAGGTGAGGAACTTTATAGGAAGGATGTGAAAGCTATTGAAAGGGTGTAGAGGAGATTTACAAGGATGTTGCCTAGATTGGAGGGCATGCCTTATGAAGATAGGTTGAGGGAGCTGGGACTCTTCTCCCTGGAGAGACGAAGGTTGAGAGGCGACCTGATAGAGGTTTTATAAAATGTTGAAAGGAATAGATAGGGTGGATTCTCAGAGGCTATTTCCCCAGGCTGAAATGGTCGCTACAAAAGGACACAGGTTTAAGGTACTGGAGGGCAAGTACAGAGGAGATGTCGGGGTAAGTTTTTCACTCAGAGGGTGGTGAGTGAATGGAATCGGCTGCTATCGGTGGTGGTAGAGGCAAACTCGCTGGGGTCTTTTAAAAGACTTCTGGATGAGTATATGGGATCTAATGGGATTGGGGGTTATAGATAGGTCTATGGCTTGGTAGGTATAGATGTGATCGGCACAACTTGTGGGCCGAAGGGCCTGTTTGTGCTATAGTGTTCTATGTTCTATGTTCTATGCTGTCAATGACATAGTAAAAGAGCAGGTGGTTGAGACATAGGATGGGCTATAAATTGATAAGAAGGAGGCACTGGCAATAATAAACATTTGCAAAGTTAATCACCTCCTGTATCATAAAAGGCACTATCTAAATGAAAACATGTATTTTCTTTAACATGGCATTTTCTTTCCAAATCACTTTGTGTGGTTTTTGAAGCAGCAAACTCAGGTCAATCAGAATGGAAACATTCCCAGTCCCTCACCATATTCTACCTGCCATTGTTTCCGAGGAAAGTTAATGATTTCACTTTGCCACATCTACCTTCTTGTATACTATATAAAACAAAACTCTAACAGATTTGCCAAATACAATTTTCTTTTCATATATCAGTATTGACTCTGTCCACTCATTCTGATTTTTATAAGTGCCCCAAACCCCAACCACCACCCTCCATATCTTAAATAGCAGTATTATGTCTTTGCAATCCATGCAAACTATCTAGAACTTAGCAATTTCTGAAAACCCTAAACCAATCACAAGGGGCATGATGCGCAGAATTTGTCCAATAGATTTCTGGCATGGTCTGCTCCCACACTGACCTCTCCTATGTGAAACCCTGCCACACTGAGACTTTGGCATGGTAGCACAGTGATTCGCAGTGCTACTTCACAGCGTCAGAGACTCAGGTTCAATTCCAGCCTCAGGTCACTGTCTGTGTGGAGTTTGCATGCTCTCCCCGTGTTTGTATGGGTTTCCTTCAGAGGTGTTCCAGTTTCCTCCTACAGTCCAAAAATGTGCAGGTTGGGTTGATTGTCAATGCTTAGTTTAAAATTAGCAGGATAATATGTGGGGTTACAGGAATAGGCCTGTGTGGGATTGTGGTCGGTTCAGTCTCGATGGGCCAAATGGCCTCCTTCTGCACTGTAGGGATTTGATGATTTTAAGATTCTTTAAACTCTAAGACCCTTCCCACGCTGCAAACTCTTGCACAGAGTCCTTCCACCATGTGACCCCACCCACACAGACCACGCCCACGTGAGACCCCCAACCACACAGGTTTGTCCCCCAGAGACCTCCCAGCTCTGGCCCTGTCCACAGAGACCCCTCCCACACTGGCCCTTCCCACCCTGATCCTACCTACCTTGAGACCACCCCCACACTGAGACCACTCCCACACTCAGACCACCTCCACACTGACCCCTCCCCACCCTGGCCCCATCTACCTTCAGACCATTCCCACTGAGACCACCCCCACACTGAGACACCCACACTGAGACCACCCCCACACTGACCCCTCCTATCTTCAAACCACTCCACACTGAGACCACTCCCACCAGAGACCCTCCCACAGAGACCCCTCCCACACTGAGACCTCTCCCCCACTGAGACCTCTCACAACTGACCCTCCCCCTGAGACCCTCCCACACTGGACCACCCCCCACACTGAGACCCCTCCCACACCGACCACCCCACACTGAGACCCCCCACACTGACCACCCTCACACTGAGACCCCCCCACACTGACCACCCCCACACTGAGACCCCTCCCACACTGACCACCCTCACAGTGACCACCCCCACACTGAGACCCCTCCCACACTGACCACCCCACACTGAGACCCCTCCCACACGAGCACCCCACACTGAGACCCCTCCACACTGACCACCCTCACAGTGACCACCCCCACACTGAGACCCCTCCCACACTGACCCCCCCACTGAGACCCCCCCACACTGACCACCCCCACACTGAGACCCCTCCCACACTGACCACCCTCACAGTGACCACCCCCACACTGAGACCCCCCCCACACTGACCACCCCCACACTGAGACCCCTCCCACACTGAGACCTCTTCCACACAGTAATCCCCACACTGATCTCTCTCACACAGACCCTCTGTCGCCTCTCCTCCCCCAGGGGCCTGTTATTCTCTTACCGCGGGGCAGCGGGTGGAAGCCATTCGGTGGCGATGCTCGCGGGCCGCCCGTTACCGCTGAGAGAGCGAGCTGCTGGTTGCTATAGTGATGGACGCTCGCGCTCCACGGTCACTGAGCATGCTCAACGGCCCACCCAGACACCAATCAGAGCAGCTAGTCAGGTCCCGCCCCTCCTTCAGACCCCGCCCCTCTCCGAGACCCCGCCCCTCTCCGGACACCCCCCCTCTCCAAGACCCCCCCGCCGCCCCTCTCCAAGACCCCGCCCCTCTCCGAGACCCCGCCCCTCTCCGAGACCCCGCCCCTCTCCGAGACCCCGCCCCTCTCCGAGACCCCGCCCCTCTCCAAGACCCCGCCCCTCTCCGAGACCCCGCCCCGATTGAAAGTTTAAACTTTAAAGTAAAACGTTTAATAACAAAACTAAAAGGTATATGCCCAAGCTTACAATTAGACTCAGACTGGAGTAGTTCCACAAACACGTCCTAAATATTCCAGCTCACAGCCCCAAACACCCCTTCACAGGCAGCAATCCAGTGATATTGCCACATCCAGTGTGCTCCAGGAGAGGAGTTTAGCTTCATCCTCTCTCATTCCAGCAAGGCAATCCCATGGCTTGTAAAGAAACTTTCCTTCTTGGAATAAACACTTGCCTCAGCGCGCTCTGTCACAGTTCTTTCTAAGGACAGCACAAGTCTTAAAGTGGCTAACAATGTGAGTGGAAGAAGCACTCCTTCCACTCACATTGCTCCTTCCACTCACATTGTTAGCCACTTTAAGACTTGAATGGCACATTAGGTGTAAGGATTCGCATTCTAATCAGCAATGTGTAAACTGTCTGTGCTGATATGTGTGCTTTTGGAGACGAGAACATCTCATTCACCTGAAGAAAGCTACAATGCTGTAAGTTTGCAAGTTTACTATCGAATAAATCGATTGGATTTAAAATTGGTGTTGTCAGACCTGTTACTGTGTTTACCCCAGTCCAACGCCGGCATCTCTACTCTGTATGCATGCAGCAGCACAGTGGCACAGTGGTTAGCACTGGTGCCTCACAGCGCCAGGAACTCAGGTTTGATTCCGGCTCAGGTCACTATCTGTGTGAAGTTTGCACATTCTCCCTGTGTCTGTGCGGGTTTCCTCCGGGTGCTCTGATTTCCTCTTACATTCTGAAAGGCATGTTCGATAAGTGCATTGACCCCAACAGGCACCATAATGTGGCAACTAGCAGAATTTCACTGTAACGTCATTGCAGTATTAATATAAGCCTTCATTGCAACTAATAAATAAATACATTTTAACTTGCAATCTTTCCTTAAACAGGTTTTTTCTATCTCATCTTTTGAATCCATTTCCTAACCTCTTTTGGAAGTACTTTCACTAGAACATTTAAAAACCTCTTTCATGTTATTTTTATGGCTACTACTTTTGGTTTAAAAAATAAACTTACTTTGCCTCATTCAGCTACATCCTTTGCAGTTGTAAATTTTCCTTTTGAAATACAACGCCTAAACTTAACTCCTCACCTCATCTCCTAATGCAAATTTCTATTCATATTATTCCATCTTAACATTGCTCATCTCCACTTCAAAGGCTTACTTTTACACATGGATGATTTAAACCTAACTGTCATCAATTTAATTAGTCATAATCCCCCACTCCCCCCGCCACACACACAAACACACAAACACATTCCCTACAGCCTGTTCACAATTTATCAGAATGGTACTGGGAAAATATGACATTTCTTTAGACAAAAACGTTCTCTAAACTGCTTCCAACACATTTACATCTTTCGTTAAATAAGGAACCCAATACTGTAAACAGTATTCCAGATTTAGTCTCACCCATGATCTGGACAACTGATTCATGACCTCCCTACTTTTGTGTTCAACATTCCTCACAATAAATGATAAGATTCTATCAGCTTTCCTTATTGTAAAATGCATGCACTCGGATACCCAGTTCTCTCTGGACCTCATGCCCTTCTAATCCCTCACCACTTAGATAATAGGTTTCTATTTTCTTCTTCCTGCCAAAATGGACAATTTCACATTTTCCCACCTTATGCTGTATTTGCCAGGTTTTTACCCACTCAGTTAACCAATGTGTATCTTTTAATCTTCTCCACTCTGTCACTTGTGACTCCACTTTCAATGATCTAGGAACATATACTCCTAGATCTCTTTTTCTATAACACTCCCCAATGCCCTACCATTAACTGAGTAAGTTCTGCCCTGGTTTGATCTAACAAAATACATCCCCCATATTTATCTAAATTGAACTCCATCTGCTACTCATCAGCCCATTGGCCCAATTGATCAAAATACTAATGCAATCCTAGATAACTTTCATCACTGTCCACTATGCCACCAATTTTGATGTCATCTGCAAACTGCCTCCTACCATGCCTATTAAATTCTCATCCAAATCATTAATGTAAATGACAAATAACAGTAAATCCAACACCGATCCATAAGACACACCACTGGTCAAAGGCCTCCAGTTTGAAAAACAACTCTCTATGACCACCCTCTGGCTTCCGTCAAGAAGCCAATTTTGTATCCATTTGGGTACCCAGGATCCCGTGAGATTAAACCTTATGCAACAACCTACCATGTGTTAACTTGTCAATGGCCTTGCTGAAGTCCACATAAACAACATCAACTGCACCGCCCTCATCTAACTTCTTGGTACCTCTTCAAAAAAATCAAATTTCTGAGATATGATTTTCCATTCACAGAGCCATGCTGGCTATCCCTAATCAGTCCTTGCCTCTCTAAATGCCTGTCTCTCAGAATACCTTTTAACAACTTACCTACTGAAGATGCGAGGCTCATTGGCCTGTAGTTCCCAAGCTTTCCCCCGCAGCTCTTTTCAAACAAAGGCACAACATTTGCCACCCTCAACAATAAATACTGATGAGAAATATTAATTTGGGATCTCACCCATCTCTTGTGGATCTGCACACAGATGACCTTGTTGATCCTTAAGAAGTCTTACTTTCTCCCTCATTACTCTTTTGCTCTTTATGTATTTGTAGAATCTCTTTAGATTCTCTTTGTCTTATCTGCAAAAGCTATCTCGTGTCCCTTTTGGCCCTCCTCATTTCTCTCTTAACTCTACTTCTACACTCCCTACATTCTTCAACAGATCCACTTGATCCCAGCTGCCTATGCATGTCATGTGCCTCCTTCTTCTTCTTAACCAGGGCCTCAATATCCTGAATCATCCATGGTCCCCTACTTCTACCAGCCTTGCCCTGCACTCTCAGACGAATGTTCTTACCCTGAACTCTGGTCAACACATTTTTGAAAGTTTCCAGATTCCTCCAATTAACTTTTGAAAGTTTCTGTCTGATACCATCAAAATTTGCCTTGTCCCAATTTAGAATTTTAACTTTTGGGCCAGACGTATCATTTTCCATAACTATCTTAAAAGTAATAGAATTATGTCACTGGTCCCAAAGTAACACTTCTGTTACCTGCCCTTCCTGATTTCCCAAGAGAGGTCAAGTTTTGCTCCCTCTCTAATGGGGTCATCTACATACTGAATGAGAAATTCATCCTGAATATAGTCAACAAATTTCTCTTCATCCAACCCTCTAATACTATGGCTGTCCCAGTCAATGCTGGGAAAGTTAAAATCCTCTACTTTGTCACCCTCTTTCTCTTGGGAACTAGTCATAATACAAAGAACAAAGAACAAAGAACAAAACAGCACAGGAAACAGGCCCTTTGGCCCAACGAGCCCATGCCGCCACCCCGATATGTAATCTCCTTACATATTTGCTCTGCAATTTCGCACTGACTGGGGGCCTATAGTACAACCTTATCAAAGCAATTAAAAGCAAACTGTGGATGCTGGAATCTGAAACCAAAAGAGAAAACACTGGAAAATCTCAGTAGGTCTGGCAGCATCTGTAAGGTAAGAAAAGAGCTAATGTTTTGAGTTCAGATGATCCTTTATCAAAGCAATAAAGCATTTCCACTTCTGCTATCAAAGTGATTTCCCCCTTCTTATTTCTCAGCTCTAACCATATAGACTCAGTGGACAAAGTCTTGAATATATCCAGGATGTCGCAATATATCCAGAATATATCCAGGATGTCGCAAAGTCTTGAATATCCAGGATGTCGCAGATCGGGTTTTTAAGATTCTTAAGGGAGAGGGGAGTCAACCCCAAGTCATAGTTCATGTAGGGACACATGATATAGGAAGGACGAGGGAAGGGGATATTAAACAGAAATTTATGGAGTTGGGGTGGAAGTTTAGGGCCAAAATTGGCAGAGTGGTTATCCCTGGACTCTTGCCTGTGCCAAGGGATAGTTTAGAGAAGAATAGAGAGAGGGAATGTTTGAACTCGTGGCTGCGGGGATGGTGCAGGAGGGAGGGGTTCAGGTTCCTGAACAATTGGGACTCATTCTGGGATAGGTGGGACCTCTACAAGAGAGATGGTCTACACCTGAACCAGAGGGGAACTAATATCTTGGGGGGAAAATTTGCTAAGGCTATGCAGGGGGCTTTAAACTGATTCGGGGGGGGTGGGATCCTAAGTAGTTGGGGTGCTAAGAGGGATGAGAGTAAGGGGGTCATAGAGGAAAGCTGTAAAACACAGCAGCGTACGGGTGGGGTAGGGCATGGTTTGAAATGCGTATACTTTAATGCAAGGAGTATTCGCAATAAGGGGGAGGAACTTGCAGCTTGGACCAGTACCTGGAACTTCGATGTTGTGGCCATTTCAGAGACTTGGGTAGAGCAGGGACAAGAATGGATGTTGCAGGTTCCGGGGTTCAAATGCTTTAGTCGGAGTAGAGAAGGAGGTAGAAGTGGGGGAGGAGTGGCATTATTAGTCAAAGACTGTATCACAGTGACAGAGAAGAAGTTTGATGAGGACTTGTCTGTTGAGGTAGTATGGGCTGAGATTAGAAACAGGAAAGGAGAGGTCACCCTGTTGGGAGTCTTTTATAGACCTCCTAAAAGTTCTAGAGAGGTTGAGGAAAGGATTGCCAAGTCAATTCTGGTCAGGAGTGAAAGTAATAGGGTAATTGTTATGGGGGACTTTAACTTTACTAATATTGATTGGAATAGCTATAGCTCTAGCTCGTTAGAGGGGTCAGTTTTCGTACAAAGTGTGCAGGAAGGTTTTTTGACTCAGTATGTAGATAGGCCAACTAGAGGTGAGGCTACATTGGATTTGGTGCTGGGCAATGAGCCAGACCAGGTGTTAGGCTTGGAAGTTAGTGAACATTTTGGTGATAGTGACCACAATTCGGTTACGTTCACCTTAGTGATGGATAGGGATAGGCATGAAGCTGGGGGCAGTAGTTATAGCTGGGGGAAGGGTAATTATGAGGCCATCAGAAGAGAATTAGGGTGCATAGATTGGACTAGGAAACTACAGGGACTGGGAACATCTGGAATGTGGAGCTTATTCAAGGAGCAGCTGCTGCGAGTCCTTGATAAGTATGTCCCTGTCAGGCAAGGAGGAAATGGTCGAGTAAGAGAACCTTGGTGTACGAAAAAAGTTGATTTGCTGGTTAAAAGGAAAAAGGAGGCTTATGTCAGGATGAGGCTTGAAGGCTCGGTTAGTGCAATGGATAGCTATAGATTAGTAAGAATTTAGCAACACCAATTTATAATCCAACCGATTTATTTGATAGTAAAAACGCGAGCTTTCAACACTCTGTGTCTTCCTCAGGCAAATGCAGTGTTCTGACACTGCATTGCCTGAGGAAGACACAGAGTGTTGAAAGCTCGCGTTTTTACTATCAAATAAATCGGTTGGATTATAAATTGGTGTTGCTAAATTCTTACCGAGTTCTTACCACCCCAATCCAACGCCGGCACTGTATACATAGCTATAGATTAGCCAGGAGGGAGCTAGAGATTGAGGAGAGCTAAGAGAGGACACGAGAAGACTTTGGCTGATAGGATTAAGGAGAATCCTAAAGCTTTCTTTAGATATGTTAAGAATAGAAGATTGGTTAGGACAAGATTAGGGCCAGTCATAGACAGCAGTGGGAAGTTGTGTGTGGGAGCCTGAAGAGATTGGAGAGGTACTGAATAAATATTTCTCTTCGGTATTCACGCAGGGTGATGTAAATGTAGTTATGGAGAACACTGAGGTACAGGGTAGCAAACTGGAAGGTATCAAAGTAGATAGGGAGGATGTGCTAGATATTCTCGAGGGTTTGAAGTTGGATAAGTCCCCTGGGCCGGACGGGATTTACCCTAGGATTCTCTGGGAGGCAAGAGAGGAGATTGCAGAGCCTCTGGCTCTGATCTTCAGGTCCTCGTTGGTTACGGGTGTGGTTCCGGAGGACTGGAGGATAGCGAATGTGGTCCCATTGTTCAAGAAGGGGAAGAGAGACCTTCCAGGGAATTATAGGCCAGTGAGTCTTACTTCTGTTGTGGGCAAAGTATTGGAGAGAATTATTAGGGATAGGATTTATAGTTATTTAGAGAGAAATGAATTGATTGGGGATAGTCAGCATGGTTTTGTGAAGGGTAGGTCGTGCCTTACTAACCTCATTGAGTTTTTTGAAAAAGTGACTAAAGAGGTGGATGGGGGTAAGGCGGTTGATGTGGTATATATGGACTTTAGTAAGGCGTTTGATAAGGTGGCCCATGGAAGACTTCTGCAGAAAATGCAGATGTATGGGATAGAGGGTGATTTAGCTAATTGGGTTAGGAATTGGCTAGCAGATAGAAGACAGAGGGTGGTGGTTGATGGGAGATATTCATCTTGGAGTTCGGTGACAAGTGGTGTACCTCAGGGGTCTGTTTTGGGGCCCCTGCTGTTTGTAATTTTTATAAATGATCTGGATGAGGGTATTGAAGGATGGATTAGTAAATTTGCAGATGACACTAAAGTCTGTGGAGTGGTAGATAGTGAAGAGGGGTGTTATAGTTTGCAGAGAGACTTGGACAAGTTGCAGAGCTGGGCCGAGAGGTGGCAAATGGAGTTTAATGTGGAAAAGTGTGAGGTAATGCACTATGGCAGAAATAATAAATGTGTAGAGTATAGGGCAAATGGTAGGATTCTTAGTAGTCTAGATGAACAGAGGGATCTTGGTGTGTATGTGCATAGATCCCTGAAAGTAGGCAGTCAGGTCGAGAAGGTTGTTAGGAAGGCATATGGAGTCTTGGCTTTTATTGGTAGGGGGATTGAATTTCGGAGCCGCAACGTCATGTTGCAACTGTACAAAACTCTAGTGCGGCCGCACTTGGAGTATTGTGTGCAGTTCTGGTCCCCACATTATAAGAAAGATGTGGAGGCATTGGAGAGGGTACAGAGGAGGTTTACCAGGATGTTGCCTGGTATGGAGGGCAGGTCTTATGAAGAGAGGCTGAGGGATTTGAGGTTGTTTTCGTTAGAAACGAGGCGGCTAAGAGGGGACCTAATCGAAACATATAAGATGATTAGAGGTTTAGATAGGGTGGACAGTGATAGCCTTTTTCCTAGGATGGAGAAAGCTAGCACGAGGGGACACAGCTTTAAATTAAGGGGTGATAGTTATAGGACGGATATCAGAGGTAGGTTCTTTACCCAAAGGGTGGTTCGGGAGTGGAATGCCCTGCCTGCAGCAGTTGTAGATGCGCCAAGTTTGGTGGCGTTTAAGAGGTTAGTTGATAAGTATATGGAAGAGAAGGGAATGGTTTAGTTTGGAGGGGCATTGCTTTTTATATTGGTCGGCGCAACATCGAGGGCCGAAGGGCCTGTTCTGTGCTGTAATGTTCTATGTTCTATGTTCTAACTGACCTGTAGCTGATCTTGTATAATAACATTTAATTTTGATTATTGAAAACCTGTGGAATCTTGTGGTCGTATTCTCCGAGCAAGTGTCCTGATTCTCAAATGTTATCTATTTTAAACAAATGTTATTATTCTTATATATTGAACATTTGGAAGTCTGGTCTTGGATCAGAGCAGAATCGAAAGAGAGCTACTAACAACGCAATTGGCTTAACTTCTGATCTCTGGAAAACAAATCATTAATTAACACTGAAATTGCCCTGCATCTGTAAAAGGGAAACAAATACTTAATCGTCATGAATTTGAAACAGTATTATTGTGTTTGTCAAATGTCAGATGATGGAGAGGAAATGTACAAGGTCTTCAGCAAAGTACCAGATGGGAGATTACTGGGTAAGTTTAAATTTTATTTATTAATGTCATAGGTGGGCTTTCATTAATGCTGCAGTTTATTTACTGTGAAATTCCCCTAGTCACTACATTCTGGGTTCGGCACCTTGAGGGAGAATTTAGCATAGCCCAATGCACTTAACCAGCACATCTTTCAGACTGTGGGAGGAAACCCATGCAGACATAGGGAGAATGTGCCAACTCTGCACAATAACCCCACTCAGTAATTGAACCTGGTCCCTGGCACTGTGAGACAGCAGTGCTAACCATTTTTGTGCTACTATGTGACCATATATTAAGGTGAATTGGAGAAAGGATAACAGCAGGTTAAAGATTAGGGAGAAAAGAGAGACTATGGGGTATCTCTTATTCATTTACAGGATGTGGGCCTCACTGGCTGGGGGCCAGCATTTATTACCCATCTCTAATTACCCCCTGAAAAGGTGTTGGCGAGTTGCCATCCTGCATCACTGCAGTCCCTGCGGTGTAGGTACACCAACAGTGCTGTTAGGGAGGGAGTTCCAGGGTTGGAGTCAGCAGCTCTTTCCCTAACAGCACTGTGGATGTATCTACACTAATTTTCATGGTGGTTTATCAGAGAGACTGAGAGCTTGTATGTATGACTGGGGTTATAACTCCAGAGGGAGCAGGATCTGACCGGGGGCTGACTGAGTGTTGCTGGAGTTTGATGAATTAATTCAAACATTAAAGACATGTAACAAAATAACTTCAACAGACACACTCTGTACAGAGAAATAATAACACTTTGTCGCGTTGTTAAAGTAAATAATATCCAAGAGGAGAGCAGTAACAGGAGGAAAGGCCGAATTACATTGCTCTAGCGCCTCACACATCCTCTCACTGCGCAAGTGCAGGCAGGGTCACGCAAGCGCATCAGGAACATTCGGGAGCACCGCCCCCTCCTCCCCATTGGTTGTTCAGCTCTACACGTCATTGGATTTGTAGTGCGCATGTGCAGAGGCGGCAGAACTTCGCGGAGGAATTTCCGGTGAGTGACTGTAACGGCATGGAGCAGACCCCAAACTCAAATAACTAACATCCCAAACCCCTGATGTCCCAAATCCCAAACATCCCAAACCCCTGATGTCCCAAATCCCAAACATCCCAAACCCCTGATGTCCCAAATCCCAAACATCCCAAACCCCTGATGTCCCAAATCCCAAACATCCCAAACCCCTGATGTCTCAAATCCCAAACATCCCAACCCCTGAGTCTCAAATCCCAACATCCCAACCCCTGATGTCCCAAATCCCAAACATCCCAAACCCCTGATGTCCCAAACCCCAAACTCCAAACCCCTGATGCCCAATCCCAACTCCCAAACCCCTGATGTCTCAAATCCAAACACCCAACCCCTGATGTCTCAAACCAAACATCCCAACTCCTGATGTCCCAATCCCAAACATCCCAAACTCTGATGTCCAAATCCCAACATCCCAAACCCCTGATGTCCCAAATCCCAAACATCCCACCCCTGATGTCTCAAATCCCAAACATCCCAAACCCCTGATGTCTCAAATCCCAAACATCCCAAACCCCTGATGTCTCAAATCCCAAACATCCCAAACTCCTGATGTCCCAAATCCCAAACGTCCCAAATCCCAAACGTCCCAAACCCCTGATGTCCCAAACCCCTGATGTCCCAAACCCCAAACATCCCAAACCCCTGATGTCTCAAATCCCAAACATCCCAAACCCCAAACATCCCAAACCCCTGATGTCTCAAATCCCAAACATCCCAAACCCCAAACACCCCAAACCCCTGATGTCTCAAACCCCAAACATCCCAAACCCCTGATGTCTCAAATCCCAAACCCAAACATCCCAAACCCCTGATTCTCAATCCAAACACCCCAAACCCCTGATGTCTCAAACCCCAAACATCCCAAACCCCTGATGTCTCAAATCCCAAACCCAACATCCCAAACCCCTGATGTCTCAAACCCCAACATCCAAACCCTGATGTCCCAATCCCAAACATCCCAAACCCTGATGTCCCAAATCCCAAACATCCCAAACCCCTGATGTCCCAAATCCCAAACATCCCAAACCCCTGATGTCCCAAATCCCAAACATCCCAAACCCCTGATGTCCCAAACCCCAAACATCCCAAACCCCTGATGTCCCAAATCCCAAACATCCCAAACCCCTGATGTCCCAAATCCCAAACATCCCAAACCCCTGATGTCTCAAATCCCAAACATCCCAAACCCCTGATGTCTCAAATCCCAAACATCCCAAACCCCTGATGTCCCAAATCCCAAACGTCCCAAACCCCAACGTCCCAAACCCCAAACGTCCCAAACCCCAAACACCAAACCCCTGATGTCTCAAATCCAACATCCCAAACCCCAACATCCCAACCCTGATGTCTCAAACCCAAACATCCCAAACATCCCAAACCCCTGATGTCTCAAATCCCAAACCCCAACATCCCAAACCCCTGATGTCTCAAATCCCAAACATCCCAAACCCCTGATGTCTCAAACCCCAAATCCCAAACCCCTGATGTCTCAAATCCCAAACTCCCAAACCCCTGATGTCCAAACCCCAAACGTCCCAACCCCTGATGTCTCAAACCCAAACGTCCCAAACTCCTGATGTCCCAAACCCAACATCCCAACCCCTGATGTCCCAATCCCAAACATCCCAAACTCCTGATGTCCCAAATCCAAACATCCCAAACCCCTGAGTCCCAAATCCCAAACTCCCAATCCAAACCCCAAACATCCCAAACCCCTGATGTCTCAAATCCCAAACATCCCAAACCCCTGATGTCCCAAACCCCAAACATCCCAAACCCCTGATGTCCCAAACCCCAAACATCCCAAACCCCTGATGTCCCAAACCCCAAACATCCCAAACCCCTGATGTCTCAAACCCCAAACATCCCAAACCCCTGATGTCCCAAGTCCCAAATCCCAAACCCCTGATGTCTCAAACCCCAAACCTCTGATGTCTCAAACCCCAAACCTCTGATGTCTCAAACCCCAAACATCCCAAACCCCTGATGTCCCAAATCCCAAACATCCCAAGCCCCTGATGTCCCAAACCCCAAACATCCCAAACCCCTGATGTCCCAAATCCCAAACATCCCAAGCCCCTGATGTCCCAAACCTCAAACATCCCAAACCCCTGATGTCCCAAATCCCAAACCCCTGATGTCCCAAACCCCAAACATCCCAAACCCCTGGCATCCCAAGCCCCTGATGTCCCAAATCCCAAACCCCTGGCATCTCAAATCCCTAATGTCCCAAACCCCAAACATCCCTAATCCCTGGCATCTCAAACCCCTGATGTCCCAAACCCCAAACATCCCAAACCCCTGGCATCTCAAGTCCCTAATGTCCCAAACCCCTGGCATCTCAAACCCCTGATGTCCCAAACCCCTGATGTCCCAAACCCCAAACATCCCAAGCCCCTGATGTCCCAAACCCCAAATGTCCCAAACCCCTGGCATCTCAAATCCCTAATGTCCCAAACCCCAAATTCCAAAACCCTAAGCACCCCAAATATCCCAAACCTCCTAAACATCTAAACCAAATCTCAAATATACTAATATCCTAAACACAGCAGTTAGTACTGCTCTTCATAACGCCAAGGATAGAACATAGAACACTACAGCACAAACAGGCCCTTCGGCCCACAAGTTGTGCCAATCATATCTATGCTTACCAGGCCATTGAACTATCTGTAACTCCCAATCCCATTACATCCCATGTACTCATCCAGAAGTCTCTTAAAAGACCCCAGCGAGTTCGCCTCTACCACCACTGACTGCAGCTGATTCCATTCACTCACCACCCTCTGAGTGAAAAACTTACCCCTAACATCTCCTCTGTACTTGCCCCCCAGCACCTTAAACCTGTGTCCTCTCGTAGCGACCATTTCAGCCCTGGGAAATAGCCTCCGAGAATCCACCCTATCTATTCCTCTCAACATTTATAAACCTCTATCAGGTCGCCTCTCAACCTTCGTCTCTCCAGGGAGAAGAGACCTAGCTCTCTCAACCTATCTTCATAAGGCATGCCCCCCAATCCTGGCAACATCCTTGTAAATCTCCTCTGCACCCTCTCAATAGCTTCCACATCCTTCCTATAGTGAGGCGACCAATACGCCAAATGGGGTCTGACAAGGGTCTTATAAAGTTGCAGCATTACCTCCCGACTCCTAAACTCAATTCCTCTATTAATGAAGGCCAGTACACCATATGCCTTCTTGACCACATCCTCCACTTGCGGGGCAGATTTAAGAGATCTGTGTACCTGGACCCCAAGATCCCTCTGCTCCTCAACACAGCCAAGACTCCTCCCCTTGATATTATACTGCTTCATCCCATTGGTCTTGGATAGATTGAGTGAGTGGGCAAGGACCTGGCAGATGGACTATAATGTTAACAAGTGTGAGATATCCACTTTGGTAGGAACAACGGTAGGAAGGGTTACTAATTAAATGGCGAAAAACTGCAGTACGCGATGGTGCAGAGGGACCTGGGGGTCCTTGTGCACGAATCGCAAAAACATAGTCTGCAGGTGCAGCTGGTGATTAAAAAGGCAAATGCAATGTTGGCCTTTATAGCCAGGGGGATAGAATATTAAAGTAGGGGGGTTCTGGTGAGGCTGCAGCTGGAGTACTGTGTGCAGTTTTGGTTGCTGCATTCGAGGAAGGATATCTTGGCCTTGGCGGGGGCGCAGAGAAGGTTTAATAGGCTGATACCGGAGATGAGGGCATTGGATTATGAGGAGAGACTGAATAGGCTAGGTTTGTACCCTTTGGAATTTAGAAGGCTGAGAGGGGATCTTATAGAACATAGAACATTACAGCACAGAACAGGCCCTTCGGCCTTCGATGTTGCGCCGACCAATATAAAAAGCAATGCCCCTCCAAACTAAACCATTCCCTTCTCTTCCATATACTTATCAACTAACCTCTTAAACGCCACCAAACTTGGCGCATCTACAACTGCTGCAGGCAGGGCATTCCACTCCCGAACCACCCTTTGGGTAAAGAACCTGCCTCTGATATCCGTCCTATAACTATCACCCCTTAATTTAAAGCTGTGTCCCCTCGTGCTAGCTTTCTCCATCCTAGGAAAAAGGCTATCACTGTCCACCCTATCTAAACCTCTAATCATCTTATATGTTTCGATAAGGTCCCCTCTTAGCCTCCTCCTTTCTAACGAAAACAACCTCAAATCCCTCAGCCTCTCTTCATAAGACCTGCCCTCCATACCAGGCAACATCCTGGTAAACCTCCTCTGTACCCTCTCCAATGCCTCCACATCTTTCTTATAATGTTGGGACCAGAACTGCACACAATACTCCAAGTGCGGCCGCACTAGAGTTTTGTACAGTTGCAACATGACGTATAAGATAATGAAGGGGATGGATAGGGTAGAGGTTGAGAGACTCTTCCCGCTTAGCAAAGATAGCTGGACTAGAGGTCACAGCCTCAAGATTGGGAGGGCCACCGTTCAGATCAGAGTTGCAAAGGAGTTTCTTCAGAGGAGGGTGTTATAGTTTGCAGAGAGACTTGGACAAGTTGCAGAGCTGGGCCGAGAGGTGGCAAATGGAGTTTAATGAGGAAAAGTGTGAGGTAATGCACTTTGGCAAGAATAACAAATGTGTAGAGTATAGGGCTAATGGTAGAACTCTTAATAGTGTTGATGAACAGAGGGATCTTGGTGTATATGTGCATAGGTCCCTGAAAGTTGGCAATCAAGTCGATAAGGTTGTTTAGAAGGCGTACGGAGTCTTAGCTTTTATTGGTAGGGGGATTGAATTTCGGAGCTGCAACGTCATGTTGCAACTGTACAAAACTCTACTGCGGCCACACTTGGAGTATTGTGTACAGTTCTGGTCCCCACATTATAAGAAAGATGTGGAGGCATTGGAGAGGGTACAGAGGAGGTTTACCAGGATGTTGCCTGGTATGGAGGGCAGGTCTTATGAAGAGAGGCTGAGGGATTTGAGGTTTTTTCATTAGAAAGAAGGCAGCTAAGAGGAGACCTTATTGAAACATAGAACATGGAACATTACAGCACAGAACAGGCCCTTCGGCCTTCGATGTTGTGCCGACCAAAATAAAAAGCAATGCCCCTCCAAACTAAACCATTCCCTTCTCTTCCATATACTTATCAATTAACCTCTTAAACGCCACCAAACTTGGCGCATCTACAACAGCTGCAGGCAGGGCATTCCACTCCCTAATCACTCTTTGAGTGATTAAGATTAACATACAAGATGATTAGAGGTTTAGATAGGGTGGACAGTGATAGCCTTTTTCCGAGGATGGAGAAAGCTAGCACGAAGGGACATAGTTTTAAATTAAGGGGTGGTAGTTATAGGATGGATGTCAGAGGTAGGTTCTTTACCCAGAGGGTGGTAAGGGTGTGGAATGCCCTACCTGCTGCAGTTGTAGATGTGCCAAGTTTGGTGGCGTTTAAGAGATTAGTAGATAAGTTTATGGATGAAAAGGGAATGGTTTAGGTTAGAGGGTCATTGCTTTTTCTTAATTGGTCGGCGCAACATCGCAGGCTGAAGGGCCTGTTCTGCGCTGTAATGTTCTATGTGCTATGTTCATGCAAAGAGTAGTGAATCTTTGGAATTCTCTGCCTGATGAGGTGGTGGAGGCTTCCTCACTGAATATCTTCAAGTCAAGAGTGGATAGGTTTTGATTGACAACGGAATTAAGGGTTACGAGGAAAAAGCAAGAAAGTGATACTGAACCACTACAGATCAGCCATGATCTTATTGGATAGTGGAGCAGGCTCGAGGGGCTGTATGGCCTAGTCCTACTTCTATTTCTTACCTTATGACTTGATTTGGTTTAATTTAATTTAATATTGTCACGTGTTAACATACAGTGAAAAGTATTATTTATTTTGTACTATATGGACAAAACATACTGTTCATGGAGAGGAAAAGGAGAGAGTAGTTTTATAGTCATAGCCAGGGCGTAGAGAAAGATCAAGTAGGTCCATTCAAAAGTCTGACAGCAGCAGGGAAGAAGCTGTTCTTGAGTTGGTTGGTACGTGACCTCAGACTTTTGTATCTTTTTCTTGAAGGAAGAAGGTGGATGAGAGAATGTCTGGGGTGCATGGGGTCCTTATTTATGCTGGCTGCTTTGCTGAGGTAGCAGGAAATGTAGACAGAATCAATAGATGGGACAAGTATTAGTATACAATGAAAAGTATTGTTTCTTGTGTGCTATACAGAGAAAAGATACCATTCATAGAGAAGGAAAGGAGAGTGCAGAATGGTGTGTTACACTTATAGCTAGGGTGTAGAGAAAGATCAATTCAATATAAGGCAGATCTGGTCAGATGGCAGCAAGGAAGAAGCTTTCTTGAGTCAGTTGGTATGTGACCTCAGACTTTTGTATCATTCTCCATATGGAAGAAGATGGAAGAGAGTATGTCAGGGATGTGTAGGGTGCTTGATTATGCTAGCTGTTTCACTTAGGCAGTGGATGGGAAACTATCCACTGTGATAAATTGGGCTTCATTCATGACCCTTTGTAGTTCCTTGCGGTCTTGGGCAGAGCAGGAGCCCATACCAAGCTATGATACAACCCAAAAGAATGCTTTCTATGGTGTCTCTGTAAAAGTTGGTGAGAGTCAGAGCTGACATTCCTAATTTCCTTAGTCTTTTGAGAAAGTAGAGGCATTGATGGGCTTTTTTAACTATAGTGTTGGCATGCGGGGGGAACCATGACAGGTGATCTGAATACCGAAAACTTGAAGTCTCAACCATTTTTATTTCGTTCCCATTGATGTAGACAGAGGCATGATTGGGGAGGATGTGTTGTTGCCTGTCCTTGCTGATTGCATCTAATATCAAAACATCCCAAATATCCTAAACCCCACATCCTTACTATTCTACAAAGAACAAAACAGCACAGGAAACAGGCCCTTTGGCCCAACGAGCCCATGCCGTCACCCTGATGTTCCCACCTCTACCCGTGATCCCTGTCTATGTTTATAGATCTATGGATTAAAAACCAAATTTGAGACAATTTAGGGAGAATTTGTTTTGCCAATTAGCCTAAGAACACATCTTTGGGATGTGGGAGGAAACCGGAGCATAGAACATAGAACATAGAACATAGAACAATACAGCACAGAACAGGCCCTTCGGCCTTCGATGTTGTGCCGACCAAAATAAAAGCAATGCCCCTCCAAACTAAACCATTCCCTTCTCTTCCATATACTTATCAACTAACCTCTTAAACGCCACCAAACTTGGCGCATCTACAACTGCTGCAGGCAGGGCATTCCACTCCCTAATCACTATTTGGGTAAAGAACCTGCCTCTGATATCCGTCCTATAACTATACCCCTTAATTTAAAGCTGTGTCCCTCGTGCTAGCTTTCTCCATCCTAGGAAAAAGGCTATCACTGTCCACCCTATCTAAACCTCTAATCATCTTATATGCTTCAATAAGATCCCCTCTTAGCCGCCTCCTTTCTAACGAAAACAACCTCAAATCCTTCAACCTCTCTTCATAGGACCTGCCCTCCATACCAGGCAACATCCTGGTAAACCTCCTCTGTAACCTCTCCAATGCCTCCACATCTTTCTTATAATGTGGCGACCAGAACTGCACACAATACTCCAAGTGCGGCCGCACTAGAGTTTTGTACAGTTGCAACATGATGCTGCGGCTCCTAAATTCAATCCCCCTACCAATAAAAGCTAAGACTCCATATGCCTTCTTAACAACTTTATCCACTTGACTGCCTACTTTCAGGATCTATTGACACATACACCAAGATCCTTCTGTTCCTCAACACTATTAAGAGCCCTACCATTAGCCCTATACTCTACACATTTATTGTTCCTGCCAAAGTGCATTACCTCACACTTTTCCACATTAAACTCCATTTGCCACCTCTCGGCCCAGCTCTGCAACTTGTCCAAGTCACTCTGTAAACTAAAACACCCCTCTTCACTATCTACCACACCACCAACTTTAGTATCATCTGCAAATTTACTGATCCATCCCTCAATACCCTCATCCAGATCATTTATAAAAATTACAAACAGCAGGGGCCCCAAAACAGACCCCTGAGGCACACCACTCGTCACCGAACTCCACGATGAATATCTCCCATCAACCACCACCTCTGTCTTCTATCTGCCAGCCAATTCCTAATCCAATTAGCTAAATCACCCTCTATTCCACACATCTGCATTTTCTGTAGAAGTCTTCCATGGGCCACCTTATCAAAAGCCTTACTAAAGTCCATATATACTACATCAACCGCCTCGGAGAAACCATGCAGCACGGGGAGAATGTGCAAACTCCCACAGACACAGGCCCAAATCCATGTATCTGCACAGCACAGCGATAGTCACTGAGCTGTTGTGTTGCACATCACATGGTCCAGGTCAAGCATACACTAATGACGTGAAGCACTGGGATACTCTCAAAAAAAATCCAAGAGCAGCCCTCTCATGACCCATTATGTGTATGCCCCTTGTTAGACAACAAGGTGGACCAAAGTACCTGTAGGATAAAAACAAGTACATCAATACCATCATCTATTTACACACTTCCCAGGGACTCCCAAGGCTCATGATCTCCATTTTAAATCAGTTTTCTATACCCCTCCATTCCCATTCTGTTCATATGCCCATCTAAGTATTAAATAACTCCAGAGTGCCTGCCTCCACCACTTTACTTGGCAGCACATTTCCATACCCCATCACCCTCTGTGTGAAAAAACTCCCTCGAGCATCCAAATTATACCTTACCCTCCTCACCCTAAGCCCGTGACCCCTCGTGCTATTCGAGTCCATTCTAGGAAAAAGCTTAATCCTGTTTACTCTATCTATACCCTTCATAATCTCGTACACCTCTATTAGATCTCCTCTAAGTCTACGTCTTTCTAAGGAAAACAGTCCCAATTTTCCTAACCTCTCCTTGTAACTCAGACCTTCCATACCAGGCAGCATCCTGGTAAACCTCCTCTGCACTTTCTCCAGACTCTACACGTCCTTCGGGTAGTAAGGCGACCAGAACTGGATGCAGTATTCCAAATGAGGTATAACCAAAGTTTTATACAACAGCTCCTGTACTCTATACCCCTTCCTATAAAGGCTAGCATATCATATGCTTTCTTCACAACCTTCTCCACTTGCTCTGCCACCTTTAGAGACTTGTGCACCTGCACCCCCAGGTCCCTCTGCGTTTCTATACTCTTAATAGGTCTACCCTTTATCATATACCTCCCCTCTACATTCTTTCTCCCGAAATGCATCACCTCACATTTATCAGGATTGAATTCCATCTGCCATCTGTCTGCCCAAGCTACCAGCCTATCTATGTCCTGCTGTATCGCCTGACAATGCTCCTCACTATCCGCAAGTCCAGCCATCTTTGTATCGTCTGCAAACTTGCTGATCACTCCACTTACTCCCTCTTCCAAGTCATTTATATATATTACAAATAGAAGAGGTCCCAGTACCGAGCCCTGCGGCACACCACTAGTGACCGACCTCCAGCTAGAAAAACACCCTTCCACTATTTCTCTGTCTCCTATTACTAAGCCAGTTACTTATCTATCTAGCGACCTATTCTTGTATCCCATGAGCCTTTACCTTCTCAACTAACCTCCCATGAGGGTAAACCCCAATCTCTAAAATCCCAAACTTAGCTATTTCCGAAATCCTTAATATACTAATGTCCTAAACCCCAAATGCCAAATATCCGAAACCCCAAATCCTTAATGTCTAAACCGCAAATATCCCAAAGCCCTAATATCCTAAACATTAAAACATCCAAATATCCCTCATCCCTAATAGTCTAAACGCTAAATTCTTAATATTACTAATGTTCTAAATTTAGAATATCCTAAACCCTAATATCTTAAATTTAAAATCCCAAATATCCCAAACATTTAAACACTCAAAACTATAACATGCTGAAATTTTTAGAACTCCTAAAATGCTGTAGCCATGAAGCCTTTAATTCCCCTTTGAAGTTTTTTCTGCATACTTGTTCTGGCCCAGGGCAGGAGACTAAAAATTGAGACCCTGCACTCATCAGAATCTCCCTCCTTCCTCAATATATTTTTCCCTGTCGCTAATAATGTGTGTGTGTATATATATATATATATATATTGCTCGCTATATCCTTCCCCATTTATATCCCTCTACCCTCACTATATATATTCCTCACTACATTGTTTCACCCCGTTAGTATATACATATCCCTCACTATACATATTCACCCTCCCACCACATTGTATATATCCCTCCCCATCACTGTTTATCATAGAATCCTACAATGCAGATGTACCGACCACAATCTCCGTTGGGTGCAGACTTGATGGGCCAAATGACCTCCTTCTGCTCTATAGGATTCTGTGAAATATAGTGACGGGGAAGGGGTATATACAGTGAGGGAGGAAGGTGAGGGGAAAGATATAGGCCCTATCCCCATAACCCCATGCATTTCCCCTAGCTAGTCCCCCTGACAGTAAGGGCCAATTTAGCATGGCCAATCCATCTATCACACAGAGCTTTGGAGTGTGGGAGGGAACTGGACGAAACCCATGCAGACATGGGGAGAATGTGAAAACTCTACTTCGCTGAGATTAGAAACAGGAGAGGAGAGGTCACCCTGTTGGGAGTCTTTTACAGACCTCCTAAAAGCTCTAGAGAGGTAGAGGAAAGGATTGCAAAGTCGATCCTGGACAGGAGTGAAAGTAATAGGGTAATTGTCATGGGGGACTTTAACTTTACTAATATTGATTGGAATAGCTATAGCTCTAGCTCGTTAGAGGGGTCAGTTTTTGTACAAAGTGTGCAGGAAGGTTTTTGACTCAGTATGTAGATAGGCCAACTAGAGGTGAGGCTACATTGGATTTGGTGCTGGGCAATGAGCCAGACCAGGTGTTAGGCTTGGAAGTTGGTGAGCACTTTGGCGATAGTGAGTGACCACAATTCAGTTACGTTTACCTTAGTGATGGATAGGGATAGGCATGAAGCTGGGGGCAGTAGTTATAGCTGGGGGAATGGTAATTATGAGGCCATAAGGAGGGAATTAGGGTGCATAGGTTGGAGTAGTAAACTACAGGGACTGGGAACATCTGAAATGTGGAGCTTATTCAAGGAGCAGCTGCTGCGAGTCCTTGATAAGTATGTCCCTGTCAGGCAAGGAGGAAATGGTGGAGTAAGGGAGCCATGGTGTACGAAAAAAGTTAATTTGCTGGTTAAAAGGAAAAAAGAGGCTTATGTCAGGATGAGGCTTGAAGGCTCAGTTGGTGCAATGGATAGCTATAGATTGCCAGGAGGGAGCTAAAGAGTGAGTTGAGGAGGGCTAAGAGGGGACACGAGAAGACTTTGGCTGATGGGATCAAGGAGAATCCTAAAGCTTTCTTTAGATATGTTAAGAATAGAAGATTGGTTAGGGCAAGATTAGGGCCAGTCATAGACAGCAGTGGGAAATTGTGCGTGGAGCCTGAAGAGATTGGAGAGGCATTGAACAAATATCTCTCTTCGGTATTCACGCAGGGAGATGTAAATGTAGTTGTGGAGAACACTGAGGTACAGGGTTGCAAATTGGAAAGTATTGAAGTAGATAGGGAGGATGTGCTAAATATTCTTGAGGGTTTGAAGTTAGATAAGTCCCCTGGGCTGTACGGGATTTACCCTAGGATTCTCTGGGAGGCAAGAGAGGCGATTGCAGAGCCTCTGGCTCTAATCTTCAGGTCGTCGTTGGTTACGGGTATAGTTCCGTAAGACTGGAGGATAGCGAATGTGGTCCCATTGTTCAAGAAGGAGAAGAGAGACTTTCCAGGGAATTATAGGCCAGTGAGTCTTACTTCTGTTGTGGGCAAAGTATTGGAGAGAATCATTAGGGATAGGATTTATAGTTATTTAGAGAGAAATGAATTGATTGGGGATAGTCTGCATGGTTTTGTGAAGGGTAGGTCGTACCTTACTAACCTTATTGAGTTTTTTGAAAAAGTGACCAAAGAGGTGGATGGGGGTAAGGCGGTTGATGTGGTATATATGGACTTTAGTAAGGCGTTCGATAAGGTGGCCCATGGAATGCTTCTGCAGAAAATGCAGATGTATGGGATTGAGGGTGATTTAGCTAATTGGATTAGGAATTGGCTAGCAGATAGAAGACAGAGGGTGGTGGTTGATGGGAGATATTCATCGTGGAGTTCGGTTACAAGTGGTGTACCTCAGGGGTCTGTTTTGGGGCCCCTGCTGTTTGTAATTTTTATAAATGATCTGGATGAGGGTATTGAGGGATGGATTAGTAAATTTGCAGATGACACTAAAGTCGGTGGAGTGGTAGATAGTGAAGAGGGGTGTCATAGTTTGCAGAGAGACTTGGACAAGTTGCAGAGCTGGGCCGAGAGGTGGCAAATGGAGTTTAATTTGGAAAAGTGTGAGGTAATGCACTTTGGCAGGAATAATAAATGTGTAGAGTATAGGGCTAATGGTAGGATTCTTAATAGTGTTGATGAACAGAGGGATCTAGGTGTATATGTGCATAGATCCCTGAAAATAGGCAGTCAAGTCGACAAGGTTGTTAAGAAGGCATATGGAGTCTTGGCTTTTATTTGGTAGGGGGATTGAATTTCGGAGCTGCAACGTCATGTTGCAACTGTACAAAACGCTAGTGCGGCTGCACTTGAAGTATTGTGTGCAGTTCTGGTCCCCACATTATAAGAAAGATGTGGAGGCATTGGAGAGGGTACAGAGGAGGTTTACCAGGATGTTGCCTGGTATGGAGGGCAGGTCTTATGAGGAGAGGCTGAGGATTTGAGGTTGTTTTCGTTAGAAAGGAGGAGGCTAAGAGGGGACCTGATCGAAACATATAAGATGATTAGAGGTTTAGATAGGGTGGACAGTGATAGCCTTTTTCCTAGGATGGAAAAAGCTAGCACGAGGGGACACAGCTTTCAATTAAGGGGTGATAGTTATAGGACGGATATCAGAGGCAGGTTCTTTACCCAAAGGGTGGTTCGGGAGTGGAATGCCCTGCCTGCAGCAGTTGTAGACGCGCCAAGTTTGGTGGCGTTTAAGAGGTTAGTTGATAAGTTTATGGAAGAGAAGGGAATGGTTTAGTTTGGAGGGTCATTGCTTTTTTTTTCAGAATTGGTCGGGTCAACATCGAAGGCCGAAGGGCCTGTTCTGCGCTGTAATGTTCTATGTTCTACTCAGACAGTGACCTATTGAACCCAGGTCCCTGGTGCTGTGAGGCAGCTGTGCCACCCTGCTGCCCCAACCCCGTGTGGGATCTGGTATCCTGTTATATTGGTCTCGTGTCTAATGTCCTGTGTTTCTTTGCCTTTCTAGGGCTATGGCTGCTGCTGCCTCCACAGAGAATGTTCCTCTTCCAACAAAAAACAGCAAGACAATTCTGGTGCGGCATCTTCCATCTGAGCTGACACGAAATGAGAAGGTGGAACTGCTGAAATATTTTGGAGCACTGTCTGTGCGAGTATTGTCAGACAAAGGAAGACTGGTTAGTTTTTTAACATGTAATCCCTCGTGAATCTTCAGGAACAACCATATACTGTAACGGTCATGTGACTAAATTTATAATTCAAAAACCACAACTAAATGTTGACAGAAGAAGAGTTCAAATCCCATCGTGACTTTGAAATCATTCTGACAAAAAAAACTGGTCTCAATGAAAGTGACCAAGAACCTAATAGATTCTCCTGAATGGAAAGTACTAGGGAGTTATTTAGGAAATACTTAGATGGGCACATGAACAGAATGGGAATGGAGGGGTATAGAAAACTGATTTCAAATAGGGATCACGAGCCTTGGGAGTCCCTGGGAAGTGTGTAAATAGATGATGATATTGAACTACTTGTTTTTATCCTACAGGTGCTTTGGTCCACCTTGTTGTCTAACAAGGGGCATACACGCGATGGGTTGTGAGAGGGCTGCTCTTGGATTTTTTTTCGAGAGTATCCTAGTGCTTCACGTCTTTAGTGTACGCTTGACCTGGGCTATTTGATGGGCAACACGACAGCTCAGTGACTATCGCTGTGCTGTGCAGGTACATGGATTTGTGCCTGTGTCTGTGGGAGTTTGCGCATTCTCCCCGTGCTTGCGTGGGTTTTCTCCGGGTGCTCCGGTTTCCTCTCACATCCCAATGATGTGCTCTTAGGCTAATTGGCAAAACAAATTCTCCCTAAATTGTCTCAAATTTGGTTTTTAATCCATAGATCTATAAACATAGGCAGGGATCGCGGGTAGAAGTGGGAACATCAGGGTGGCAGCGCGGGCTCGTTGGGCCGAAGGGCCTGTTTCCCGTGCTGTTTTGTTTTTTGTTCTTTGTTCTTTGGAAGGCAACTTATCATCCTCACTGTATCTGGATCGTTCAGATCAGCTCTGACTCGCAAAACGGTTCCCTCCAGTTGGTGTCAGAAGGCTGTGGCTTCTATTCCCATTCCAGCGACTGGAGCATAAAATCTAGACTGTAGCATTGAGGGAGTGCCGCACTGTCAGAGGGTCAGTGCTGAGGGAGTGCCGCACTGTCAGACGGTCAGTGCTGAGGGAGTGCCGCACTGTCAGAGGGTCAGTGCTGAGGGAGTGCCGCACTGTCAGAGGGTCAGTGCTGAGGGAGTGCCGCACTGTCAGAGGGTCAGTGCTGAGGGAGTTCCGCACTGTCAGAGGGTCAGTGCTGAGGAGTGCCGCTTTGTCAGAGGGTCAGTGCTGAGGGAGTGCCGCACTGTCAGAGGGTCAGTGCTGAGGGAGTGCCGCACTGTCAGAGGGTCAGTGCTGAGAGAGTGCCGCACTGTCAGAGGGTCAGTGTTGATGCAAATTAGTTGGTATGTTTTCTGCATTGTACCAGTGGCTATACTTCGTATGTGTTTCATTTGCTGCATTTCACTTTGCAATGTCCTGAACTGCAAAATGCACAATGTTTTGTTATTTCAAACTGTCTGGTTGGAACTCCAGTAACATATAAACATGATTAACTCTGAACTGCCCCTCTGAAGTAGGTTAGCTGGTCACTGAGTTACCACCAGTTCAACGTGGTCACAAGCACCTTCTCTGTGTGACATGTAACTAACGTTGGTTATGAATCTGCTAAGGTGCCATTAGAATTTAACGTGGGAGTGCTGATTGCAAATATTGTGAAACTTCATCCCACTCAGTGTAGTGTGCAGGAAAATGCTTCCTTGAGGATTAGATGATGCGTTTTCTGATTTGAATGTGCAATAAACCATTCTATTCTCAGAACCTACGATTATAATATTCTTTTTCTACAGAAACACACAGCTTTTGCTAATTTTTCTTCTGTCCATGCAGCAGCTCAGGTAAGTTATACATTTTTTTAAAAACTAGCGATTACATAAAGATCAGACTGATCAAAATACTGGACTGTCAGAAGGATAGTGCTGAGGGAGTGCCACGCTGTCAGAGGGTCAGTGCTGAGGGAGTGTCGCACTGTCAGAGGGTCAGTGCTGAGGGAGTGTCGCACTGTCAGAGGGTCAGTGCTGAGGGAGTGCCGCACTGTCAGAGGGTCAGTGCTGAGGGAGTGCCGCACTGTCAGAGGGTCAGTACTGAGGGAGTGACGCACTGTCAGAGGGTCAGTGCTGAGGGAGTGCCGCACTGTCAGAGGGTCAGTGCTGAGGGAGTGCCGCACTGTCAGAGGGTCAGTGCTGAGGGAGTGCCGCACTGTCAGAGGGTCAGTGATGAGGGAGTGCCGCACTGTCAGAGGGTCAGTGCTGAGGGAGTGCCGCACTGTCAGAGGGTCAGTGCTGAGGGAGTGCCGCACTGTCAGAGGGTTAGTGCTGAGGGAGTGCTGCATTGTCAGACGGTCAGTGCTGAGGGAATGCCGCACTGTCAGTGGGTCGGTGCTGAGGGAGTGCCGCACTGTCAGAGGGTCAGTGCTGAGGGAGTGCCGCACTGTCAGAGGGTCAGTGCTGAGGGAGTGCCGCACTGTCAGAGGGACACAGATTGAAGGGAATTGGTAAAGGGACTGGAGGGGGAGATGAGGTAAATTTGACACAGTGAGTTATTGCAACCTGAAATGTGCCGATTGAAAGGGCTGGAAGCAGATTCAATAATAACTTTCAAAAGAAATGGTGTCACTCACAGAGTTCTGCAGAGAAAGTGGAAGAATGGGACGGCACAGTAGTACTAAAGTTAGCACTACAGTTTCAAAGCACCAGGCACCTGGGTTCAATTCTTGGCTTGGCTCACTGTCTGCGTGGAAGTATGCACGTTCTCCCCGTGTCCATGTGGGTTTCCTCCAGGTGCTCTGGTTTCCTTCCACAGTCCAAAGATGAGCAGGTTAGGTTGATTGGCCATGCTAACTTGACTTTGTACTGGGGGATTAGCAGGGTAAATGTTTGGGGTTACGTGAATAGGGTCTTAGTGGGATTGTGGTTGGTACAGTGTGGATGGACAAAATGGCCTTTTGTACTCTAGGGATTCTATGATTTTATGAATCATTGTTTTATAAAGCTGGTGGTGTATGTTGCCATTTGTCAGTGAGATTCAGTGATTCCAAATAATTGATAAACTTGTAAAAATTTAAAACTTAATTATATTTAGCAATTCTTGAAGGTAGATCAGCAGCAACTTACTGACTAGGCTAAATGGCCTCCAGGTAACAATTGGGGAATGAGATTTGTCGGTTATTTTGGTGACCTTATTGTTCACGGTTGTAGTTTATTTAGATTCCCTTCAGCTGATGATTGGTATATACTGCAAAGTACTGTATCAGAGTAATCTTTTGAAAAGATTGCTGGCTCGATTAGCATTCTCCAATGTTTTTGATGTTTTGTGTCTCAGTTACTTGGATCCTAAGCTCCAGAATTTCTTCCAGAAACTTCCCCATCTCTCCCATTCCTCCTTTCAAATGCTCTTTATGTGACTGAGAGACAGATTTGATCTGACATTTCTGCGGAATACCTTGGCCATTTAATGTGTTCATTGCAATGTAAATTCAAGTTGATGTAATTGACTTCAACCTTTCAGTCCTCTGAGTTATTGAGCTGTGCTGAGAAAGGGTGAGAATTTGCTGGGTGGATCTCTGCTCTGCTTTGTGAGAGTGATGCCAGTGACTCCAATGTGCTGTTTTCAGGCTCTGACCAGGTTGCACCAGATACGCTTCCTGGGCCACACTTTGGTGGTGGAGTACGCGAAGGAGCAAGAGCATACCGACTTATTGGAACAGAAGCTCACCCCCGATGAAAACAAACCGTATGTACTTTGAATTCACTAACCCTTTTGGAGCTGCAGCTATGACTGACTATATCAAGTATGAGCATGTTGTACACAGGCCTCAGACACTGACAGGAATCCAGCCCAGATATTCACTAATGTCCTTTAGGGAAGGAAATCTGCCGTCTTTACCTGATCTGGTCTACATGGAACTCCATACCCACAGCAATATAATTGACTTTCAAATGCCCTTCAAAATGGAGGGCGGTTGGGGATGGACATTACATACTATCCCAGCCAGTGACATCCACATCTAGTAAAGGAATAAAAAGAAAATTGTGTCTCTCCTCCCAAACCAAAAATGAGGCAGATTCTCATCAGCAATCAGACAAATCTATTGGAATTCTTTAGTAGAGTTGACTGAGGAGAACCAGTGATGTGGTTTATGTGGACTTAAGGAAGGCTTTCAACAAGGTCACACGTAACAGACTACTTTATATAGACTATTATATAAAGTTAAAGCACATGGAATTGCAGGTAATGTCTCGACATGGATAGAAAGCTGGTTAGCAGATAGGAAGCAGTGAGTTGACATAAATGGGTCTTTATCTGATTGGCAGTTAGTCATTAGTGGGGTTTTGCAGGGATCTGTGCTAGGACTGCTATGGTTCACATTATAAATTATTTGGAAGAAGGAACTGTATTATCTCCAAGTTTGCAGATGATACAAAGTTGGGTGGGAGGGTGAGCTGTGAGGGGGATGCAGAGATGCTTCAGCATGATTTGGACAGGCTGAGTGTGTGGGCATCTGCACGACATGCATATAATATGAATAAATGTGAGCTTACCAATTTGGTAGCAATAATAGGAAGATAGGTTATTATTAAATGGGTGTAAATTGAGAGAGCTGGATACTCAAGCAAGATCTTGGTGTTCTTGTGCATTAGTTGCTGAAAGGCAATGCGCAGGTGCAGCAGGCAGTAAAGAAAGCAAATGTTATGTTGGCCTTCATAGCGAGAGGATTTGAGTAAAAGGGTAGGCATGTTTTGCTGCAATTATATAGCGTGTTGGTGAGGCCACACTTGGAGTATTGTGTGCAGTTTTGGTGCCCTTATCTGAGAAAGGATGCCCTTGGTATAGAGGGAGTACAACAAAGGTTTACCAAACTGATTTCTGGGATGTGACTGTTATATGAGGAGAGACTTAAGTCAGTTAGGATTATATTCACTGGAGTTGAGAAGAGCAAGAGGTATTCTCATTAGAAACTTATAAAATTCTAAGAGGGTTATACATAAGAACTAGGAGCAGACTAGGCCATCTGGCCCCTCGAGCCTGCTCCGCTATTCAGTAAGATCATGGCTGATCTCTTTGTGAACTCAGCTTACCCACTCACCATAATCCTTAATTACTTTACTGTTCAAAAATTTATCTATCCTTGCCTTAAAAATATTCAATGAGGGAGCCTCAACTGCTTCACTGGGCAGGGAATTCCACAGATTCACAACCCTTTGTGTGAAGAAGTTCCTCCTCAACTCTTCCTCTTCTAAATCTACTTCCCCTTATTTTGAGGCTATGCCCCGACTTCTAGTTTCACCCGCCAGTGGAAACAACTTCCCTGCTTCTATCTGATTTATTCCCTTTATAATCTTATATCTTTCTATAAGATCTCCTCTCATTCTTCTGAACTCCAATGAGAATAGCCCCAGTTTAGAACATAAAACATTACAGCACAGGACAGGCCCTTCGGCCTTCGATGTTGCGCCAACCAATATAAAAAGCAATGCCCCTCCAAACTAAACCATTCCCTTCTCTTCCATATACTTATCAACTAACCTCTTAAACGCCACCAAACTTGGCGCATCTACAACTGCTGCAGGCAGGGCATTCCACTCCCGAACCACCCTTTGGGTAAAGAACCTACCTCTGATATCCGTCCTATAACTATCACCCCTTAATTTAAAGCTGTGTCCCCTCGTGCTAGCTTTCTCCATCCTAGGAAAAAGGCTATCACTGTCCACCCTATCTAAACCTCTAATCATCTTATATGTTTCGATAAGGTCTCCTCTTAGCCGCCTCCTTTCTAACGAAAACAACCTCAAATCCCTCAGCCTCTTTCATAAGACCTGCCCTCCATACCAGGCAACATCCTGGTAAACCTCCTCTGTACCCTCTCCAATGCCTCCACATCTTTCTTATAATGCGGGGACCAGAACTGCACACAATACTCCAAGTGCGGCCACAGTCTCTCCTCATAAGGCAACCCCTCTTAATGTTGGAATCAACCTAGTGAATCATCTCTGCACCCGCTCCAGTGCTAGTGTATCCTTTCTCAAGTAAGGAGACCAAAACTGTACACAGTAACTCCAGGTGTGACCTCACCAGCACGTCTAGTAATAATGGACAAAATTCCATTTGCCTTCTTAATTACCTGTTGCACCTGCAAACCAACTCCTTCAGATTCCTGTACAACGATGCCCAGGTCCCTGTGCACAGCAACATGCCACAATTTTTTACCATTTAAATAATAGTCCATTTTGCTATTATTCCTACCAAAATGGATGACTTCATATTTACCAACATTGTACTCCATCTGCCAGACCTCACCCATTCACTTAGACTATCTGAATCCCTTTGCAGACGTTCAGTGTCTTCTGCACACTTTGCTCTGCCACTCATCTTAGAATCATCTGCGAATTTTGTCACACTACACTTGGTCCCCAACTCCAGATCTGATCCCTGAGGCACACCATTAGTCCCTGATCACCAACCAGGAAAACACCCGTTTACCACCCCCCCGCCTCCCCCCCACCCTTTGCTTTCTGTTAGTTAAGCAATTCTCTATTTATGCTAATACATTACCTATAACGCTGTGCACCTTTATCTTATGCAGAAGTCTTTGGTGCGGCATCTGGTCAAATGCATTCTGAAAATCCAGATACACCACATCTCTGCACATGTAATGTTCTCAACGAATTCCATCAAGTTAGTCAAACCTGATCTTCACTTCACAAACCCATGCTGTCTTACCACTGTGACAGTTTATATCCAGATGTCTCGCTATATTTCTTCCTTGATGATAGATTCAAGCATTCTCCCTAACTACAGATGTTAAGCTAATCGGACTACCTGCCTTTTGTCTACCTCCTTTTTTAAATCGTGGCATCACGTTTGCTATTTTTCAATCTGTGGTAACCATCAGTTAATCCAGTGAATTTTGGTAAATTCCCACTGGAACATTTGCTATTTCTCCCACTCTTTTGGTACCCTGGGCTGCATTCTATTAGGGCTAGCAGACTTGTCTATCTTGACAGGGTAGATTCAGAAAAATGTTCCCAATGGTGGGGGAGTCCAGAACAAGGGGTCAAAGTTTGAGGATAAGGGGTAAAGCTTTTCGAACTGGATATACACCAAGACAAACATCAACTGCAGCTGGATAGTCAAAAATTCAATGAAAGGGGCTCTTTTCTAGGCCATTGTGAAGAGTTGTCCTCAACTGACTATTGCAGACTGCCACATTTCCAGTCCAGAACTATATGCTGAGAGATGCAATAAAGTTTGGGAAAGCCAGGAAAAAGCACAGTGAGGAAAGGCCATTGCCAGAGTGCGCTGGGGGCTCGAAACCTTGAGGAACACTCAGGTCAAATGTCTGTCAACCTGACTTGAGCTGTAAAAGCATATCAGGTACAATGAGAATGATATTGAAGCACCACAGAATGCAACATGTTGCTGGGAAAGTATTTAAAGTTTATTGCATGTTCTGTGATATCCAGTTTGAAATGCTTCGGAATGAACTTGTACACGTTTACAGACAAAGTATATTTTTGGAAAAAACTTCCCCCCCTCCTCTCCACTGATCAGATCAACGCTATCAGAGAATCCATATTAGGCAAGTGCTGCACTGTCAGAGGGTCAGTACTGAGGGAGTGCCGCACTGTCAGAGGGTCAGTGCTGAGGGAGTGCCGCACTGTCAGAGGGTCAGTGCTGAGGGAGTGCCGCACTGTCAGAGGGTCAGTGCTGAGGGAGTGCCGCACTGTCAGAGGGTCAGTGCTGAGGGAGTGCCGCACTGTCAGAGGGTCAGTGCTGAGGGCGCCGCACCGTCAGAGGGTCAGTGCTGAGGGAGCGCCGCACCGTCAGAGGGTCAGTACTGAGGGAGTGCCGCACTGTCAGAAGGTAGTGCTGAGGGAGTGCCGCACTGTCAGAGGGTCAGTGCTGAGGGAGTGCCGCACTGTCAGAGGGTCAGTGCTGAGGGAGCGCCGCACCGTCAGAGGGTCAGTGCTGAGGGAGTGCCGCACTGTCAGAGGGTCAGTGCTGAGGGAGCGCCGCACTGTCAGAGGGTCAGTGCTGAGGGAGTGCCGCACTGTCAGAGGGTCAGTGCTGAGGGAGTGCCGCACTGTCAGAGGGTCAGTGCTGAGGGAGTGCCGCACTGTCAGAGGGTCAGTACTGAGGGAGTGCCGCACTGTCAGAGGGTCAGTGCTGAGGGAGTGCCGCACTGTCAGAGGGTCAGTACTGAGGGAGTGCCGCACTGTCAGAGGGTCAGTACTGAGGGAGTGCCGCACTGTCAGAGGGTCAGTACTGAGGGAGTGCCGCACTGTCAGAGGGTCAGTACTGAGGGAGTGCCGCACTGTCAGAGGGTCGGTACTGAGGGAGTGCAGCACGTCAGAGGGTCGGTGCTGGGGGAGTGCCGCACTGTCAGAGGGTCAGTGCTGGGGAGTGCCGCACGGTCAGAGGGTCAGTGCCGAGGGACTGCCGCGCTGTCAGAGCGTCAGTGCCGAGGGAGTGCCGCACTGTCAGAGCGTCAGTGCCGAGGGAGTGCCGCACTGTCAGAGGGTCGGTACCAAGGAAGTGCCGCACTGTCAAAGGGTCAGTGCCGAGGGAGTGCCGCACTGTCAGAGGGTCGGTACCGAGGGAGTGCCGCACGGTCAGGGGTCAGTAATGAGGGCGTGCCACACGGTCAGGGGGTCGGCGCCGGGGGGTGTGCTGCGCAGTGTTTGACTGACGGCGCTGAACACGTGGCTCCCTTAAGTAAACATGAAAAGGTCTCATGATGTTATTATGAATCGTTTTGGATCGTGTACTGTTCATTCCCTTGATGCCCTGGCCAGTATTTATTCCTGAAGCCCCTCACTAAAAATCAGTTTCTCGGAAAAGATTTTGGAAGTACGATCACTGCCCTCATAGAAATCAACAATGCAGAAGGAGGGCATTTGGCCCATTGCTCTGCACCGACCACAATCCCACCCACACCCTATTCCTATAACCCCACGTATTTATGTTGGTAATCTACTTAACCCATATACTTTGGGACACTAAGGGGCTATTTGACGAGGCCAGACCACCTCACCTGCACATCTTTGGAGTGTGGGAAGAAACTGGTCCACCAAGAGAAACCTCATGCAGACACGGGAAGAATGTGCAAATTCGGCACAGACAATGACCCAAACCTGGAATCGAACTCGGGTCCCTGGAGCTGTGAGGCAGTGCTAACCATTGTGCCATGGTGCCCCCCTGCTTTTGTAGGAATTGTGGAGACCAATTTACATAAAGCAAGTTCCCCTAAACAACGATGCATCTGTATCACATTTCCAGTGCGTGCTCTTCTGAAATACCGCCTGGACGTAAAGTGCTGTGAATCATGCTGAGATTATTAAAGATTTCAGATGACAAATATGTTGGTGGGACAAATGGCCCCTTTCCATGCTGGATGTTTAACCTCCTTCCAAAAGGAAAACCCATTCGTCTGTACAAATTGGCAGTGCCAGTTCATATCTATGGGAGATTGAGATTGAGCAGAGTTTCACTGTGTTTGCCTGCTGCATGATCTGTCCCAGACTGGGCAGATTGAGTCCTCACCTTCATGAAACTAAATCACTTTCACCTATCACTCCTGCAGTCTGACCTATGTTGGCTTCCAGTCTGACAAAGCCTCGTTTTTAATAATCTCTCATCCTTATGTTCTAATCCCACCATGGTCTTGCCCCCCTCTATTTCTGTAACCTGCCTATCTCATATCTCTGCTGTCCTCCAAGTGAAACCTGTTGTCGAACACAATTATCATTCTCCTGTTGGTAACAATCTTCATATACTGGAATCTAAACTCCAGAATTCTCTTCTCTGAAGTACACCTATGTTAAAGGACAAGGCCAATGCTTGTAGTGTCATAGTTCTAATTTTTTTTTATCTGTCTACAGTTGTACTGATAAAGCTTCAAATGACAATGATGAGAAAGAAATTCTGAAACCAAGAGTTCCTGTTATCGAGGATGGAATTGCACCAAGCCTTGGGTAGGTAACACGGTTTCAAATCGTGAGTTACTTGTAAGTAGTTTGACATGGCTGCTTACTTTGTTGACACTTGAGTGTGTCCAGTTACTCAGCTGTCCGATATTCGGGTATATCTCGTTACTGAACTATGTGACACTCGGGTGTGACCAATTACTGAACTGTATGGTATGGAGATTTTCTCGGACCTTGTCCATCTTCTGTTACAGACTGACCTATCCCAGGAATCCATGTTTGAAATATCTCTATCCACCGCCAACTAGTGTCATACTGGCTAATATTGCCAATGCCATGGCAAGTGTACCCAAGTTCTATGTGCAGGTAAAACATTTGATTTATATATTTTTAACATTTTGTTGCAAGGAAATTGTAGCATTTAGTTTTTACTAAACTTCTGAGTTGACTTATAGAAAATAAAATTCTAATTATAAAATTATAAAAAATATGCAGCACATGACCAGCCCATTGGAACTACTCACATCTCTCCCCCCACCCCCACTATCTCACCTGATCAGCATATGCTTCTCTCTATGTTTATCCAGCATGCTTAAATGTATTAATATTATTCACCTCATACAATCCCAGTGGGGATGGGTTCTATATTTCCCACCACTCTCTGTGTGAAGACATTTCTCCTGAACTCCCATTTGGATTGATTTGTGAGCATTTTATATTTATGGCCCCCATTCTAGAAATCCCCCACAGTGAGAACATTTCTATCTACCCTACCAAACTTTCATAATTCTAAATACCTCGATCTGGCCATCTCTCAGTCTTCTCTTTCCTTGTGAAAATAGACCAACCTTCTTAATCTTTCCTGAATGTGAGAATCTCTCTGTTCTTTGTACAATCTTTATGAATTTCTTTTGCAGGCCCTTTTACAGTGTGGAGAAAAAGATTGTGCACAAAATCTTCATGAGTGATTAAATCATAGTTCTTAACGAATGGAATTTCTCTGCTTTTGACATGAATTCAATCTGTTGCAATGATATTAAACTGAAACCCCTGTTTGCCACCTGGGAACACTGTAATAGCCCATATCAAGATATAAGCAACAGGAAACACTTGGTTCTTGGTCATAATTTCTTCCTTAAAAGCTACTGCCAATGAGCAGGATATGGCCTGGGTAAGATGCACTAACAGAGAGTTCATGCAGATTCAATGGGCTGGATGGCCTGTTTGTACATTGTCAGAATTCTATGATCTGTGTACCAGAACACCCAGATCTCTCTTCAGTTTTTCATTCTTAATAATTTTCTCAGTCCCCTTTCAAAGATTAGGTGGGTTGGCCATGCTAACTTGCCCTGTGTGTTGGGGAGATGGTAAAATAAGAAGTCTCACAACACCAAGATAAAATCCAACAGGTTTATTTGGTAGCACAAGCTTTCGGAATGTTGTTTCTTCATGAAAGAGCCACACTCCGAAAGCTCATATTACCAAATAAACTTGTTGGATTTATTTTAACTTGGTGTTGTGAAACTTCTTACTGTGCTCATTCCAATCCAACACCAGCATCCCCACATCAGGGGGATTAACAGGGTAAATAGATAGAGTTGCGTGGATAGGATCTGGGTTGGATTGTTGTCAGTGCAATTTTAATGGGCTGAATGGCCTCCTGCTACACTGTAGGGATTTTATGATCCTTTCACATCCTGATACACAATTATTTTTGGAATTTTTTATATGCTTTACAGGAAGACATGCAAAATATCTGTACACTTCATCTGCCATCTCCATCTTTCCATTATTAATTCCCCCATATTGTTCTCGAGAAGAGCAACACCCTTTACCCATTTCCTTTTTGACTACCTGTGAACATAGCTTTTGTTCTTATGGTTAGCTTTTTACTGTATTCTAATTTCTTCCTCATTATTTTTCCACCATTAGAATCGAATAGAACGAGGGGTCACGGCCTTAGGGTGAGGGGGACTATGTATAAGACGAATATTAGAGGGCATTTTTTCACACAAAGGGTAGTGGGGGTGTGGAATGCGCTACTGAGTAAGGTGGTGGGAGCAGGCATGCTAGGGTTGTTTAAGGGTCTCTTGGACAGCCACATGAGCGGTCTGCAGATAGAGGGATATAGGACGACTGTTTAAATACTTTATTTGTTTCCACAGGCTATTCGGTCCACCTTGTTGACCAACAAGGCGCATGCATTCGGCAGGTCGTGCGAGGGCTGCTCTTGGATGTTACTTCAGGAGTGGCCTGGTGCTTCATGTCGTTAGTGTCTGCTTAAACTGGACCATCTGATGGGCAACATGACAGCTCAGAGACTATCGCTGTTGCTGTGCAGGCACATGGATTTGGGCCTGTGTCTGCGGGAATTTGCGCGTTCTCCCCGTGGTTGCGTGGGTTTTCTCCGGGTGCTCCGGTTTCCTCCCAGATCCCAAAAATGTGCTCTTAGGCTGATTGGGTAACAAATTGTCCCTATATTCATCTCTATATGTCATTAAGACATTAGGACGGCGGCGCGGGCTCATTGGGCCGAAGAGCCTGTTTCCCGTGCTGTGTTGTTCTTTGTTCTTTGTTATTAGGCATTCCTTGCAGTTCTTTATATTCTGTGAAATATTCATAACCCACACAATGAGATGGTGCCTTTCTTGTTTTGCAACAATTACTAGATATTAAAGTGTGCTTTGGGACATTGCGGACGGTGAAAGAGGCAACAGCTACTAAATACCCTGTATTTGCCTGGGTACCGAGCGAGAGCCCTGTATTTGCCCGGGTACCGAGCGAGAGCCCTGTATTTGCCCGGGTACCGAGCGAGAGCCCTGTATTTGCCCGGGTACCGAGCGAGAGCCCTGTATTTGCCCGGGTACCGAGCGAGAGCCCTGTATTTGCTCGGGTACCGAGCGAGAGCCCTGTATTTGCCCGGGTACCGAGCGAGAGCCCTGTATTTGCCCGGGTACTGAATATTTGGTGTTTGTGTTTTCAGGTTCTGCATCTGATGAACAAGATGAATTTGCCTGCCCCCTTTGGACCCATCACAACTCGGCCTCCAATGGTAATCTGTGAGATGAGACTGTTAAAATAGCACAAGGAGTGTTCAAACTTATCCCAGTGATGAGAAGTTTTGAGGAATGCTGGGAAGGCCTTGGAGAGGGAGCAGAAGAGATTTACTAGAATGTTCCCGGAGATGAACATGCAGTGTATGTGGAGAGATTGGAGAAGCTGGGATTATTCGCCTGAAAGCAGAGAAGGTTAAAAGGAGGTTTAATAGAGGAGCTCAAAATTTGGAAGAGTTTTGATGAAGTAATGAGAAGTGTTTACAGTGGCAGGAGGATGACTAACTAGAGGGAATCAGGTTTCAGAGAACATATGAGCACAAGAACTAGGCGCAAGAGAAGGCAGTTTAGTCCTTGGAGCCTGCTTCGCCATTCTATATGATCATGGCTGATCTCCATCTCATCCTAATTTGACTTCGCTGCCTTTCCCTCAGTGCCTTTTATCCCACTTCTAATCAAATATTTATTTATCTCTTTCTTGAATCAATTGATTGGTTCTGCATCCGCTGCACTCTGGGGCTGTGAGTTCCATAGATTCACAATCCTCTGAGAAGTGGTTTCTCCTTATCTCTGTTTTGAACCTCCCCCCTCTTACTCAACAACTATGATGTCTTGTCCTAGAGTGTTGTAGAAGGGGGTGACATTTGTCAACATTTACTTTTATCAATCCTGTTGAGTATTTTATTTATCTAATCAAATTCCACCCCCCCCCCCGCCTCATTTTTCTGTACTCCAGTGAATACAAGCCCAAGCTACTCAACTACTTCTGATACAACAGCCTCTTCAAACCTGGAATCAATCTGGTGAACCTCTTCTAAACTGCTTCCGGTGCTACCATATCCACCTTCAAAGAAGGTGACCAAAACTAAATACAGTACGCCAAGTGTTGTCTCACCAATGCCTTATACTTCTTACTTTTATAGTCCTGACCTTTTGCAATAAATGTCAAAATCCTATTTGCCTTTTCTTGCCTATCCTGATAAATGCGAGGTGATGCATTTTGGGAGAAAGAATGTAGGGGGGAGGTATATGATAAACAGTAGATCTATTAAGAGTATAGAAATGCAGAGGAACCTTGGGGTGCAGGTGCATAAGTCTTTGAAGGTGACAGTACACGTGGAGAAGGTTGTGAAGTAAGCTTATGGTATGCCAGTCTTTATAGGAAAGGTATAGAGTACAAGAGCTGGCATTTAATGTTGCAGTTGTATAGAATGTTGATTAGAACTCATTTGGAATACTGCGTCCAGTTCTAGTCACCTTACTGCTGGAAGGACGTGGAGACTATGGAGAGAGTGCAGAGGAGGTTTACCTGGATGCTGCCTGGTATGGAAAGATTGGGCAATGAGGAAAGGTTAGGCAAATTGCTGTGCAGAAACGGGGATTTGGGCCTGCATCTGTGGGTGTTTGTGCATACTCCCCATGTTGTCGTCGGTTTTCTCCTGGTGCTCCAGTTTCCTCCCACATCCCAAAAATGTGCTGTTAGGCTAATTGGCGAAACAAATTCTCCCTAAGCTGTCTCCCCAATTTGGTTCCAATGCAGAGTTCCATAAACATAGACAAGGGTCATGGGCGGAAGTGGAATTGTTAAAATGGCAGTGTAGGCTCATTGGGCCGAAGGGCCTGTTTCCTGTGCTGTGTTGTTCTTTGTAACATTCTGCATCTACATACCCACTCTCTGAAACTTATGCACAAAGTCACCCAGGTCCTCTGCACAGAGGCATTTTGAATCTGTTTCCCATTTAAACAGTAATTTGCCTTTTTACCTTTTCAGCAAAAATGGATAACCTTGCATCTATCCATCCCTTGGTCCTGCAAGTTCTCTTCAGACTTTTCTCACAATCATCTGAACAACATCTTAACAACTTGCTTTTCCTCATGTCAACACTGGTTCTCTAGTCAACCAGTTTAAATCAATGTCCTCTAGTCTTCAGCCCCTCCACCAGTGGAAACATTTCTTCTCACTCTGCCAAGAACTCTCATGATTTTGAATCCTCAAAATCTCAATTATCAAATCGCCTCTCACCTTTCTCTTCTCTCAGGAGAACTACCCTTTCTCTCCAATATATCCTAGAAATGAAGCATCTCACCCTCAAACCTTTATCAAATGTCTTCCAAAGTTCTCTGCTCCCGACACATCCTTCTTAAAGTGCAGTGCCTACAATTGGACACAATTCTCCAGTGGAAGCCAAAGCAATGTTTTATGAAAGTTTGAAATAAGTTTCTTGCTTTTGTGCTCAATATCTATATTTATAAAGCCCAGGAACCAGTGTGCATTTTAAAATCATTTTCTCAATCTGCCCCTGCCATGCGACCTTCAATATTTGTGTCTCTCTGTTCATCAACTCGCTTTTGAATTGTTTGGTACATTTAAGTGGGAAGAATAAGTGGAGGCAGTATAAAATAAAGGGCACAATTCAAAAGTGAGTTGATGAACAGAGACACTCGGAGTATAAAGATATAATTATTGAAGGTCACATGGCAGAGGCAGGTTGACAAAATGATTTTGGTTGACAAAATGGTTGACAAAAAGAAGAAATGTTTCCACTGGTGGAGGGGCTGAGGACTAGAGGACATTGATTTAAGCTGGTTGACTAGAGAACCAATGTTGACATGAGGAAAAGCAAGTTGTTAAGATGTTGTTAAGATATCTCTCTCCACCACATCTGCTGGAGAGAGAGAGCAATCCTCTTTTGAGAACCTTGATTGTGAGAAAAGTCTGAAGAGAACTTGCTGGATAAGGGATAGGCTGATGAAGAGAGTTGCTTTTGCAAAGATCTAGCACAAACACAATGGCTGAATGGCCTCTTTGTGTTATTTTCATCCTATGAAATTATGCTTGAATATTAATGTTTGTAGTAACAACTTGATCAAAACTGGAACAGAAATTAATTTGATGTGGGTGGCATGGTGAGTGCTGTTGCCTCACAGCGCCAGGGACTCAGATTCAATTCCAGCCTCGTGCAAATGTCCTTGTGGAGTTTGCACTTTCTCCCTGTGTCTGTGTGTTTCCTCCGGGTGCTCCGGTTTCGTCTTGCAGTCCAGGGATGTGCGGGTTGGATTGATCGGTCATGCCAAATTGACCGCAGTATGAGGGGTATTAGCAGGGTAAATGTGTGGGGTTGCGGGAGGGGAGTCTGGGTGGAGTTGTGGTCGGTGCGGACTCAGTGGGCCGAGTCGTTCCTTCTGCACCGTAGGTATTCTATGATATAGTCAAACATTTAAAGGAGGAAATGTTGTAAATCTGCAAATAAAATTGTCTCAAATGTTAACTTTTATCCACTGAATGTGGCTAGTTTTAAAAATAACACTGCTCCTTTGCAAATAGTCAGACCAGAAAATTCCTAGGTTTAATACCTCATACCTGATCTAACCTGGGACTTCTTAGAGAAGTAAAAATTCACTTTAACAGCATATGGTAGGAACAGACAAACCGGCCAGGTCATTATTATTACTGTAGTTATTGCTGAAATTGTGACAATACTTAGCTCAGTTATGTTACCTCTGTGGTTGAAGAGCACTTGCTGTTAATGCTCACATATAAAATCTATGCTAGAAGGCAACTAGTGCCTCTGGAATAGTGCCCAGCAAGAATCATGGAATTGGAATCCTTCAGTGCAGAGGGGGGCTGTTCAACCCATCGGGTCTGCAGCAGCCACGATCCCACCCGGTCCCTGTCTGCATGGCCCTATGCATTTACCTTAGTTAGTCCCCCGACACAAAGCATGCCTGATCCACCTAGACCGTACGTCTTTGGGCTGTGGGAGGAGGCCGGGCACTTGGAGGAAATCCACACAGACACGGGGAAAACACGCAAATTCCACACAGACAGCAACCCAGGTTGGAATCACAACCAGGTCCTTGTTGCTGTGAAGCGGCTGTTCTGACCACTGTGCCGCCTGGGAAGGAGAAAATTAATGATCAAAGAATTGTCACTACTTCACTCAACTATTTAAAAATAAAACCATAGTTTACGGACAGAGCATTTAGGCTAATGTTTGGTGTTCTGAAATTGAACCTGAAAACCATCGTTCAAACTTTGCTTTTGCTTGGACATAGAGCAGATTGGTTTTGAGCTTAAGTTGAAGTCACCAGTGCTTGTAAATTATTTTCTGACTTTTTGTTTTGCTGATATCTGAATACTTACTGACAACTTTAGAAAGACAGGTTTAGATCTGAGTGATGATCACATTACTCCCTGGCCACCTGCAAAATATAAACCACTAATAGCTCTGCTGTCATGAGGGAAACTTTACACTCCTCAACGACGAGAGAGGGCACTCACTTAAGTCAAGTACACTTATACTCTATCATGCTGTAGACACGATTAAAGAGTCTAAATTAAATAGACTGAAAGCAATCCAATTAAAAATGTGTTCGAAAGTAATCATTTAATTTTATGAATGATATTAATTAAATATGGCCTCAGGGAAAAATCCAAGTTATGAAAAGAACTGATGTTTTATAAAACCTTTGATCCTTTCAGGAATATACACAAAGATGTCTAGGAACAAGTTGAACACTACCTACCAACCAACGCAATGCTGCATTACCTGATCTGATCATTTACAAACTGATTAATTAGAAACCTAAACTAAAAGCAAGATATTGCATATGCTGGACATTTGAAATAATACAGAAAACGTTGGAAGGAATCAGTAGGCCTGGCAACATCAGTGGAGAGAGTAACAATTATTATTTCAAGTCCGTGGCTGGGATTGTCCCGAAAAAATTCTAAATTTCCAATATGTGTGAAAATGGGAATAAGTCCCACTGGATTTTTTTTTAAACATACATATACATACCATAGCAATTTCCTGACACTCTGCATTATGGAGGACTGGAGAATAGCTAATGTTGTACCGTTGTTTAAAAAGGGTAGTAGGGATAAACCTGGAAATTATAGGCCAGTGAGTTTGACATCAGTGGTAGGGAAGATGTTGGAGGGGATTCTTAGAGATAGGATGTATAGGTACTAAGAGCGTTGCGATCTGATTAGGGATACGCAACATGGCTTTGTTAAGGGGAGGTTGTGCCTTACGAACCTGGTAGAATTTTTTGAGGAGGTGACGAAAACGGTGGACGAAGGGCAAGCCGTTGATGTCGTCTATATGGATTTCAGTAAGGCGTTTGACAAAGTCCCTCATGGGAGGTTAGTTGAGAAGGTCAAGCCTATTGGGATACAAGGACAGGTAGCTAGATGGATAAGTAGCTGGCTTAGTAATAGGAGACAGAGAGTAATAGTGGAAGGGTGTTTTTCTAGCTGGAGGTCAGTCACTAGTGGTGTGCCGCAGGGCTCAGTACTGGGACCTCTCCTATTTGTAATATATATAAATGACTTGGAAGAGGGAGTAAGTGGAGTGATCAGCAAGTTTGCAGACGATACAAAGATGGCTGGACTTGCGGATAGTGAGGAGCATTGTCAGGCGATGCAGCAGGACATAGATAGGCTGGTAGCTTGGGCAGATAGATGGCAGACGGAATTCAATCCTGATAAATGTGACGTGATGCATTTCGGGAGAAAGAATGTAGAGGGGAGGTATATGATAAAGGGTAGACCTATTAAGAGTATAGAAACGCAGAGGGACCTGGGAGTGCATGTGAACAAGTCTCTGAAGGTGGCAGAGCAGGTGGAGAACATAGAACATTACAGCACAGAACAGGCCCTTCGGCCTTCGATGTTGCGCCGACCAATATAAAAAGCAATGCCCCTCCAAACTAAACCATTCCCTTCTCTTCCATATACTTATCAACTAACCTCTTAAACGCCACCAAACTCGGCGCATCTACAACTGCTGCAGGCAGGGCATTTCACTCCCGAACCACCCTTTGGGTAAGAAGGTTGTGAAGAAAGCATATAGTATGTTAGCCTTATAGGAAGGAGTATAGAGTACAAGAGTAGCCTTTAATGTTGCAGTTGTATAAAACGTTGGTTAGACCTCATTTGGAATACTGCGTCCAGTTCTGGTCGCCTTACTACCGGAAGGACGTGGAGAGTCTGGAGAGAGTGCAGAGGAGGTTTACCAGGATGCTGCCTGGTATGGAAGGTCTGAGTTATGAGGAGAGATTAGGCAAATTGGAGCTGTTTTCCTTAGAAAGACGTAGACTTAGAGGAGATCTGATAGAGGTGTACAAGATTATGAGGGGTATAGATAGAGTAAACAGGGTTAAGCTTTTTCCTAGGATGGACTCACATAGCACAAGGGGTCACAGGCTTAGGGTGAGGGGGGTAAGGTATAATTTGGATGCTAGAGGGAGTTTTTTCACACAGAGGGTGGTGGGGGTATGGAATGCGCTGCCAAGTAAAGTGGTGGAGGCAGGTACTCTGGAGTTATTTAAGAAATACTTAGATGGGCACATGAATAGAATGGCAATGGAGGGGTATAGAAAACTGATTTAAAATAGGGATCACGAGCCTTGGGAGTCCCTGGGAATTGTGTAAATAGATGATGATATTGATGTACTTGTTTTTATCCTACAGGTACTTTGGTCCACCTTGTTGTCTAACGAGGGGCATACGCGTGATGGGTCATGAGAGGACTGCTTTTGGATCTTTTTTTCGAGAGTATCCTAGTGCTTCACGTTGTTAGTGTACGCTTCACCTGGACTATTTGATGGGCAACACAACAGCTCAGTGACTATCGCCGTGCTGTGCAGATACATGGATTTGGGCCTGTGTCTGTGGGAGTTTGCGCATTCTCCCTGTGCTTGCATGGGTTTTCTCCAGGTGCTCTGGTTTCCTCCCACATCCCAAAGATGTGCTTTTAGGCTAATTGGCAAAACAAATCCTCCCTAAATTGTCTCAAATTTGGTTTTTAATCCATAGATCTATAAACATGGACAGGGATCGCGGGGAGAGGTGGGAACATCGGGGTGGTGGCGCGGGCTCGTTGGACCGAACGGCCTGTTTCCCATGCTGTTTTGTTCTTTGTTCTAACCACGTTAAACTCAATCTGCTGCGATTCTGCCTTTTCCTCTAGCATGTCAATATCCATTTGTAAACTTTTTATCTCCTCATCACAGCCTGTTTTTCCATCAAATGCCTTCTGGAAATAGAGATAGATCATATCTACATGATCCCCATTATCTACCTTGCTGGTTTCATCTTCAAAGGACTCTTGCAAGTTAGTCAAACAAGGCTTACCCTTCACAAAGCCGTGCTGACACTGGTGAATTCAGCTTTGCTTTTCCACATGCTGAGTCATCTCCTCCTTAATGATTGATTTCAGCAATTTTTCCACCATACCACTGAGGGAACACCGCAGTCAGAGGGGTCAGTGCTGAGGGAGTGCCTCACTGTCAGAGGGTCAGTGCTGAGGGAATGCCTCACTGTCAGAGGGTCAGTGCTGAGGGAGTGCCGCACTGTCAGAGGGTCAGTGCTGAGGGAGTGCCGCACTGTCAGAGGGTCAGTGCTGAGGGAGTGCCTCACTGTCAGAGGGTCAGTGCTGAGGGAGTGCCTCACTGTCAGAGGGTCAGTGCTGAGGGAGTGCCGCACTGTCAGAGGGTCAGTGCTGAGGGAGTGCCGCACTGTCAGAGGGTCAGTGCTGAGGGAGTGCCGCACTGCCAGAGGGTCAGTGCTGAGGGAGTGCCGCACTGCCAGAGGGTCAGTGCTGAGGGAGTGCCGCACTGCCAGAGGGTCAGTGCTGAGGGAGTGCCGCACTGTCAGAGGGTCAGTGCTGAGGGGGTGCCGCACTGTCAGAGGGTCAGTGCTGAGGGGGTGCCGCACTGTCAGAGGGTCAGTGCTGAGGGGGTGCCGCACTGTCAGAGGGTCAGTGCTGAGGGAGTGCCGCACTGTCAGAGGGTCAGTGCTGAGGGAGTGCCGCACTGTCAGAGGGTCAGTGCTGAGGGAGTGCCGCACTGTCAGGGGGTCAGTGCTGAGGGAGTGCTGCATTGTCAGAGGGTCAGTGCTGAGGGAGCGCCGCACTGTCAGAGGGTCAGTGCTGAGGGAGTGCTATACTATTGTAGTTGCTATTTAGCAAAGGCCTCTTTTACTTCTTGGTTGGAAATAAAAGACTCCATGTTACTATATTGATGAAGGGCAGGGAAGTTATCTCTGGTGTGTTGTAGTAATTCATTCCTCACACAATTCTAAAACAGATTATCGAGTCCTTTGTCAGATCGCTATTTCTGGGATCTTGCTGTGTCTAAGTTAATTATTGTCTTTCCTGTATACAACAGTGACTTTGCTTCACATTGATTGCTGTGGTGTTAGGTGCAAGAGAAATGCAAACATTGAGCTCCCCCACAAATGGCAATAGATGCTAACTCAGCATGGGGCAGTGCAGTAGCACAGTGGTTAGCACTGCTGCTTCACAACTCCAGGGACCCTGGGTTCAATTCCTGCTCGAGTCAGTGTGTATGTGGAGCTTGCACATTGTCCTGATGACTGCATAGGTTTCCTCCGGGTGATCCGGTTTCCTTTCACAGTCCAAAGATGTGCAGGTTAGGCTGATTGGCCATGTTAAAAAATTGTTCCTTAGTGTCCTGACATGTGTAAGTTAGAGGGATTAGTGGGTAAATATGTGGGGATATGGAGGTAGGGCCTGGATGGGATTGTGTTTGGTGCAGACTTGATGCGCCAAAGGATCTCTTTCTGCACTGTAGGGTTCTATGATTCTATGATCTCATCTTAAATCCAAATAGGTGGATTTTTGCTCCAGAAGGAATCAAGATTGTGAAATAAAGTTTGGTTCCAGATGTGCCATAAGCTGATTGAATGATGGGATAGGCTGAATGGCCTCCCTGTGTTCCTGTCAGGCTTTGGAGATGTATTTAACATCACAAAGTTCTCATAATAGTTCCAGTTATTTTCCATTTCCTGGGTAATTAAGGATTTTTTTCACTTTTTCTGCTAGTATGAGGAGTACGTTCCTGCACCTCCTCCAATGCCTCCACTGCCACCTGAGGAACCACCTCTGCCAGAGGAAGAGATGGATGTTTCCAGTGAGGAGGAATCCGAATATGAAAGTGGGAGTGAAGAGGACAAAGAAAGGTGAGAAAAATAACAACAGTAACTAAGATTGATCAGATCATGGCTGCTTTGTGTCTGAATTCCATCCATGGGTTCTGCAAATCACAACATTGTTCCCAGTTTTGAGATTTCCAATTGCTGTGTTTTAAGGGAGTGAGTTCCAGGTTTCACGATGCTGTGCGTGACCAAATACTTCCTTGAATCACCCCGGATTTTAAGGTTACAGCCCTTTATTCCACTCTCCATGAGAGGGAAGGGTTTTTCTGCATCCCAAGGTCTTTACAGGAGCAATATAATGGTAGTTATAGGACGGATGTCAGAGGTAGGTTTTTTACCCAGAGGGTGGTAAGGGTATGGAATGCTCTGCCTGCTGCAGTTGTAGATGTGCCAAGTTTTGGGGGGTTTAAGAAGTCAGTAGATAAGTTTACGGATGAAAAGGGAATGGTTTAGGTTAGAGGGTCATTGCTTTTTCTTAATTGGTCGGCGCAACATCAAAGGCCAAAGGGCCTGTTCTGCGCTGTAATGTTCTATGTTCTAATATCAAATTTTACAGGAACAATATCAAATTTTACAGGAACAATATCAAGTCCCAGAGGGAGATGTCAAGAAATAGCAAAAGGCATTGGAAATGGCAAAGGTAATGGGGTCTGACAATATTCCAGTAATGCTCCAGAACTTGCCACTCCCCTAGCCAAACTATTCCAGTACAGTCACAACACTGGTATCTACCCAGCAATGTGGAAAATTGAAACATAGAACGTAGAACATTACAGCGCAGTACAGGCCTTTCAGCCCTTAATGTTGTGCTGACCAGTGGAACCAATCTAATGACCCTCTGGCCTAAATTATAGAACATAGAACACTACAGCACAGAACAGGCCCTTCGGCCTTCGATGTTGCGCCGACCAATATAAAAAGCAATGCCCCTCCAAACTAAACCATTCCCTTCTCTTCCATATACTTATCAACTAACCTCTTAAACGCCACCAACCTTGGCGCATCCACAACTGCTGCAGGCAGGGCATTCCACTCCCGAACCACCCTTTGGGTAAAGAACCTACCTCTGACATCCGTCCTATAACTATCACCCCTTAATTTAAAGCTGTGTCCCCTTGTGCTAGCTTTCTCCATCCTAGGAAAAAGGCTATCACTGTCCACCCTATCTAAACCTCTAATCATCTTATATCACTTATTTCAATATTATCCACATATCTATCCAATGACCATTTGAATGCCCTCAAAATTGGCAACTCCACAACTGCTGCAGGCAGGGCATTCCACGCCCTTACTATCCTCTGAGTAAAGAACATAGAACATTACAGCGCAGAACAGGCCCTTCGGCCTTCGATGTTGCGCCGACCAATTAGGAAAAAGCAATGACCCTCTAACCTAAACCATTCCCTTCTCTTCCATAAACTTATCTACTAACCTCTTAAACGCCATCAAACTTGGCTCATCTACAACTGCAGCAGGCAGGGCATTCCATACCCTTACCACCCTCTGGGTAAAGAACCTACCTCTGACATCCGTCCTATAACTACCACCCCTTAATTTAAAGCTATGTCCCCTCGTGCTAGCTTTCTCCATCCTAGGAAAAAGGCTATCACTGTCCACCCTATCTAAAACTCTAATCATCTTATATGTTTCAATAAGGTCTCCTCTTAGCTGCCTTCTTTCTAACGAAAACAACCTCAAATCCCTCAGCCTCTCTTCATAAGACCTGCCCCTCCATACCAGGCAACATCCTGGTAAACCTCCTCTGTACCCTCTCCAATGCCTCCACATCTTTCTTATAATGTGGTGACCAGAACTGTACACAATACTCCAAGTGCGGCCGCACTAGAGTTTTGTACAATTGCAACATGACGTTGCGGCTCCGAAATTCAATCCCCCTACCAATAAAAGCTAAGACTCCACATGCCTTCTTAACAACCTTATCGACTTGATTGCCAACTTTCAGGGATCTATGCACATATAGAACATAGAACATAGAACATTACAGCACAGAACAGGCCCTTCTGCCTTCGATGTTGTGCCGACAAAATAAAAAGCAATGCCCCTCCAAACTAAACCATTCCCTTCTGTTCCATATACTTATCAATTAACCTCTTAAACGCCACCAAACTTGGCGCATCTACAACAGCTGCAGGCAGGGCATTCCACTCCCTAATCACTCTTTGAGTAAAGAACCTACCTCTGATATCCGTCCTATAACTCATACCCCTTAATTTAAAGCTGTGTCCCCTCGTGCTAGCTTTCTCCATCCTAGGAAAAAGGCTATCACTGTCCACCCTATCTAAACCTCTAATCATCTTATATGCTTCAATAAGGTCCCTCTTAGCCGCCTCCTTTCTAACGAAAACAACCTCAAATCCTTCAGCCTCTCTTCATAGGACCTGCCCTCCATACCAGGCAACATCCTGGTAAACCTCCTCTGTACCCTCTCCAATGCCTCACATCTTTTTATAATGTGGGACCAGAACTGTACACAATACTCCAAGTGCGGCCGCACTAGAGTTTGTACAGTTGCAACATGACGTTGCGGCTCCTAAATTCAATCCCCTACAATAAAAGCTAAGACTCCGTATGCCTTCTTAACAACTTTATCGACTTGATTGCCTACTTTCAGGGACTATGCACATATACACCAAGATCCTTCTGTTCTTCAACACTATTAGGGGTCCTACCATTAGCCCTATACTCTACACATTTGTTGTTCCTGCAAAAGTGAATTACCTCACACTTTTCCACATTAAACTCCATTTGCCACCTCTCGGCCCAGCTCTGCAACTTGTCCAAGTCTCTCTGTAAACTATACACCCCTCTTCACTATCTACCACTCCTCCGACTTTGTGTCATCTGCAAATTTACTAATCCATCCTTCAATACCCTCATCCAGATCATTTATAAAAATTACAAACAGCAGGGGCCCAAAAACATCCCTGAGGTACACCACTTGTAACCGAACTCCACGATGAATAATTTCCATCAACCACCACCCTCTGTCTTCTATCAGCTAGCCAATTCCTAATCCAATTAGCTAAATCACCCTCAATCCCATACGTCTGCATTTTCTGCAGAAGCCTTCCATGGGGCACCTTATCGAACGCCTTACTAAAGTCCATATATACCACATCAACTGCCTTACCCCCATCCACCTCTTTGGTCACTTTTTCAAAAAACTCAATGAGGTTAGTAAGGCACGACCTACCCTTCACAAAACCATGCTGACTATCCCCAATCAATTCATTTCTCTCTAAATAACTATAAATCCTATCCCTAATTATTCTCTCCAGTACTTTGCCCACAACAGAAGTAAGACTCACCGGCCTATAATTCCACGGAAAGTCTCTATTCCCCTTTTGAACAATGGGACCACATTCGCTATCCTCCAGTCTTCCGGCACTATACCCGTAACCAACGACGACCTGAAGATCAGAGCCAGAGGCTCTGTAATTGCCTCTCTCGCCTCCCAGAGAATCCTAGCGTAAATCCCTCAAGAATATCTAGCACATCCTCCTTATCTACTTCAATACTTTCCAGTTTGCAACCCGTATCCCAATGTTCTTCACAACTACATTTCCATCTCCCTGCGTGAATACCGAAGAGAAATATTTATTCAGTGCCTCTCCAATCTCTTCATGCTCCACGCACAACTTCCCACTGCTGTCTCTGTCTGGCCCTAATCTTGCCCTAACCAAACTTCTATTCTTAACATATCTAAAGAAAGCTTTAGAATTCTCCTTGATCCTATCAGCCAAAGTCTTCTCGTGTCCCCTTTTAGCTCTCCTCAACTCACTCTTTAGCTCCCTCCTGGCTAATCTATAGCTATCCAGTGCACTAACTGAGCCTTCAAGCCTCATCCTGACATAAGCCTCCTTTTTCCTTTTAACCAGCGAATTAACTTTTTTAGTACACCATGGTTCCCTTACTCGACCATTTCCTCCTTGCCTGACAGGGACATACTTATCAAGGACTCGCAGTAGCTGCTCCTTGAATAAGCTCCACATTTCAGATGTTCCCAGTCCCTGTAGTTTCCTAGTCCAACCTATGCACCCTAATTCCCTCCTTATGGCCTCATAATTACCATTCCCCCAGCTATAACTACTGCCCCCAGCTTCATGCCTATCCCTATCCATCACTAAGGTGAACGTAACCGAATTGTGGTCACTATCACCAAAATGTTCACCAACTTCCAAGTCTAACACCTGGTCTGGCTCATTGCCCAGCACCAAACCCAATGTAGCCTCACCTCTAGTTGGCCTATCTACATACTGAGTCAAAAAACCTTCCTGCACACTTTGTACAAAAACTGACCCCTCTAACGAGCTAGAGCTATAGCTATTCCAATCAATATTAGTAAAGTTAAAGTCCCCATAACAATTACCCTATTACTTTCACTCCTGTTCAGGATCGACTTTGCAATCCTTTCCTCAACCTCTCTAGAACTTTTAGGAGGTCTATAAAAGACTCCCAACAGGGTGACCTCTCCTCTCCTGTTTCTAATCTCAGAACCTATGTAGGAGCATCCTAGTGAATCTTTTCTGCACTCTTTCTAGTTTAATAATATCCTTTCTATAATAGGATGACCAGAATTGTATACAGTATTCCAAATATGGCCTTACCAATGTCTTGTACAACTTCAACAAGACGTCCCGACTCCTGTATCCAACGTCCTGACCGATGAAACCAAGTTTGCTGAATGCCCTCTTGATCACTCTGTCCACCTGTGACTCCGCTTTCACATGTTCGTAGCAGCTATGAACATGTACTCCTAGATCTCTTTGTTCTGTAACTTTCCCCAATGCTCTACCATTAACTGAGTAAGTCTTGCCCTTATTCAATTTACCAAAATGCATTAACTTGCATTTGTTTAAATTGAACTCCATCTGCCATTCATCAGCCCGTGGTCCAATTGAACAAGATCGCGCTGCAATTAGAGATAACCTTCCTCACGGTCCACCATGCTCAGGTTATAGAGATAAGGAGCAGGAATAGGAGCTGGATGAGGTTACAGAGATAAAAAGGGTTTGGAGATGGTTTCTGAAATAGGGAGAGTTGGACAAGTTGCAGAGCTGGGCCGAGAGGTGGCAAATGGAGTTTAATGTGGAAAAGTGTGAGGTAATGCACTTTGGCAGGAATAATAAATGTGTAGAGTATAGGGCTAATGGTAGGATTCTTAATAGTGTTGATGAACAGAGGGATCTTGGTGTATTTGTGCATAGATCCCTGAAAGTAGGCAGTCAAGTCGATAAGGTTGTCAAGAAGGCATATGGAGTCTTAGCTTTTATTGGTAGGGGGATTGAATTTCGGAGCCGCAACGTCATGTTGCAACTGTACAAAACTCTAGTGCGGCCGCACTTGGAGTATTGTGTGCAGTTCTGGTCCCCACATTATAAGAAAGATGTGGAGGCATTGGAGAGGGTACAGAGGAGGTTTACCAGGATGTTGCCTGGTATGGAGGGCAGGTCTTATGAAGAGAGGCTGAGGGATTTGAGGTTGTTTTCGTTAGAAAGGAGGCGGCTAAGAGGGGACCTTATTGAAACATATAAGATGATTAGAGGTTTAGATAGGGTGGACAGTGATAGCCTTTTTCCTAGGATGGAGAAAGCTAGCACGAGGGGACACAGCTTTAAATTAAGGGGTGATAGTTATAGGACGGATATCAGAGGTAGGTTCTTTACCCAGAGGGTGGTTAGGGAGTGGAATGCCCTGCCTGCGGCAGTTGTAGATGCGCCAAGTTTGGTGGCGTTTAAGAGGTTAGTTGATAAGTTTGTGGAAGAGAAGGGAATGGTTTAGTTTGGAGGGTCATTGCTTTTTTTTTCATAATTGGTCGGCGCAACATCGAAGGTCGAAGGGCCTGTTCTGTGCTGTAATGTTCTATGTTCTATCTTTGAGTGAACACAGCTTCAAGTTTGGAGGAGATTACAGAGATAGTGGACATAGGGGTTGGATGAAGTTTCTGAAATAGGAAGAGTTTGGAGATGGTTACTGAGATATGGTGAGTTTGGAGGGGTTATAAAATAAGGAGAGGGTCTCAGGGGCTGGATGAGATTACTGAGGTGGGCTTTGGACGGGGGTTACAGAAACAGGGAGGTTTTGGATGGGGGTTACAGAAACAGGGAGGCTTTGGAACAGGAGTTACAGAGATAGGGAGGAGATATAGGAGTTGGATGAGGTTATTGAGAGAAGGAGGATGTGGGCCATGGAGGGGTTTGAAAACAAGCATTCTAAAGTTGGAATTTTTCCTGTCGGTGTGAGTAGGAATGTGGAGATGCCAGCATTAGACTGGGATAAACACAGCAAGAAGTCTCACAACACCAAGTTAAAGTCCAAAGGTTTATTTGGTAGCAAAATCCACTAGCTTTCGGAGCGCTGCTCCTTCATCAGATGAATGGGAGTTCTGTTCACAAACAGAAGGGGCGGCGCTCTGAAAGTTAGTGGATTTTGCTAGCAAATAAACTTGGTGTTATGAGACTTCTTACGGTGTGAATGAGCATAGGGCTGAAGGCTGAACATGCTGTACGTTAGGATATTGTGATGCAAAGACCATGGATTACTTCCATTGCTAATACGCTGGGATAAAAGAGTACACATTTAAAATAATTGCACTGAGTCGATTGGAATAAAATTTGTTGTGTTACAGTGAGAAAGTGAAAGTCTTACAGCACAATTATTTGCTGAGAAAGAATTATAAATTTGAGAGATTTAAATGGTTTATTAAACGAGATGAATATTCAAGGTGTAGGGAGTGGTCCGTAACTAGTTTAACGTTGACTCATTTAACGTTGTTTGATTTTAACATCATATTGAGAGCAGTGTATCATGTCCGTTTAACATTGCCAGCATCACTCCTCTTATCAGAAACTGTGGCCTGCCTGCTTCCCTGAGCACTTCCATCCTGGCCGTCAGCACCTCTCCCTCCTGCTTCTTGACAATTGCAGCCCTTACCTTCGTCCTTGGCATTTATTCTTCAGTGTCTCTTCTCTCTCTCTCTCTTCCTCTTCCTCTCCTCTCTCTCTCTCCCCTCCCCCCCCCCGCCCCCCCCCCCCACCGCGCGTGCGCGCACACACACACACAACATGCAACCTCTGGCCATTCTGAACTCTCTGTGAAGCCGTGGGTCAGAAATTAATGTTAAACTTAAGTTGCAGCAACCCATTCTGACACTAGCTGGGAGCTAGTCAGGCTGAATGTAGCTATATTGGGATGAGTACTGTCATTTTTCACAATAACTTAATTGCATTGTATTTTTATAGTCAATGTTGTATTTTAGTTTGCAATTTATATCAGCTAGGTTGCACAGTGCTGCAATGTACAAACGAGTGCTTCAATTTGTGTGTTGGTTTCTCTGGGTGAGAAATATGAAGAATCAAACTCCAACTTTAACTTTGATTCCATTGGGAACTGACAGGTTTTCAGAATTTTAAGTGAGGATTATGTAAAATATAAATATGATTAGACTTCAGGTGGGGGGGGTGTTGTGTCCAATTCTTAGTTCCACACTTTTGGAAGGATGTCAGGACCATGGAGAGGGTGCGGAGGAGATTTACTAGAATGTTTCCAGGGATGAGGGATTTCAGTGAATGTGTAGAGACTGGAGAAGCTGGGATTGTTCTTCTTAGAAATTAAATGGAGTTTAAAATTAGGAAGCGTTTTGGTGGAGTAAATCAGAAGAAAGTATTTACAGTGACAAGAGAGTGGGTAACCAGAGGGTCACAGATTAAAGAGAATCAAGAAAAGGAACATAGAAAATAGGAGTAGGCCATTTGGCCCCTCGAGTCTGTTCCATCATTCAGTATGCTCCTGGCCAACCTAATTCAACACCACAGTCCCATGTTCTCCCCATACTGCATGATGCCGTTAGATTGTAGAAATCCATCTTTCTCTTTGGACATATTCAGTGACTTGGCCTCCACGGTCTCTGTGATAGAGAATTCATCTGATAGAGAACTTCATGGCAACTTACCTTATTTTCAAATATAGGGGTTTTCTGAAATGGTGCAACATATTTAATGTGTATCTCTACAATTTTTAAGCATTTTTTCATGGACTGGACCAGCATTTATTGCCCATCCCTATTTACCCTCAAGGAGCAGTTAAGAGTAAACATTGCTATGTATCTGGAGTCACATGTAAGCCAGACCAGGTAAAGACAGTAGATTTCCTTCCCAAAAGGACATTCATGATCCAATCCAGATGGGTTTTTACAACAATCAACAATGGTTTCATGGTCATTGTTTGACTTTTAATTCCAGCTTTTTATTCCATTCAAATTTCATCATCTGCAGAGGTGGGATTTGAACCCGGGTCCCCAGAACATTACCTTGGGTCTCTGGATTACCAGTCTTGTTACAATACCATTACACAGCCTCCAAATCACCTTGAAGCTTCTTAACATCCTCTACATAGTGCACATTTTCACCAAATTTCATGTTATCGGCAAATTTGGAAGTATTACTCTTGCTTCCTCATCCTTATCATTGATCTATATTGTGAATAACAGGTGCCCAAGCATTAAGTGCACTCACATGCCTGCCATTTTGTAAAAGACCCACTTATTCCTACTCTCTTATTTTCTGTCTGCTAACCTGTCTGTTGTAGATGCGCCAAGTTTGGTGGCGTTTAAGAGGTTAATTGATAAGTATATGGAAGAGAAGGGAATGGTTTAGTTTGGAGGGGCATTGCTTTTTATTTTGGTCGGCACAACATCGAAGGCCGAAGGGCCTGTTCTGTGCTGTATTGTTCTATGTTCTATGTTCTAACCCATTCTCAATCTATGTCAATATATTATGCCAATGCCATATGTTTTAATTTTGCACACTAACTCTTATGTGGGACTTTATCAAAAGCTTTCTGAAAATCCAAATACACTACATCCACTGGTTCACCCTTATTTATTTTACCAGTTACATCCTCAAAAAACTCCAGTAGATTCGTCAAACATGATTTCCTTTATATAAATGCATGTTGACTTTGTCTAATACGATTGATATTTTCCAAATGAGGAGAGAGAAGTGAGTCTGCTTTTACACCCAGACTTGTGATCTGAGTGGTGAATGCAGGTTTAATATTTCATTAATAATTTTTAAAGAGATTTGGATAAATAACTGAAGAGAAAATAACCAGGGCTATGGTGAAAAGAATAGGAAGAGTGGGCAATAATAGTTTTCAGATGGTGGGGACTTGCTTTGTTTTCAAACATAGAGACAGCTGAAATTGGCCCTCTTGCTGTGGAGCTGCACGATATCTATCTCTGTAAATGTATAAAATTCTAAGTGTTCTGGCTTGCACGAATGGGCTATCTGAGTGAGCTCAGTAAAGTTTTACAACACCAATTTTAAATCCAACCAATTTATTTGATAGTAAATCCGCGAGCTTTCGTCAGGCAAATGCAGTGTTCTGATCTGCAGAGGCACTCATATCCACACAGACAGTTACAGATTGCTGATTAGAATGCGAATCCTTACATCTAACCTGCTATTCAAGTGTTAAAGTGGCTAACAATGTGTGTGAATGGAATCCTGAGCATTGGTTAGAGAATTGTGTATTTTCTCCAGACAGCACAGTAAGTGAGGTTTTTTGCTAACCCAGGCAAGTTACGGGGGTTACAGATAGTGTGACATGAAGCCAAGATCCCTGTTAAGACCGTCCTCACGTGTGCGGAACTTGGCTATCAGTCTCTGCTCAGCAACTCTGCGCTGTCGTGTGTCACGAAGGCCCCCTTGAAGAACATTTACCCGCAGGTCGGAGGCTGAATGCCCATGACTGCTGAAGTGTTCGCCCACAGGAAGGGAACGCCGCACCCTGGAAAGTAAAATGGAATACATATTCTCAACTTGCGCTCAGGACGCAGATTAGATGCGAAACCTTGCCAAGCAGATGAGACAAAGAAACTACACCATTTACATGCACACCAAGAACAGAAAACTTGAAAAACTCGGCATCGCCACCGGCAACAACCAAGCCTCCCTTGGCACCACAGTAGAAAACAACACTACCGCAGGGAGGTCCATTGTTAACCTGTCAGACTACTCACTTCAATCAGAGGAAATCGAAGTTCTCAGCCGAGGGCTCAATTTCTGTCCCACCACCAAAATGGACCCCATCAGTCTCGCAGCGGACACAGAGGAATTCATCAGGCGAATGAGGCTGCGTGAGTTCTTCCACAAATCCCAAGAGGCCAATAGTGGACTCAATGAGATAGCTAATGAACCAGAACAGCCGACAGAGGGATCCACAGTGCAGCAACCAAAGAGGAATGAATCCAATTGGACTCCTCCAGAAGGCCGCTGCCCCCGACTGGACATGTATGCCCAAGCCATCAGGAGGTGCGTGAACACCAGATTCATCAACCGCACTTACAAGACACTCCCGAACATCACCCAAGCACAAAGCAAGGCCATCCGTGCTCTTAAGACCAACCGCAACATTGTCATCAAACCAGCAGACAAAGGAGGCGCCACCGTCGTACTGAACAGAACGGACTACTGTGAAGAAGTGTACCGACAACTAAACAATGAGAAACACTACAGACAGTTACCAGCGGATCCGACCAAAGAACACACTCGTCAACTCAACACTCTGATCAAAACCTTTGATCCGGACCTTCAGAACACCCTCCAGACTCTCATTCCACGTACTCCCCGCATTGGAGATCTCTACTGCCTCCCAAAGATACACAAGGCAAACATACCCGGCCGTCCCATCGTATCGGGCAATGGGACCCTGTGTGAGAACCTCTCCGGCTATATCGAGGGCATCCTGAAACCCATTGTACAAAGAACCCCCAGCTTTTGTCTTGACACTACGGACTTCCTACAGAAACTCAGCACACATGGAGCAGTTGAACCAGGGACACTCCTTGTCACAATGGATGTCTCGGCGCTCTACACCAACATCCCCCACGACGATGGTATTGCTGCAACTGCCTCAGTACTCAATGCCAACAACTGTCAGTTTCCGGATGCAATTTTACAACTCATCCGCTTCATCTTGGACCACAATGTCTTCACCTTCAACAATCAGCTTTTCATCCAGACACACGGAACAGCCATGGGGACCAGATTTGCACCTCAGTATGCCAACATCTTCATGCACAGGTTCGAACAAGACTTCTTCACTACACGAGATCTTCAATCAAGGTTATATACTAGATACATTGATGATATCTTTTTCCTTTGGAAATGTGGAAATGGACACATCCATTGTGACAAGGAGTGTCCCTGGTTCAACTGCTCCAAGTGTGCTGAGTTTCTGTAGGAAGTCCGTAGTGTCAAGACAAAAGCTGGGGGTTCTTTGTACAATGGGTTTCAGGATGCCCTCGATATAGCCGGAGAGGTTCTCACACAGGGTCCCCTTTGTAGATGCGCCAAGTTTGGTGGCGTTTAAGAGGTTAGTTGATAAGTATATGGAAGAAAGGGAATGGTTTAGTTTGGAGGGGCATTGCTTTTTATATTGGTCGGCGCAACATCGAAGGCCGAAGGGCCTGTTCTGTGCTGTTATGTTCTATGTTCTATGTTCATGGTGAACAATCATTGAAACAACTGTATGATGATATCAACAAGTTCCATCTCACCATCAGACTCACCGTGGACTATTCTCCAGAATCAGTTGCATTCTTGGACACACGCATCTCCATCAAGGACGGTCACCTCAGCACCTCACTACCGAAAACCGACAGACAACCTCTGTTCTCCAGCTTCCACCCTAGACACGTTAAAGAAGCCATTCCCTATGGACAAGCCCTCCGTATACACAGAATTTGATGAGATGAGGAGGATCGTGACAGACACCTCCAGACGCTGAAGGATGCCCTCGTGAGAACAGGACATGGCGCTCGACTCATCAATCGACAGTTCCAACATGCCACAGCGATAAACCGCACTGACCTCCTCAGAAGATGAACATGGGACAAGTTGGACAGAGTACCCTTTGTTGTCCAGTACTTCCCCGGAGCGGAGAAGCTACGACATCTTCTCCGGAGTCTTCAGCATGTCATTGATGACGATGAACATCTCGCTAGGGCCATCCCCAACCCCCCACTTCTTGCTTTCAGACAACCGCACAACCTTAAACAGATCATTGTTTGCAGCAAACTACCCAACCTTCAGGAGAACAGTGACCACAATACCACACAACCCTGCCACAGCAACCTCTGCAAGACATGCCGGATCACAGACATGGACGACATCATCAAACGTGAGGATACCATTCACCAGGTACACGGTACATACTCTTGCAACTCGGCCAACGTTGTCTACCTAATACGTTGCAAGAAAGGATGTCCCGAAGCATGGTACATTGGGGAGACCATGCAGACACTACGACAGCGGATGAATGAGCATCGCTCAACAATCACCAGGCAAAACAGTTCCCTTCCTGTGGGCGAACACTTCAGCAGTCATGGGCATTCGGCCTCCGACCTGCAGGTAAATGTTCTTCAAGGGGGCCTTCGTGACACACGACAGCGCAGAGTTGCTGAGCAGAGACTGATAGCCAAGTTCCGCACACGTGAGGACGGTCTTAACAGGGATCTTGGCTTCATGTCACACTATCTGTAACCCCCGTAACTTGCCTGGGTTAGCAAAAAACCTCACTTACTGTGCTGTCTGGAGAAAATACACAATTCTCTAACCAATGCTCAGGATTCCCTTCACTCACATTGTTAGCCACTTTAACACTTGAATAGCAGGTTAGATGTAAGGATTTGCATTCTAATCAGCAATCTGTAACTGTCTGTGTGGATATGAGTGCCTCTGCAGATCAGAACACTGCATTTGCCTGACGAAGGCGCATAGGTCAAAAGCTCGCGGATTTACTATCAAATAAATTGGTTGGATTTAAAATTGGTGTTGTAAAATTTTACCGAGTTTACCCCAATCCAACGCTGGCATCTCTACATCGTGACTATCTGAGTGAGAGCAGGCGATAGTCTAGTGGTACTATTGCTAGATTAGTAATCCAGAAATTCAGCTTATGTTCTGGGGACCCAAGTTCAAATCCCACCACTGCAACTGGTGGAATTTGAATTTACTAAAAATCATATGGAATAAAGAATCTACTGTTGACTGTGAAACCATTGTGGATTGTTAGGAAAACCCAACTGGTTAATTAATGTCCTTCAGGGAAGGGAATCTACCATTCTTACTTGGTCTGGCCTTCTTATGAGTCCAGAGCCACAATAATTTGATTGACTCAACTGTCCTCTGAAAAAGCTGAGCGAGACACTGAGTTCAAGGGCAACTGGGGGTAGATAATAAATGCTGCCAGCCAGCGACACCCATATTGAACGAATGAATTAAAAAAACTGAACAGATAGCTATTTGGAAAAGGTAAAATAGACACGAGCTTCCCTGTGTGGTTAGATTTGAAACAGGAGCGGGATTGAAATAGGCGACCCCTGACAGGATGGGAAGTATTGGTGCGGCTCAGTGTCCCCTTTCAGTGCTGGAATATTCTGATCGCATATCTGGCATCTGTTGTTTTTCTCGGCACCATTAGCTCAGCAACTCTCACTCTGCTGGTTCAAGGACTCTTCGTTGAACATGTTGTTTGTAAAACCACAGTTGCCTCAGACAATTAATAAATAGTTATTTCAATAACATTATACCTTTTTGATCTCAGTATATTCCACAGTGCTTTACAGCCAGTGTTTTTGAAATATTGATGTAATTTGAAAAGTCTGTGGGATCTTCATCTATCTGAGTGCCGATGGGCCTCATTTTAATGTGTCGTTGAAAGACAGCACCTCAGACAAAGCAGCACTCCCCCATGTTGTTCATGTGCCTGACACCAGACTCCTGACTCAACTGCTCCACAAAGAACAAAGATGAGACTCTTAATGGGACAGCAGAAATGCTTTACTGGTGATGTCAAAGCATCCCTGAAGACGTTCCTGAAGTTGTTCCAACTGATAGGAGACCCTGGATTGTGGTCAGATAAAACAGAGAAAGCACTAAGCACGTCAAATGAATTCAGCTGCAGAGACAAAGCCAAGATGTCAGATGGAGCTCATAAAGCTTCCAACTCATCCATGTATTCAATCATAGCTGATAAATTTCTTGATCCCATTCTCCAACCTTTTCCCTATAACCTTTGATTCCCCTTCCAATTAAGAACCCATCTGTTTCTGTCTTAAGTCAACGACTTGGCCTCCTGACCTTTCTGTGGCAATGAATTTTACAGATTTATCCATCTGGCTTAAGAAATTCCTCTTCATCTCGGTTCTCAAGGATCGTCCCTTTACCCTGAAGCTGTGCCTCACTTATCGAATTTCTGTCAGTGGAAATGATTTCTTAGTCCAAGATCAACATTTTAAAATAAACTGCAATTGATATTTCATTTAAGAATTTAAATGATGTGAAAAAATGTGATTAAAATCTTCTACTTCCTCTTTGTCATAATGTCTGTACTTTACAATTTGTATCTCCATTCTCAGTAACTAATCCATCATTGCTGGAAGTCTCATTTAAAACCTTTCCTTCCTTTCTGCAGAGTTGTGCGATTAATGGAATTGACCTCACTTCCACCAAAACAGACACAGAAGAGAAAACGGGTTACAGTCCGGAAACGACCCAGATTAAAGGACCTGATTAATATGCCAAAAGCACCTAGCCAAAGGTAAGATGACACAGTACAGAATGAGACTATTTTGACCATCATACTGGCTCTTTGAAGGAGCTACCTAATTAGTCCCACTCCCCTGCTGTTTAGCCTCCAGTCCTGAAATTATTGTTTTTGTCCAGTATTTCCCAATTGTCTTTTGAAAGTTATTATTGAATCTGCTTCCAGCACCCTTTCAGGCAGCGCATTCTGGATCACAAAAACTGTATCAAAAGAAAAATGTACACCTCCATACTTGTGAAATGAATACAAAATGTAATGTTTGATTTCTGTGCTATGTTGTTAACAAACGTCACGTCGGAATGGAATCTGTCACAGGCTTGAGAAGGTTTAGGCTCCTCAGCTCCTAAGCCCAGTAGAGTTTCTCAGCCGAACTGGGTTCTATTAGCTAACAGTGGACTGTTTATTCCCAGTGTACTCAACAGGACACCTTGTGTCAACACACCCCAGCAGTGTCCAAGCGTACTGTGATCCTGCTTACTACTGCACCCCTTACCTGTTGTAAGCCGCTGGGGTAAATGATTCAACACCATTTTGGAAACAATGAGGGGACAATTAAATTCTGCTTTCTTCAGCAGACGCCACATCCCAAGAATGTAGATGGAAATGTAATCCTGGGAAGTTTGCAGTTCACTCCTTTGACAAAAAATAGAAAAATCGTTTTTCAAAAATTTTTTTTGCCTCTTATCTGTTGTAGATTAATTAATTAATAGATTATGCATGACATGTAGCACAGGAACAGGCCATTCGGCCCAACTAACACTGCTGGTGTTTATTCTCCACTTGATTCCCCTCCCACACTCTCCATCTCACTCTGTCAACATAAGTTAGAAGCTATAATGTGTGACCTAAAAAAAGTCTTACAGCTCAGAATCCACTGAAAGCTCATTTCCACCCTCTCCCTTATTAAACTAAATCGTATTTAGAAGGCAGTGGGTAAATATAATCTTGCAAATTATAAAATGGTAGTGTTTGGTAATGGATACATTCCTAAAATTACTCATTTTGAAACACATTTTAACCTGTAATTTTCACTTAAATTTTCCATTGAAATCATTGTGAAGCTCAGAAGCAGAATGCTAAGTTGATTTATTTTCCTACTTGCTTCCCATTCCTGATTCGCTGTGTTTAAACAACAGCTCCATTATCCTGATTTTTGCGAATATTGAGATGGTAGAAAGTGAACTGGCTTTTCCAATTTTTTTTTACTTTGTGAAACTCAGTAATCATCCAGCACACAGATCCAACAAGCAGCAGTTACCTGGGTGTACAGTCACCACTGCTCTCACAATCTCCACTGATCCCAGACAGTAACTGGAATTTGAAAAATGCCATCCGCAGTGACTCCATCAGACACATCAGGGAGCAGCTGATTACAGAATCTCTTCCCTGATCAAAAACTCCTGGCTCTGTTTGTAATGAGGTTTAAAGATCTCAGTTTAATGTTGGACTAGCCCATTGATTGCAGTCAGGACTGGAGCTCGACTCCAGTATCTCCATTGTTTAAGCTCATAAATTAGTAAGAAAACAAAAAACAACTTTCTAGAGCAAGGAGGAAAATAGCCTAATGCCTTTAGAGGAAAATAAATGACTCGGAAATTGAGAATGAATAATTAAAGTATAACTTTAATGACTCGTGTAATTATCGCAGGCAGAAGGGGGTCATTAATTAGATTATAGCTGGGTTATTTAGAAAGACAAACTGAAAGTAAAATAACTTTCCACAGAATTCATGATCACTCATGTCAGGAAACCTTGTTTAAAGGAAGGACCTTAAGGAAACAATTAAGACTATTTTGTAAACAGATGGTTCTCAAAGGATTGAGGAGCAGCTACAAGAGTTTGTACCTGTGCTATACAAACTAAGCTGTTTTAAAGAAGCATTGCCTTCACAAGGTAACAGAGAGCTTGAAACAGTTTCACAACAGTCTCACCTGAGGAAGGAGCAGTGTTCTGCAAGCTCATAATTCCAAATAAACCTGTTGGATTTTAACCTGGTATTGTAAGACTTTTTACTGTGCCTACCTCAGTCTAACGCCAGCATCTCCACGTCATGGAGAGCTTGAAAGATATTGAAACTAAACCAATGCATTATGTTTGTGGTATGGCCTCATCAGTTTTGCTTTTCTATTCCATTTTCTTTCATGGAACATAGAACATAGAACATTACAGCACAGAACAGGCCCTTCGGCCTTCGATGTTGTGCCGACCAATATAAAAAGCAATGCCCCTCCAAACTAAGCCATTCCCTTCTCTTCCATATACTTATCAACTAACCTCTTAAACGCCACCAAACTTGACGCATCTACAACTGCTGCAGGCAGGGCATTCCACTCCCAAACCACCCTTTGGGTAAAGAACCTACCTCTGATATCCGTCCTATAACTATCACCCCTTAATTTAAAGCTGGGTCCCCTCGTGCTAGCTTTCTCCATCCTAGGAAAAAGGCTATCACTGTCCACCCTATCTAAACCTCTAATCATCTTATATGTTTCGATTAGGTCCCCTCTTAGCCGCCTCCTTTCTAACGAAAACAACCTCAAATCCCTCAGCCTCTCATCATAAGACCTGCCCTCCATACCAGGCAACATCCTGGTAAACCTCCTCTGTACCCTCTCCAATGCCTCCACATCTTTCTTATAATGTGGGGACCAGAACTGCACACAATACTCCAAGTGCGGCCACACTAGAGTTTTGTACCGTTGCAACATGACGTTGCGGCTCCGAAATTCAATCCCCCTACCAATAAAAGCCAAGACTCCATATGCCTTCTTAACAACCCTATCGACTTGACTGCCTACTTTCAGGGATCTATGCACAAATACACCAAGATCCCTCTGTTCATCAACACTATTAAGAATCCGACCATTAGCCCTATACTCTACACATTTATTATTCCTGCCAAAGTGCATTACCTCACACTTTTCCACATTAAACTCCATTTGCCACCTCTCGGCCCAGCTCTGCAACTTGTCCAAGTCCCCCTGCAAACTATAACACCCCTCTTCACTATCTACCACTCCACCGACTTTAGTGTCATCTGCAAATTTACTGATCCATCCCTCAATAACCTCATCCAGATCATTTATAAAAATTACAAACAGCAGGGGCCCCAAAACAGACCCCTGAGGCACACCACTCGTCACCGAACTCCACGATGAATATCTCCCATCAACCACCACCCTCTATCTTCTATCTGCCAGCCAATTCCTAATCCAATTAGCTAAATCACCCTCTATCCCATACATCTGCATTTTCTGCAGAAGTCTTCCATGGGCCACCTTATCGAATGCCTTACTAAAGTCCATATATACCACATCAACCGCCTTACCCCCATCCACCTCCTTAGTCACTTTTTCAAAAAAAGGTAGGAAGGTAGGCATCGCTGGCCAGACCTGCGTTTATTGCCTGTCCTTAATTGCCCTTGAACTGAGTGTCTTCTTGGCCATTTCAGAAAAGCAGTTAAGAGACATACAGCGTAGTGTGAAGCTCTTTGGCCCATTGTGTGAAATTGCTAAGAGGATGTTCCTCCTCATGGGAGAATCTAGAAGGGTCTTGTTATAATGGTGATCTTGAAACTATCATTGGTTATTGTAAAAATCCATCTGGTTCACTAATATCCTATAGGAAAGAACGGTCATGAGGATTAGCCTGGGCCTCTAAATTATGAGTCCAGCGACATTACGCTAATACCACCATCCCTCCGTATATGAATCTGCTGAATAGGAACACATTCTGTTCTGTATACTCCTCCATTGGGTTTCTTCTGCTAATCAAAGCATATTGGTGTACAGTTGAGAAGAAGGTGATTGTTGCAACATATAACCTGACCCTTACCCAGGGGAAAAATGTCCTTCAATCAAAAAGTGGGGAGGTGTCATGTCATGGATTCATTGACTGCATTAAAGAAAGCAATTTGATGCATTGAATATGTTTCAGCTCTCTGTAGAAGAATCTAATCAGTCCCATTCTTTCACTCTATCCTGTAAGTCTACAAGTATATTTCCTTCAGTTGCCCATCAAATTCCCTTTTGAAATTGTTGATTTTTTTTCAGTTTCCATCAGCCTCTTCAGCAGCCAGTTCCAGGTCACCACCATTTACTGTGTAATCCTCACGTTCCTCTGCATCTTGTGCAAAACCTTAAATCTAAATCCCTAATCCTTGTATCATCAACAAATGGGAACAGCTTATCTTTGATAGACTTAAATAATGTCAACATAATCTTGTACACCTCTATCAAATCTCTCCTCAATCTCCTGTGCTGCAAGAACAGCCCCAGCTTTTCCACCTTAACCTTGTTGCTAAGATCTTTTCATCTCAGAACCATTCTGGTAAATCTCCTCTGCATCCTTTCAAGGGCCCTCACATTCTTCCTGAAGTGTGGTGACCAGAACGGGATGCAAAGGTCTAATTATGGCCTAACAAAATCTTTAAAAATTCAGAGAAGTTTCCTGCTTTTGTCCTCAATGCATTGGTTGAACTTTCACCATGTGCTGTGGTGGGGTTTGAATCTGGGTCTCAAGATCTTATCCTGGGTCTGGTTTACCACTCTGATAACAATACCACTACGCCACTTCGTCCCCTAATGATGAAGGGGATCATTGTGTGCAGCATAATGGAACCTAAGCAAATTTTTCATTTCTTGACTGCAATGCCCCCAGTGTCTATGCCAGGTAAATGGAGCTGATACCATTGTAACTGGGAAGGATCATCACATTATAAATAAGAGCAGAAGGTCATTCAGCCTCTCAAGTCTGCTCCACCATTCAGTAAGATCATGGTTCGTCTGGCCTCAACTCAATTTTCCTTCTTGCCCAGCATAACCTTTGACTGAGCTTTTTATAAGGTCCAGCCTCTGCAGCTCCCAATGAAAGAGAATTCCAAAGACTAACAGCCATCAGAGAGAAGAAACTGCTTCGCCTCCATCTTAAATCACTAACCCTTTATTTTAGAAATGTGCTCCCTAGTTCTAGATTCTCCCGTGACAAGGAACATCCTCTCAGCAATTTCATACAACAGGGCCTTGTGCTGTGCTGTATGACTTTAATTACAGTTAATATAGAGCCAAGCCTGCACAAAATCTTATGTTTAAATAAGATCATAACTTATTCTTTAAAACTGAGAATGAGACTGGGTATAAACAACCTCATGGTGTTTTAGTATACAGAGATTCTCAATTACCATTAGTTTGCATCTTCCTCTGCTATTTCAGCTCACATCCCGCAGTGCCACCATCTGAAGTCTTTGACCAGCCACAATCTCATGGTCCAAAGAAAATTGAATTTCACATCTCTGTCGATGTTAACAGCTTGTTGGAGGGAGGAGGGGAGCAGCGACCAGGTAGGTTTTTGCAAATTCAGTCTGAATTCCTGAATCGGCTGTTTAAAACCTTTCTCCAGTTATTAAAAAAGTTATTTTTCTCAAAGCTTTTTGCAAGAAATTAATTAGTTGCTGATGTGTAATTGGCATATTGCCCGATAAAAATGTGAAGAAAGATTCTCCCATCAAAGAAGACCAGTTTAGATCTCCAAAGCATTGGCTGTCTCAGCTTTAGATCATCTGCTGATGAATTCTTCATTCGTAACTTTGTCACGTCTAATCATCCCTTCAATAAAACGACTGACTGGAACATCAATTCTCATCAAAAGATTTGTGGAATGTTGTGTCGTACAACTAGAGATAATCAGGCAGTGACGGATACTATATAAATCCTAATAAATTTTAACTTTCAAAGACACATTGCATGTCATTCAGCAATAGGAGCTGCTCTTTCGTATATACACACACCTTATATATAAAATGAGCAGAGGTGAATCTCCAAATAATACACTGCCTGAATTCAATTACCATCTAACTGATATCCGGTTCATACTGTTGATTAAATATAATCTCTCCTTTAAGACAGTGAGAATTATAACAGGAGGGATACTTTGGCTCCCAGTCTGCCAATATCTCAATTTTAAAACTTTTATCTTCACTTTTTTATCTTCCACAGTCTCACCCAATCACTAATTCTGCAATTTCCTCCAGCCCTACGACCCTTTTCAGATCCCTGCCTCGATTCAGTTCTGTCCTCTTGCTCATTCTCAATCTAAAGTCACCATTAATGACTGGACCTTCAGCTGCCTTGGGTTCCCAGTTTCTGGAATTGCCTCCCTAAATCTCTCTACATCTCTACTGTTTTGAAGTGCATAAGGAGCATTTTGTTAAAGGCTATAAAGTATTTATTTATTAGTCAAAAGTAAGGTTTACATTAACACTGCAATGAAGTTACTGTGAAATTCCCCTAGTTAACTAAACCTTTGGTCAACTACCCCAATACCTCCTTGTGTTGCTCACATTGATTTACATCAATGTGAAGCATCTTGGAATGTTTTACTACTTCTAAGGCAATGCAAGTTGTTAAACAGTTAGTTACAAGTCCGGTCACACTCCAAATGGAAGATACTGTAGGTAAATTGGAGGCTTCAATATGAGGCCATTGACTGTGATTTGTGTATGGTTGGTGAACACTTTTTACCAGATATCACGTTTACAGAGCCAGAAGAGAATTCTGAATCTCAAAACTCAGGATTTGGAAAAATCGAGCCTATTCCTGTCTGTTCTAAAAGTGAAAGTGAGGAAGAAGAAGAGGAAGTGATTCCCTCTGAGTTCATTTCTAGGAAACAATTGGCAAAGGGTCGAATCACCAAAGAGGGTAAGTGTGAGGGACAGAATCAGTGCCATGCACTAGTGTGACGTGTAGTGAGTGAGTGTGAGAGAGTGTTTGTTAGGCTATTTATGTCAAGGTGAAGAAATGTCTCAGTGTGTGTGTGAGGGGACTGAGGCTGGGGCCACAAGTGTTGAGGTGCAATAAGTCTGAAGATTCCACGGTAATGGATAACGCGAGACAATGCGCTAGGATATGTGTTAAAGACAGCGAAAAGTCCCAGCTTGTATCTGAGAGCCAGGGGTTTGGAGACAGTGAGTTTGGGATTGGGGGTCACAGCCTCGAGAGGCTGAATGATGCCTTCCTCTTCTTGTGGTGTTATTATGCATTTGTGTTTGATTTGGAGCAGAAATGGAGAGCATGTCGATGTTTAAAAATTATGCTCCAGGTGAGCCCACTTGCCGACTGTACGTAAAGAATCTGTCGAAGCACGTTGAAGAGAAGGTAATCTCCCTCTCGTTGCTAGCTGCTTTCTCTTTTTAGTCTAACTTCAGTATGATCGTGGCAAAGTTGATACATTTGATGTTTTCACATGTTAATGTCATTCCAGGATTTGAAGTTCATCTTTGGCAGATATGTTGATTTCTCATCGCAAGCTGAAAGGAACATGTAAGAGATTGGAGTTTTGTTTCACTGATGCGGTGTTCATATTTCAATGTCTAGTGAAATATTAAAAGTCATGGGTTTATTTTCCACTCCATGCTCCTGAACTCTGAGAATTAGTTTTCCAGCCCAAAGTGCCGTTCTGAGTGGAGGAGGTTTTCACCCCCGGTGCCATACTGAGGGGAGGAGGTTTCCATTCTGTGTCATACTGAGGGGAGTAGCTGCTGTTGGCTTGAATTAAGTATTAAATGTGAATGTAAAAGTATAGTAAGAAGTCTCACAACACCAGGTTTAAGTCCAACAGTTTATTTGATAGTAATCCCACAAATTTTTGTCGGGTGTGTGGAAGATTCTGATCAAAGAAGGGCACATAAAGATACACACCGGCATTTCATAAAAATACGTTATCTGATCATTTTCATATTACTAGTTGTGGGATCTTGCTGTATGCAAATTAGTTGCCGTTTTTCCTAAATTACAACAGTGACTACCCTCAGAAGTGTTTCATTGGTTGAAGCAATTGGGATGCTCAGTGAGGTTGGAACATGCTGTAAAAATGCAAGTCTTTACTTTATTGATTGCAGCAGTACCATGTTATAGAATCTCTGTGTCACATTGAATTTATTCTCCTGTTTACAGCTTTATTTAGCACCTTTTAAGGAAAGAAATGTCCCAAGGTGCTTCTCAGAAGTATAATCGAGTAGGAAGAACAAGGGTCCACAGAAGAGAATGTTAGGACAGATAACTGAAAGCTTCTTCAAGAAGGAAAGAGAGATTTGGGGTGAGGAGGAGAAAGTGCCAATAGAGCAATTAAATAAAAGCAAAATAATGCAGATAATGAAGATCTGAAATCAAAACAAAGTGCTCAGCACACCTTGCAGTTTCTGTGGAGAGAGAAACCAAGTTAATGTCTTGAGTTCATCTGTGTTCTCTTTTGACTAGGGGGCAATTAAAATAGGGGATTCTTAGATGGCCAAATACCTTGGAGAGATGGAGGAGTTTACATAGATAGGGAGGGTGTGGAGGCTAGGAAAGATACAGAGAAGTGGGGGGAAGTGAAGGGGCTGGAGGAGGATTTGAATGTGTAAATGAGAATTTTAAGATCGAGATGTTACTGAACTGACAGCTAGTATAGGTCAACAAGCTAATATATAGTTCAGCTCATTTGAGAAGACTGCTGATCTGACTTTGTGTGTCTGATCAAAAAACAGCTTTTTCTCTGGTGTTTGAATTTGAATTTTAAAAGCCTTAGTTTTGTCTTCACAGGTTTGATATCCGATTGATGAAAGAAGGGCGAATGAAGGGACAAGCTTTCGTTGGACTCCCCAATGAGAAAGCAGCAGCCAAAGCATTGAAAGAAGTGAATGGGTTTGAGCTCAAAGAAAAACCAATGGTAGTTGTATCCTTTCATAAAATGACAGGAACTAGAATGACCATTAGAAAATTGAAATTTATGCTCAAGATTACAGTAATATCCTTGTGAAGTCAGAGTTTTACAGAACAGAGAGAGGCCCTTCGGCCCATTCTGTTTGCGCTGGCCAGCACAATTTTCGAGCATCACTTGTGTGAAGTGAAAGTAACAGCCATTTCCAGTGTCAGGAGGGTGGGTAACCAGAGGGACAGAGTTTGAAGAGAATCGGGAAAAGAACCAGAGGGGGAGATGAAGGGAATTTATTTGACACAGTGAATTGTTGTGATCTGGAATGTGCTGCCTGAAAGGGCGGTGGAAGCAGATTCAATAATAACTTTCAAAAGGGAATTGGAGAGATCGTTGAATTTCAGTGAGATTTGGTACAGAGATAGGGTATTGCCCAAGGAAGAACTTATCAGGTTTTGGCAAAGTTATCAATTCGGATCCAGATTTTTTAATTTTAAATCTAATATCGTAACGGGATGGGACAAATTGACTTTTTGTTAAGAACGTTGTGAGTTGTTTTATTTGGAATGTGGATTGTCTCAACTACTCTGATGCAATTTGTCACTGTCAAAATGTGAGCGGAGTTTTCCGAGCAGATTGTTGGATGTGGATTGGCCAAAAGCTTACTCAATGAGATAGACGTTCTTAATAGAAATATTTATTTTTCCAGCTTTGTCATTATAGAGCTACTTGGCAAGGAAAAGCTGCATCTGTGTAATAACATTGAGTTAATGTGGAATAGTAGTAGGATGCATTCTACTGAATGCCGTTTTTACTTTTTCCCATCTGATTACCCACCCTCCTGTCACTGAAAACACTTTCTCCTTATTTACTCCATCAAAACTCTTCCTGTTTTTGAACACCTCAATTAAATCTCCTCTTAACCTTCTCAGCTCTAAGGAGAACAATTCCAGTTTCCCCAATATCTCTGCACATTGCAGGGAGCTTTAATGGTTTGTGAGTTTTAATTTGTATAAATATTTTCAATTCCTTAGTTCATATTTTACAGTGTAGATTTGATAGTATAATCAAACTGACAAGGATAGCAAATAGTTTTCTTCTGCATAATCAAAATACTGCAGATGCTGGAAATCGCAAATGAAAACCAAAATACTCAGCAGGTCTGGCTACATCAATGAAGAATAAAACAGAGTTAATGTTTCAGGACAGTGATCTTTCACCAGAACTGGGAGAAGTTAGAACATAGAACATAGAACATTACAGCACAGAACAGGCCCTTCGGCCTTCGATGTTGTGCCGACCAAAATAAAAAGCAATGCCCCTCCAAACTAAACCATTCCCTTCTCTTCCATAAGAGATGTAAGGTTTTAAGAAGCGAAAGGAAAAGGTAATGGAATAAAACTGATAAATGTTGATGTTTAGAGGAATGTAGGTGTGTTCATACAAGGAATACAGGAAGGTAGCATGCAAGTAAAGCAAGCTGTAAGGGCTGGGAATTTTAAACATATTGGCACAGTCTCAGATAAGGGGACTATTATTTAATGCATGAGATGAGAAATTTCTTCACTCAAAGGATTGTGAATTTTTGGAATTCTCTACCCTAGAGAGTTGCAAAAGCTCCATTGTTTAATTTTTTTTAAACAGATTTTTGGTTTCTCGTGGGATAAGGGGCCAGACAGGACAGTAGACCCAGGTGTTAGACTTGGAAGTTGGTGAACACAATTCGGTTACATTCACCTTAGTGATGGATAGGGATAGGCATGAACCTGGGGGCAGTAGTTATAGCTGGGGGAATGGTAATTACGAGGCCATAAGGAGAGAATTAGGGTGCATAGGTTGGACTAGGAAACTACAGGGACTGGGAGCATCTGAAATGTGGAGCTTATTCAAGGAGCAGCTACTGCGAGTCCTTGATAAGTATGTCCCTGTCAGGCAAGGAGGAAATGGTCGAGTAAGGGAACCATGGATTAATAAGGATTAGTTTGGATTAGTAAGTTTGCAGATGACACTAAAGTCGGTAGAGTGGTAGATAGTGAAGAGGGGCGTTATAGTTTGCAGAGAGACTTGGACAAGTTGCAGAGCTGGGCCGAGAGGTGGCAAATGGAGTTTAATGTGGAAAAGTGTGAGGTAAAGCACTTTGGCAGGAATAATAAATGTGTAGAGTATAGGGCTAATGGTAGGATTCTTAATAGTGTTGATGAACAGAGGGATCTTGGTGTATTTGTGCATAGATCCCTGAAAGTAGGCAGTCAAGTCGATAAGGTTGTTAAGAAGGCATATGGAGTCTTAGCTTTTATTGGTAGGGGGATTGAATTTCGGAGCCGCAACGTCATGTTGCAACTGTACAAAACTCTAGTGCGGCCGCACTTGGAGTATTGTGTGCAGTTCTGGTCCCCACATTATAAGAAAGATGTGGAGGCATTGGAGAGGGTACAGACGAGGTTTACCAGGATGTTGCCTGGTATGGAGGGCAGGTCTTATGAAGAGAGGCTGAGGGATTTGAGGTTGTTTTCGTTAGAAAGAAGGCGGCTAAGAGGAGACCTTATTGAAACATATAAGATGATTAGAGGTTTAGATAGGATGGACAGTGATAGCCTTTTTCCTAGGATGGAGAAAGCTAGCACGAGGGGACACAGCTTTAAATTAAGGGGTGATAGTTATAGGACGGATATCAGAGGTAGGTTCTTTACCCAAAGGGTGGTTCGGGAGTGGAATGCCCTGCCTGCAGCAGTTGTAGATGCGCCAAGTTTGGTGGCGTTTAAGAGATTAGTTGATAAGTTTATGGAAGAGAAGGGAATGGTTTAGTTTGGAGGGTCATCGCTTTTTTTTTCAGAATTGGTCGGCGCAACATCGAAGGCCGAAGGGCCTGTTCTGCGCTGTAATGTTCTATGTTCTATGGTGTACTAAAAAAGTTAATTCGCTGGTTAAAAGGAAAAAGGAGGCTTATGTCAGGATGAGGCTTGAAGGCTCAGTTAGTGCACTGGATAGCTATAGATTAGCCAGGAGGGAGCTAAAGATGGAGTGAGAAGAGCTAAAAGAGGACACGAGAAGACTTTGGCTGATAGGATCAAGGAGAATCCTAAAGCTTTCTTTAGATATGTTAAGAATAGAAGATTGGTTAGGGCAAGATTAGGGCCAGTCATAGACAGCAGTGGGAAGTTGTGCGTGGAGCCTGAAGAGATTGGAGAGGCACTGAATAAATATTTCTCTTCGGTATTCACGCAGGGAGATGTAAATGTAGTTGTGGAGAACACTGGGATACAGGGTTGCAAACTGGAAAGTATTGAAGTAGATAAGGAGGATGTGCTAGATATTCTTGAGGGTTTGAAGTTAGATAAGTCCCCTGGGCCAGACGGTATTTACCCTAGGATTCTCTGGGAGGCGAGAGAGGCGATTGCAGAGTCTCTGGCTCTGATCTTCAGGTCGTCGTTGGTTACGGGTATAGTGCCGGAAGACTGGAGGACAGCGAATGTGGTCCCATTATTCAAGAAGGGGAATAGAGACTTTCCTGGGAATTATAGACCAGTGAGTCTTACTTCTGTTGTGGGCAAAGTATTGGAAAGAATTATTAGGGATAGGATTTATAGTTATTTAGAGAGAAACGAATTGATTGGGGATAGTCAGCATGGTTTTGTGAAGGGTAGGTCGTGCCTTACTAACCTTATTGAGTTTTTTGAAAAAGTGACCAAAGAGGTGGATGGGGGTAAGGCAGTTGATGTGGTATATATGGACTTTAGTAAGGCGTTCGATAAGGTGGCACATGGAAGGCTTCTGCAGGAAATGCAGATGTATGGGATTGAGGGTGATTTAGCTAATTGGATTAGGAATTGGCTAGCAGATAGAAGACAGAGGGTGGTGGTTGATGGGAGATATTCATCGTGGAGTTCGGTGACAAGTGGTGTACCTCAGGGGTCTGTTTTGGGGCCCCTGCTGTTTGTAATTTTTATAAATGATCTGGATGAGGGTATTGAAGGATGGATTAGTAAATTTGCAGATGACACTAAAGTCGGTGGAGTGGTAGATAGTGAAGAGGGTGTTATAGTTTGCAGAGAGACTTGGACAAGTTGCAGAGCTGGGCCGAGAGGTGGCAAATGGAGTTTAATGTGGAAAAGTGTGAGGTAATGCACTTTGGCAGGAATAATAAATGTGTAGAGTATAGGGTAATGGTAGGACTCTTAATAGTGTTGATGAACAGAGGGATCTTGGTGTATATGTGCATAGATCCCTGAAAGTAGGCAGTCAAGTCGATAAGGTTGTTAAGAAGGCATATGGAGTCTTAGCTTTTATTGGTAGGGGGATTGAATTTCGGAGCCGCAACGTCATGTTGCAACTGTACAAAACTCTAGTGCGGCCGCACTTGGAGTATTGTGTGCAGTTCTGGTCCCCACATTATTAGAAAGATGTGGAGGCATTGGAGAGGGTACAGAGGAGGTTTACCAGGATGTTGCCTGGTATGGAGGGCAAGTCTTATGAAGAGAGGCTGAGGGATTTGAGGTTGTTTTCGTTAGAAAGAAGGCGGCTAAGAGGAGATCTTATTGAAACATATAAGATGATTAGAGGTTTAGATAGGGTGGACAGTGATAGCCTTTTTCCTAGGATGGAGAAAGCTAGCACGAGGGGACATAGCTTTAAATTAAGGGGTGGTAGTTATAGGACGGATGTCAGAGGTAGGTTCTTTACCCAGAGGGTGGTAAGGGTATGGAATGCCCTGCCTGCTGCAGTTGTAGATGCGCCAAGTTTGGTGGCGTTTAAGAGGTTAGTAGATAAGTTTATGGATGAAAAGGGAATGGTTTAGGTTAGAGGGTCATTGCTTTTTCTTAATTGGTCGGTGCAACATCGAGGGCTGAAGGGCCTGTTCTGCGCTGTAATGTTCTATGTTCTAGTACAGTTGGGGTTGAGGATTAACCATGATTATATTGAATGGCTGAGCAGACTCAATGAGCCAAATGGCCGTCTCCCTTTTCTTATGTTCTTAAATGTAGGTTGTTGTCATTGATATGTCTTCAGTTGTACCTAATGTTGATCCTTAGCAACTTGACAGCAATTTGCACGCTCTGCACGGCCAAAGCAAGATTCAGCAGACAACAAGAGAGGCCGAGGGAAATGAGGATCAGAGGGCACGATGGTGGGTTTCTTGCTGTGCTCACTAACATAGAATTTCACGCTGACTCGTGTGATCATAGAGCAAGCTCCTAAGGCTAGTTTATGTGTTTTTCTCTTGGTTACAGTTCACACTGTGCACAGTAAAAGCCCAGCTCATCATTTTGGGGGAATGATATTTCAGTGTATCCTTTATAATGTATCCTTTATACATAAAACAGAGTAATGCAATGCAAATGACAGCATTTGTGTTCCTGCTATTAGCCAGTCAGAACAGATGGAGAAACAGTGTGTGTCTCAGCAACAGGGGCTATTGTTCAGAGAAAGAATGGGAATAGCTCTTAGTTCTGATGGGGATAACTCTTAGTTGAATAAAGATAACGTTTTAAAAATTCTTTCACTGTTGTGACTTGTAAACAATTTGTTGTGTTGCACAACCACTAAAAACAAAACAGCCGCCACCTTCGTCCTTGGAGCAAGATGTGCAATTTGTGCCTCAGGAACTGCTGAAATGATGCCAACCAGAATGGCAAACATTTAACCCAGTAATAATGCAAGGAGAAATAGGCAATCATTTTTAAGGATGTTTAAATGCCTTTTGGATCAAAACCACAGTAACAAATCTAATTGTCTTTGAATTTTTTCTTACTATTAAGAGGAATATAAGTTTGTAAATATGTCAGTCAGGAATAGATCCTGGTACATTCCATCCTAATACCTCACATTTCAGACACTCCCCACTCACTGTATCCTCTCCTGGGAGATATGAAAATACAGGGTAAGCTCCAGCTATTTAATGGGCTAAGGACGGTTAGGGAAGGGAATTCTCCTCCAATCTCTTTCTGCGATGAGACGACACCACCAGACCACACTGATCAGGCAGGGGAGTGGCGATCATTTCCTGTTTCCCCAGCGTGAAGGATGAACATAATTGTGCACCAGTCCACCAGCTTGGCCTCAGAGAATCCATTTGCCAGCAAATATCAGCTCCAGACTTTAAAATCTTAATGTGCTGTAACAAGAGGGGTGGCAGGGAGCTCTCCCTTGCTGACTAGTGTCTGACCTCACTGGTGTTTCTGCTCCACATGAGCCTCACCCAACCCTCTTCACTTCACCCATCAGCCTATCTGAAATTCTCTGTTAGCTTTATTAATTATTATCTTGTATTAATGTTCCCATGCTCTGGCCTTCTCCACGAGTGACAAACATCTTTATATCTGCTGTATTGTGTTGTTTCCAAATGTTGAAGTCATTTTGTCAGGTCCCTATCTCTGCCTATCCGCACCCACCCACACAATCATACAATCTTCTCTTTACTAGAGAAGAGTTCTCCAACCTATTCAGCCTCTCCTGCTAACCTTTCTGTTCTGCTGCTATCCTCAAGAATTCTTGTACAAGCTGAATAAAAAACTCCCTTATCCCAAGAATGTCTCAATATTGGAATCAAGAACAGATGATGCTGGAAAAACTCAGCAGGTTTGGCAGCATCTGTGAGGAGAGTTTTTGATGTTGCTGGCATCCACCATTGCCCTGTTCAGAAATATTCAAGCTTAAGGATTTAATTAGAGCCACAGTGAAGGCAAACAACGTGTGTGATGCATGTTGTGTCTTCCATGTTGCAGTTTCTATTCTGATGGAGTGTCTGATTATGGTTAACTTGGAGAAATCTCAACAGTGAAGATAGCGGGCATGATGGAAATCCTCACTCTTTTTGTGGGGCATTGTATTTATCCTTTTGAAATGTCAATAGTCAATCACTGATTTCTCATTGCTTTCTCTCAAATAAATGTGTTCAATAAACTAAAAGTTGCTATCACAGAGTTATTCAATTTGATTTTGTTTTTGTTTTCCATGTGTCTTATCTAATAGTGAGTTGGATTTCCAGAGTTACTTTTGTTGCAGTACCATGCAAACTATGGCTCCCAATCTCCTGGCCTAACTTCGGCCTGTTCACTCTGCTTTTCATTTAGATAGTCCTTATCTCTGCTGCCATTCTTCTGAAATCTTCCACTTGTTATCCTGGGAAGTGACAGAATGATGTCTTCATCAAAGTCATCTACAGGCGTTCATAAGATATAAGAGCAGAATTAGGCTGTTTAACCCATTGAGTCCGTTCCGCTGTTCGATCATGGCTGATATGCTCCTCATCCCCATTTTCCTGCCTTCTCATAACCCTTCAACCTCCATTACCAGTTAAAAAATCTGAATAGCTCCTGAAATTTACTCACTATCCCAGTATCCTCTGCACTTTAGATAGCGAATTCCACAGATTCACAACTCTTTGGGAGAAATAGTTTCTCCTCAGCTTTGTTTTAAATTTGCTGCCCCTTTTCCTAAAACTATGACCGCTTGTCCTAGTATGCTGCACAAGAGGAAGTATCTGTTCCACGTCTACTTCATCCATTCCTTTTGTCACCTTGTAAACCTCAATTTGATCTCCATTCTTCTAAATTGCTGAAAGTATTGGCCTAAATTGTTCAATCTCACTTCATATGACAAATCCCTTATCTCTAGAATCAATCCAGTGAACCCCCTCTGAACTGCCTCCAATATCACGACATCTTTCCTGAAACAAGGGGACTAAAACTGCACAATTCTCAGGTGCAGCCTCACCAATGCCCTATATAGTTGCAATAATACTTCCTCACCTTTATATTCTATCCTTTTAGCTATAAATGCCAACGTTCCATTCATTTTCTTTATTACCTGCTGTAACTGAATACTAATTTTCTCTGACTCATGATTGAGAACACTCAGATCTCTCTGCACTAGAGCACCCCAGTCTCTTCCCATTTAGATAATTGCCTTTTAATTTTTCCAACCAGAATGCATGACCTCACACTTATTCATGCTAAACTCCATCTGCAACATTTTGGTCCACTGCTCATTTATCAATATCTATTTGTTTAATCTCAGAGCTAAGCAGCATATTGTCCTTGGTGATTCAACATTTTACCCAACTTCCCCAACTCAACCTGCACACGTTATTCCACACTTTAATGAAATCTCCCCTACCTTCTATGGTGTGGCCAGATTCCTCGTCAATATATACATCTTTGCCCCACAAACACTTGGGCGAATCAAAAGCTGCTTCATCTCATTATGTGGAGATGCTACTGGGGTGGGCACAGTGAATAGTCTCACAGATTTATTTGGCAGCACGAGCTTTTGGAGCACTTCCCCTTTAACAAGTGAGTCATCAGGTCATCACTGGTGTTGTGAGACAACTTCTAGTGCTTCATCTCAGTATCTGTTCCGGAGAACAGAAAAGTACTGCGACCTTTTCACATGTTCAGCCCAGACCTTGCTTCTCTCAACCACCTCAAACATAACCGTGATAACTTGAAATTCTGTCAAATGAATTCACAAAGTAAACTAACTACTCACTGTCTGCAACCTTGTGTTGCCACACTGAACATCGAAAAATGCTTTTCTTGCCATAATCTCCATAGCACCAAAAAGATGTGATAATTTGACACTACAAGTAAGGTAGTTGAATGTGATGTTAATGAACTTTATATAAATAAATAACAAAGTTTAACAATAACAGTAATAACTATGAAAACTAGAAAAAAAGCTGTTTCTTGCAAGTCACCCTCTTAAAACAAACCACAGAATGCCTACAGTGTAGAAGGAGGCCATTCATTCATCAACTCTGCATTGACACTCGTTCAGAGCATCTTACCCTGTCTTACATCCCACCCCCGGCCACCCTGTAATTCCATGCATTTCCCATAACTAATCGACAGACCTTGCACGTCCTGGGACACTAAAGAGAAATTTATCCATGGCCAATTCACTCGCAAATCTTTGGACTGTGGGAAGAAACTGGAGAACCTGGAGGAAACATGAGGAGAACACGCAAACTCAAATTTGCAAATTTAGCAATTTAAGTAGAAAGCTAAAAAGCAGGACCTCTAGGGTTACAATCTCAGGATTACTCCCCGTGCCAAATGCTAGTGATTGTGCAGCTGAACACGCTGCTAAAGAACTGGTGCACAAGGTTTCAGATTCATGGATCACTGGAAAGTCCTCCAGGGAGAAGGGGACCTATACAAGAAGGATGGGTTACACCTGAACTGGAGGGGCACCAATATCCTGGCTGGAAAGTTTGCTAGTATGGTCAGATGAACTTAAACTGATGTGGCAGGGAACGGGGATCAGAACAATAGGAGAGCAAGTGTAGAGAGTGGTGACGAGCATGGGGCCAGAACAAGGCTACTTAAGAGATACTGCAATCTGGGCAGGTGGGAACTCAAACAAGGAATTAGAAGGGCAAAAAGGGGACACAAAATGTCCTTACAGCCAGGATTAAGGAGAATTCCAAGGCATTTTAAACATACGTTAGGAACAAGAGGGTTATCAGAGAAAGAGTCGGACATCTCAAGAACAAAGGAGGGGAATTACGCTTAGAACCCAAGAAAGTAGGTGAGATCCAAAATAAATACTTTGCATCAATGTTTACAAAGGAGAGGGACACGTTGATTAGTAGTATTTCAGAGGGATGCGTAGACCTGTTAGAACAAATCACAAATACAAGAGAGGAAATTTGTGGCGTTTTAGGAAGCATTAAGATAGACAAATGCCCAGGGCCAGATGGCATCTGTCCTAGATTACTGAGAGAGACAAGATGAAATTGCTGGGCCTCTAACAGAAATTTTGTATCTTCATTGGACACAGGTGAGGTTCCAAAGGATTGGAGGATAGCAAATGTGGTCCCATTATTTAAGAAGGGTAGCAAGAATAATCCAGATAATTACAGGCCAGTGAGCTTGACGTCCATGGTAGGGAAATTGTTGGAAAAGATTCTTACAGATAGGATCTATAAACATTTAGAACTGAATACTCCCATTAGTGATAGATAACATGGTTTTGTACGAGAGAGGTCATGCCTCACAAATTTGCTTCAGTTTTTTGAGGAGATGACAAAAATGATTGACAGGGGAAGAGCCGTGGATGTTGTCCACGTGGATTTTAATAAAGCATTTGACAAGGTCCCTCATGGCAGGCTTGTGCAAAAGGTTAAATTTCACAGGATCAGAGGTAAACTAGCTAGATGGGTACAGAACTCGCTTGGTCATTGAAGACAGAGGATAGTAGTGGAAGGATCTTTTCCTGATTAGAGTTTTGTGGTGTTAGAACATAAAACACTACAGAGCAGACTCTTCAACCCATAAGTTGCACCGATCATATCCATACCTACTAGGCCATAGAACTATTTGTAACTACCAATCCCATTTAATCCCATGTAGTCATCCAGAAGTCTTTTAAAAGACCCCAGCAAGTTTGCCTCCACCACCATCGATAGCAACCGATTCCATTCACTCACCACCCTCTGAGTGAAAAACTTACCTCTAACATCTCCTATGTACTTGCTGCCCAGCACTTTAAACCTCTCGTAGTGACCATTTCAGCCCTGGGAAATAGCCTCTGAGAATCCACCCTATCTATTCCTCTCAACATTTTATAAACCTCTATCAGGTCGCTTCTCAACCTTCGTTTCTCCAATCTATATTCATAAGGCATGCCTCCCAATCCAGGCAAGATCCTTGTAAATCTCTTCTGCACCTTCTCAATAGCTTCCAAATCCTTCCTATAATGAGGCGACCAGAACTGCGCACAGTACTCCAAGTGGGGTCTGACAAAGGTATTATAAAGTTGCAGCATTACCTCTTGACTCCCAAACTCAATCCCTTGATTAATGAAAGGCAGTACACCACATGCCTTCTTGACCACATCCTCCATCGATTTAAGAGTCCTATGGACCCAGACCCCAAGATCCTTCTGCTCCTCAATGCTGCTAATACTCCTACACTTGATATGGTACTTCTTCATCCCATTGGTCCTGCCAAAATGGACCACTACATATTTATCTGTGCTGAAATCCATCTGCCACTTCTCCACCCAGTCTTGCATCCTATCTATGTCTTGCTGCAACTTCTGACATCCCTCCAGATTATCCACAACACCACCAACCTTCATATTGTCGACGAACTTACTAACACATCCTTTCACTTCCTCATCCAAGTCATTTATGAAAATGACAAACGGCAGGGGTCCTAGAACAGATTCCTGGGGCACTCCACTGCTGACTGACCTCCATGCAGAAAAACACCCATACATTCTCTGCCTTCTGCAGGCAAGCCAGTTCCAGATCCACAGGGCCAAAGCCCCTTGGATCCCATGTCCTCTCACCTTCTCAAGATGTCTTGCATGGGGCACCTTATCAAATGCCTTGCTGAAATTCATGTAAACGCGGGAACCATGGTGCACGACGGTTGTGGTGAACCTAGTCAGGAAGAAAAGAAAGTTGTATAAAAGGTTCAGAGAGCTAAGAGATGTTAGGGATCTACAGGAGCATAAGGCTTGTTAAAAAGGAAATTAGGAGAGCCAGAAGGGGTCATGAGAAGGCCTTGGCGGGTAACATTAAGGAGAATCCCAAGGCCTTCTACAAATATGTGAAAAGTAAAAGGATGAGAACAGAAGGGATAGGACCTATAAAAGGTGAAGGGGGAAAAGTCTGTGTGAATGCGGAAGAAATGGCAGAGGTGCTTAACAAGTACTTTGCCTCGGTATTCACAGTGGAAAGTACAAAGAACAAAGAACAAAGAGCAACACAGCACGGGAAATAGGCCCTTCGGCCCAACGAGCCCGCGCCGCCGTCCTAACATCTTAATGACATATAGAGACCAATATAGGGACCAATTTGTTACCCAATCAGCCTAAGAGCCCATTTTTGGGATGTGGGAGGAAACTGGAGCACCCGGAGAAAACCCACTCAATCACGGGGAGAATGCGCAAACTCCCGCAGACACAGGCCCAAATCCATGTGTCTGCACAGCAACAGCGATAGTCTCTGAGCTGTCATGTTGCCCATCAGATGGTCCAGTTTAAGCATACACTAACGACGTGAAGCACTAGGCCACTCCTGAAGCAACATCCAAGAGCAGCTCTCGCACGACCTGCCGCATGCATGCACCTTGTTGGTCAACAAGGTGGACCGAACATCCTGTGGAAACAAATAGGATATTTAAACAGTCCTGCTATATCCCTCTATCTGCAGACCGCTCATGTGGCTGTCCAAGAGACCCTTAAACAACCCTAGCGTGCCTGCTCCCACCACCTTACTCGGCAGTGCATTCCACACCCCCACTACCCTTTGTGTGAAAAACTGCCCTCTAATATTCGTCTTATACATAGCCCCCCTCACCCTAAGGCCATGACCCCTCGTTCTATCCTTTTGTAATGGTGGAAAAAGCTTACCACCATTTACTCTATCTATACCCCTCATAATCTTATATACCTCTAATAGATCCCCTCTCAGCCGACGTCTTTCAAGGGAAAACAACCCCAGTGAGTTCAATCTTTCCTCGTAAGACAGCCTTTCCATACCAGGCAGCATCCTGGTAAATCTCCTCTGCACTCTCTCCAAGGCCTCCACATCCTTCCGGTAGTACGGCGACCAGAACTGGACGCAGTACTCCAAGTGAGGCCTAACCAACGTTCTATACACTTGTAACATCAGACTCCTACTCTTGTATTCTATACCCCTTCCTATGAAGGCTAACATACCATACGCTTTCTTTATCACTTTCTCCACCTGTACTGACACCTTCAGAGACTTGTGAACCTGCACCCCCAGGTCTCTCTGCGTCTCTATACTCCGGATAGTTTTACCTTTCATCCTATAACTCCCCGCTATATTTTTCCGGCCAAAATGCATCACCTCGCATTTATCCGTGAACTGGGAGGTTGCACTGCAGGTTTGAGGCAAACGGAAAAGATTGAGTATGTGGATGTTAGGAAAGAGGATGTGTTGGACCTGTTAAATTTTATCAAGATAGACAAGTTGCCGGGACCAGATGGGATGTACCCCAGGTGTTGTGAGAGGTGAGGGAAGTGGTTGCAGAGCCCCTGGTGATGATATTTGCGTCGTCCATGGAAACGGGAGAGGTTCTGGAGGATTGCGGATGTGGTTCCTATCTTTAGGAAAGGGAACAGGGATAGCCCAGCAAATTACCGACCGGTGAGTCTGACTTCAGTGATTGGTAAGCTGATGGAGAGGCTTCTGAGGGATAAGATTTATGAACATTTGGAGAAGTTTAGACTGATCAGAAATAGCATGGTTTTGTCAAGGGCAGGTCATGCCTTACGAGCCTAGTTGAGTTCTTCGAAAATGTGACTGAACACATTGACGAAGGAAGAGTGGTGGATGTAGTGTACATGGACTTTAGCAAGGCGTTTGATAAGGTCCCCCATGCAAGGCTTCTGGAGAAGGTGAGAGGGCATGGGATCGAAGGGGCTTTGGCCTCATGGATCCAGAACTGGCTTGCCGGCAGAAGGCAGAGAATGGTTGTGGATGGGTGTTGTTCTGCATGGAGGTTGGTAACCAGTGGAGTGCCCCAAGGATCTGTTCTGGGATCCCTGCTGTTTGTCGTTTTCATAAATGACCTGAATGAGGAAGTGGAGGGATGGGTTAGTAAGTTCACCGACGATACAAAGATCGGTGGTGTTGTGGATGGTCTGGAGGGGTGTCAAAAGTTGCAGCAAGACATAGACAGAATGCAAGACAGGGTGGAGAAGTGGCAGATGGACTTCAACGCGGATAAATGTGCAGTGGTCCATTTTGGCAGGAATAATGGGATGAAGGAGTACAACATCAGTGGTAGGAGTCTTGGCTGTGTTGTAGAGCAGAAGGATTTTGGGGTCCGGGTCCATAGGACTCTTACATCAGCCTCGTAGGTGGAGTACACCTCGTGGTGTACTGGCTTTCATTAATCGAGGAATTGAGTTTAGGAGTCAGGAGGTAATAATGCAGCTCTGTAAGACCCTTGTCAGACCCCACTTGGAGTACTGTGCACAGTTCTGGTCGCCTCACTATAGGAAGGATGTAAAGGCTATTGAGAGAGTGCAGAGGAGATTTACAAGGATGCTGCCTGGATTGGGAGGCAGGCCTTATGAAGATAGGTTGAGGGAACTGGGACTCTTCTCACTGGAGAGACGTAAGTTGAGAAGCGACCTGATAGAGGTTTATAAAATGTTGAGAGGAATAGATAGAGTGGACTCTCAGAGACTATTTCCCTGAGCTGAAATGGTTATTATGAGAGGACACAGATTTAAGGTGCAGGGAAGCAAATACAGAGGGGATGCTAGGGGAAAGTTTTTCACTCAGAGGGTGGTGAGTGAATGGAATCGGCTGCCGTCGGAGGTTGTTGAGGCGAACTCGCTGAGATCTTTCAAAAGATTTCTGGATGAGTATATGGGATCCAATGGGATGGGGATTATAGATAGGTTTGTGGATTGGTAGATATAGATGTGATCGGCGCAACTCGTGGACCGAAGGGCCTGTTTGTGCTGTATTGTTTTATGTTCTATGTAAACAACATCCATCGCTCTTCCTTCGTCAATGTGTTCAGCCACGTTTTCAAAGAACTCCACTAGGTTTATAAGGCATGACCTGCCCTTGACAAAGCCATGTTGACTATTTCTGATCAAACTAAACTTCTCTAAATGCTCATAAATCCTGTCCCTCAGGATCTTCTCCATCAACTTACCAACTACTGAGGTCAGACTCACTGGTCGGTAAGTTCCGCAGGGCTCTGGATTGAGACCTCTGCTGTTTGTGATAATTATAAATGATTTGGAAAAAGATATAGCTAGTCTGATTAATAAGTTTGCAGAAGATACAAAGATTGCTGCAATTGCAGAAAGTGATAAACATTGTCAGAGATTACAACAGGATATAGATAGGCTGGAAAATTGAGCTCAGAAATGGCAGATGGAATTTAATCCGGATAAATGCAAAGTGATGCATTTTCATACATCTAATGCCGATGCGGGGGAGGGGGGGAGCTATACAATAAATGTCAGAATAATCAGCAGTATAGACACACAGAAGGACCTCGATATGCAGGTCCACAGATCCTTAAAGATGGCAGCACAGTGGAAAAGGCAGTGAAGAAGGCATATGCCATGCTTGTCTTTATTGCACAGGGCATAAAGTATAAATGTTGGCATGTGATGTTGCAGTTATATAGAACATTGGAATTTTGGAATACTGCGTCCAGTTCTGGTCGCCACACTACCAGAAGGACATGGAGGCTTTAGAGAGAGTGGAGAAAAGGTTGACTGGGATGTTGCCTGGTATGGAGGGTATTAGCCATGAGATGAAATTGAGTAAACTAGGGTTGTTCTCCCTGGAAAGACGGAAGTTGAGGGGTGACCTGAAAGAAGATTATAGAACATAGAACATTACAGCGCAGAACAGGCCCTTCGGCCTTCGATGTTGCGCCGACCAATTAGGAAAAAGCAGTGACCCTCTAACCTAAACCATTCCCTTTTCATCCATAAACTTATCTACTAACCTCTTAAACGCCACCAAACTTGGCGCATCTACAACTGCTGCAGGCAGGGCATTCCATACCCTTACCACCCTCTGGGTAAAGAACCTACCTCTGACATCCGTCCTATAACCACCACCCCTTAATTTAAAGCTATGTTCCCTTGTGCTAGCTTTCTCAGAGCTAGCTTTCTATGCACATATATACCTAGATCCCTCTGTTTGTTAACACTATTAAGAGTCCTACCATTAGCCCCGATTCTCTACACATTTATTATTCAGTTCATAGTTTTTTCCCAAGTCGGAAATGACAAACATGAGGGGTCACAAGTTCAAGGTAAGGGGGCACAGTTCAATACAGATATGTGGGGGATTTTTTTACACAGAGGGTGGTGAGGCCTGGAATACACTATCAAGCAAGATGGTTGAGGCAGACATGCTAGGCTCATTTAAGACTTATCCAGATAGCGACATGAACAGAGTGAGAATAGAGGGATAGAAACGGATAGCCTAGTTAGGAACACAGATTGGTGCAGGCTTGGAGGGCCAAAGGCCGTGTTCCAGTGCTGTATTGTTCTTTGTTCCATCAAAATCGAATGCGGGTCCTTTGCGCTATGAGCAGTAGTGTTAACCACTTACAGACTGGAAAGCCCTTCAAAAAAGACCACACGTTCAGAATTTTCAAGACATCAGTAAAACAGTTAAATAGGGGGAAAAAAGCTTATAAGAATATTACTGTAACACTCAGATACAGATTTTTAATCAGTAATGGAATCAAGCATTGTGGGGATAAGCCGTTAAGTGGAGTTGTGAATGATTATATCAGATCAATCATACTCTCATTGGTTGGGGGAGCAGAATCTTCTGGTCTTATGGCACAAAGCAGCCAAAGGCCTGATTTTGTCCCTTTTACTCTAATTCTTTACAAACCAGAGTGCAGCTCAAATAAATGTTGTTTGTTGATCTAAAATTCTACTCTGTTGATTAATCATTAATGCTTAGCGATTGGGCTGAGATTCAAGGTAAAGTGGAGTGGGACACTCTTTGTCATTGTGCAGCTGCACTCGTTCTTTATCAATATCGTTTTGTTTATAAGTCATAGTTTTTATGTTACGTGGAAAATTCTCACAACGATAATTAGCTATTTGTTCAGATATAATGGAAATATAAATAATGAGCTTCTGAGCTCACCCAGGCAATTCTGCAGCAAAGATGAAGGTCCTCATTCTGCTGGCATTTCTCGGAGGGTGTTTGGCACAATATAATCCACACATGGTGCCTGGCCGGACATCCATTGTCCATTTATTTGAATGGCGCTGGACGGATATTGCGGCTGAGTGTGAGCGTTACTTAGCCCCCAATGGCTTTGGGGGTGTTCAGGTAACCGTTGCTAATTATTGTTATTTCAATCCTTTCCATTACCAACAGAACTGAAAAGATCAAAGGGGAAATTGATCAGGAGGTGTCAGAGATGAGGCAATTTTGTTACATGGAGAGACTGGAGAAGCTGGAATTGTTGTCTGGATATGTGTGCTATTGCAGACCAGAACACTGCATTTCCCTGACGAAGATGAAAGTCGAAAGCTCGCAGATTTACTATCAAATAAATTGGTTGGATTTAAAATTGGTGTTGCCAGATTCTTACTGAGTTCTTACTACCCCAGTCCAACGCCAGCATCTTTACATCATTGTTGTCTTTAGAGCAGGGAGGGTTAAGAGGAGATTTAATAGAAATGTTCAAAATCAGGAAGCGGTTTGCTGGATTAAATGAGGAGGTAGTGTTTCCAGTGACTGGAGGGTGTGTAACCAGAGGGAGACAGATTGAAGGGGAATCAGCAAATAAAACAGAAATGAAAAGGGAAAGATAGTGGGCAAAGAGGGTTTTTAAAGGATTAGCAGGTGTGAAATGTTTCAAAATGATTAAAAATGCTATTCCAGCATTCATTTAACAGTTTCATTTGTTGTGGAATAGATTATTGCACAAAATAATTTCAGGAGACCCAAAACAAAATGATTGTTTATTAGCCAATGCATCAGGATAGCATAACCTCAGAGAAGGGTCTCTGAGCCTGACTCTCCCCAGCAGAAGAACCATGAAATGTTTATACATTGTACATCACTTAGGCAAAACATTATTTACATTACAACATTGTCTGGTTTTAGATTTATCATTAGACAATTTGTGCATGTTCACAGGGCAGGGTTCCTAATATCCCAAGAACTTTCTGCCTTATTTCCCTTTGTTTCCTCCAATTTTCTTCTCAGGTGCTTGTTGCTACCAGATTCAACCTTGCACGCTTCACTTTGTCTCCTAATTCAGGCCATCTAAGTATTATAGAGGTTATTTGTTAGTCTTCCTCTTGCACACTGGTAGAGAAAATGTGAGAGAAATGGAATTCTTAATTCTGCCTCACAATATAATCAAGAGACAGTTTGGATATGTACGATCTCAGAATGAAGACATTGATATTGAGGAAAGAGGGTTTGGTCCAAGCACTTACTGTATCATAAACACGCAAAGGCACAAAGACTGAAAAGTTTTTAAAAGTTTACTTATTAGTCACAAGTAAGACTTAATTGCAATGAAGTTACTGTGAAATTCCCCTAGTCACCACAGTCTGGCATGCCTGTTCAGGTCAATGCACCTATCTAGCACATCTTTCAGACTGTAGAAGAAACCAGAGCACTTGGAGGAAATCCATGCAGACACAGGGAGAATATGCAGACTCCACACAGATAGTGACCCAAGCCAGGAATCAAACTCAGGCACAGCTTACAAGCTGGGGAAACACCTCAAAATGTGGTCTCAACTACACGTACTCATGCACAACTGAGGCACAAGCCAGAGTTGTTTTGAAAGAATAAAGTACATTCCCCTTACAGCTCAGCATCTAGATGGGCCGGGAGCAATGCAGCAATGTCGAGAACTTGGTCAGTGGTTACTCAGAAAGAAATACAACTTCACAGACTGAGCAACTGGGACTTTGTTGAGTGAGGGAATCTTAAGGGTTAATCTCTTTTTCAAAATATAGTTTAGCATTTATCTAAAAATTACAGTTTAAGTGAGCAAGGCAGTGGATGATTCAGTGATGATAATGCCATTGAATATCAAGCAGTGAGGATTGTATTCTCTCTTGTTGCATATCATGCTATGATAAATCCACAAAGAATGCTTTCTATGGTGCATTTGTAAAAGATGGTGAAAGTTGTAGTAGACATACCAAGTTTCCTTAGCTTCTTGAGAAAGTAGAGGTGTTGGTGGGCTTTCTTAACTATAGTGTTGGTGTGGAGGGACCAGGATAGGTTGTTGGTGATCTGGACACCTAGAAATCTTCACTTCAACCCCATTGATGTATGTTTTCAACTATGCTTCCTGAAGTCGGTGACTATTTCCTTCGTTTTACTGAGGGAGAGATTATTGTCCTCACACTAATTCACCAGATTCTCTTTCCTGTACTTCATTTCATCATTGTTTGAGATTCGACCCACAATGGTGATGTCATCAGTAAACTTGAAAATCGAATTGGAGAGGAATTTGGCCATACAGTCAAAGGTGGATAAGGAATATATGAGGGGTCTGAGAACAAAGCCTTCCAGAATACTGGTGCTGAGGATAATTGTGGAGGAGTGATTGCGGTCTGTGGGTTAGGAAGTCCAAAGACCAAAGTTTGGAAGGAGTATTGCCAGAAAAGATAGTAATATGTGAAATTTGGGGTGAGGAGAGTAGTGTTCCATTAATATAAGGTGAGGTCGGAGAGTCCAATGAAGAGGGTGAAGTGGTAGTAGGAGCAATGGAGAAATTGTTTTGTCTTGGAATACAAATCATCTTGGGTAACAATATAGCTGGATTGCAGGTGGGAGTGATGCCTTCTGTGGTTGAAAAGCTAGTAGAAATCAAACAATTAAGTTGTTGAAGCATGCATGTCCTGGGATTTTTTTCTGATTGTGTAGTAACATGATCACAAAGTCACAGATTAAGACACGAGGAGCAATCAAATAAGAAAATTGAAGTTATCAGTTATCAGAAGCTTTTATCAGTTACCATATAATTATCAGAAACTATTTTTTGATCAGATATTGAAAAAGAACAAGAAAGGATAGAGGATGAGCTGGATACTTTTAGCTCGGAAAAGTTGGCAGAGTTACAACAGAACAATATGGAAATAAAACAGTTTTTCGAGGAAGAGGTGAAGATGATTGATGAGGGTAGGGCAGTGGATGTTGTTTTCATGGATTACAGTAAGGCCTTTGGCAAGATTCCTCATGGCATTCTGGTGCAGAATGTGAAGTCGCATGGGACCAGAGGTGAGCTTGCAAGGTAGATACAAAATTGGCTCGGTCAAAGAAGGTAGTAGTGGAAGTGTGCATTTCTGAATGGAGGGCTGCGACAAGTGGTGTTTCTCAAGGATTAGTACTGAGACCTTTGCTAATGATAATATATATAAATGATTTGAAGGAAAATGTGACTGGATTGATTAGTAAGTTTGCAGACGACACAAAAAATTCCCTAGTGGGTCATTTGAATCATATCTAAAGTGAAACATTTCATGCTTACACTAGCCAAATTCAAATTGTAAAATTTACAATCCATGCAAACATCACAAAATACTTTGGAGTTTCTGACTTGAATTATAACAGCATCTTTAAGGAAGAATATATAAAAAAATCCCTATATTTCTGGGGAACTAAGGGACTGCTGAAACTAAAGAACTGAAATAAGTTAGTAATATTAAAGAGGTTGTGCTAAAAGGATTAATTAGATTGAAGGTTGATAAATCCCCTGGAGCAGATGAACTTCATCCAGAGTGCTGAGGGAGGTGATGAGAGGAATAGCAGATGCATTGGTGGGCATCTTCCAAAATTCGATAGATTCTGGAAAGGTTCCTGCAGACTGAAAAATAGCAAATGAATCTTAAACAAGAAGGGAAAGAAAAAATAGGGAACCACAGTCATGTCAGATTGACTCGAGCAGCAGGAAATATGTTAGCATATGTGATAACTGGACACTTAAAAATATTATTGGGCAGAGTTAACAATGCTTTTGAAAGGGTAGTTATGTTTGACAAACCTGTTGGAGTTCTTTGAGATTGTTATTTGTAGCATTGATGAAGGAGAACCAGTGAATGTGGTGTATTTGGATTTTCAGAAGGCTTTTGATATGGCCGCAGACAAGAGATTAGTAAATAAAATAAAAGCATGTAGAATTGTCAGATAATGGATTGAGAACTCGTTGACATAAAATAGAGAATGCAGAGAAACAAGAGGTTGCAGAGATAGAGAGGGGTGTAGGGTTGGAGGTTATTACAGGGATCTGGAGAATTGTTGGATTGGAGATGGTTAGGGATAGGGAAGGGTGTAAGGACTGGAGGAGGTTATAGAAATAGGGAGGGGTGCAGAGTTGGAACTTATTATAGAGATCTGGAGGATTGTCGGGTTGGAGATGATTGCAGAGATCTGGATTAGGCCACGGTGAAATATGAATCAGAGCAATGTATTACTGTTCAATCAGAAAGTGTAGTGTGATGATGATAATTAAAGCTACAATAATAATTGGTTGCATCACAACTGGCTCTGGATGTGTTTTTGTAACAGATCTCTCCACCCAATGAACATATTGTCCTCAATGATCCTTGGAGACCTTGGTGGGAGAGATACCAGCCAATCAGTTACAATCTCTGTTCTCGATCAGGCAACGAAGTGGAATTCAGAGACATGGTGACGAGATGCAACAATGTCGGTGTAAGTTGATCAATGAACCCTTCTCCTTCAAATCACTCTAATCCATCACTGTACTCTAGCTACTTTTTGAGAAGGAGATTGATTCTCATTGACTTTGTATAGGGTTAACAAAAATATTATCTGTACAGAATGAAATCAGTAGTCTTACTGCCTGTTAAGAACTCTGATATGCCTCCATTTCATAGAAACTAGGAGCAGGAGAAGGCTATTTGGCTCTTCTAGCCCGCGTCACCATTCATTTTGATCATGGTTGACCATTGAATTCAATATCCTAGTCCCCTTCCTCCATATCCCTTGATCCCTTTAGCTCCAAGAGTTATATCTAATTTCCTCTTGAAATCACACATTTTGGCCTCAACTACTATCTGTGGGAGTGAATTCCACACATTCACCGCTCTCTGGGTGAAGAAATTTCTCTGCATCTCTGCTGTAAAAGGTTTACTTCTTATCCTCAAACTATGACTCCTAGTTCTGGACTTCCCTACTGCTGATGACATTTTTTCTGAATCTATCCTGTCTAACGCTGTTATGAGATCTATCAGATCGCCTCTCACTCTTCTAAACTCCAGTTAACATAATCCTAACCGACTTAGTCTCTCCTCATATGACATCCCAATAATCAGCCTGGTAAACCTCTACCCACCTCCTATAGCAAGGATATTCTTCCTCAGATAAGGATACCAAAATTGCACATGGTATTCCAAGTGCGTCCTGACCAATCCCTTATACAATTGCAGCAAAACATCCCTATCCCTATAGTCAAATCCTCTCACTATGAAAGGCCAACATAACATTTGCCTTCTTTACTGCCTGCTGTACATGCAGGTATACTTTCAGCGACTGATGCACAAGGACTCCAAGGTCTTTCTCAATTTACACCCATTCAGGTAATTATCTTCCTCTTATCATTACCAAAGTGGATAGCCTCACATTTATGCACATTATACTGCATCTACCATGCAGATAACCACAAACACTGAGCCTGTCCAAATCAAGCTGTAGTTCTCTGCATTTTCCTCACAGTTCACCCTTCCACCCTTTCTTCTGCAAATTTGGGATAATACATTCAGTTTCCTCTTCCAAATTATTAATGATTTGGAACAGTTGGAATCCTAGCACAGATCCTTGATTTTAAAGGGAGATTGTTATCACTGTTCCAACTACAATATGTTTTAAGTAGAATCTGTAATACAGGTACAGGACATTCAGCCCAACTGATCCATGAGGTATTTATGCTCCAGCATATACAAGCCTCCTCCCTCTCCCTCTTACCTATCAGTATCTCTTTCTATTCCTTTCTCCTTCACATGTTACATAGGTTCTCCTGAAATGCATTGATAACTATCCATCTCAATTACTCCCTGTGTGAGCAAGTCCACATTCTCCCAATCTCTGGGGAAAGAAATCACTCCTGAATTCCCAATTGGATTTATGAGTGACTGTCTTATATTTATGACCCACTAGATTGGATCTGAGTTCCATCAGTGGAAAAATCATGCTTGACCAATCCCTTTCATCATTTGGAAGTCTTCTATTCAAGTCTTCCTTTTTTATGATGGTAAATGAGCTGTACATAATGTGGTCTAACCAAGGTCCAAAACAAGTTCAGTATAACCTCTGTTTTTCAATTCTGTGTCTCAAAAAATCAACCAAATGCTTTGTTTACATTTTTTTGCTTAGTCTCATTTCCCTCCCTGGCTATTTTTAGTGGATTTACTCCTGGAGTCCTTTTCTCCTCACTCATATAGATTCTTGTATATAATGTGAGCTCCTTACTTTCCTGATTAAAATATACATCAGATTTGTTTATATGGGAGCAGACAAATAGGCAGAGGCCATTTTTACCTGCATCACACAATGAGATCATGGTTGACCTATAACTTAAATGCATATAGGGAGTTGCAAATTGTGGGGCACAGGCTTGGGAGGGTTAGCACTGAGGGAGTGCTGCACTGTCAGAGGGTTAGTACTGAGGCAGTGCCACATTATCAGAGGGTCAGTACTGAGGGAGTGCCGCACTATCAGAGGGTCAGTACTGAGGGAGTGCTGCACTGTCAGAGGGTCAGTACTGAGGGAGTGCCGCACTGTCAGAGGGTCAGTGCTGAGGGAGTGCTGCACTGTCAGAGGGTCAGTACTGAGGGAGTGCCGCACTGTCAGAGGGTCAGTGCTAAGGGAGTGCCGTAGTGTCAGAGGGTCAGTACTGAGGGAGTGCCGCACTGTCACAGTCATACTGATGAAGTGCTGCACTGTCAGACGGTCAGTACTGAGGGAGTGCTGCACTCTCATGCGTTCTAAAACATTTTGGAATATCCTGAGTGTGTGAAAAGTCCTATAGGAATGTAAAATCTTTCTTTTGCTTCTTCTAACCGTTTCAGGTCCGTATCTATGCAGACGTTGTCATTAATCACATGTGTGGAGCATCGGGTGGGTCTGGGACACATTCATCCTGTGGATCATATTTTGACGCTGGATCTGAAAGTTTTCCTGCTGTTCCCTACACTTCTTGGGATTTTAATGATGGCAAATGCAAGACTTCGAGTGGAAATATCGAAAACTATAATGATATCCACCAAGTAAGGAGTGTTTTTATGTTTAACCCCACCCCTCGATTTGTGTTTCTTTCTGGCTCATCCACATTCAAACTGCTTCTCATGGTCCAGTCACACTTCCCTTGTATTCTTCACCTCCCTGCAGCCCTTCAATTGAGCAAGTGGGCAAAACCAATTCATCCCAACAGCAAGTTTTGCATCAGCACTAGAAATATTAACAAAACAGATCCCCAACTCACTGTCCTGGTCCCAGCCTGCCAATGCTATCGTCAAGAAATCCCACCAACACCTCTATTTTTCAGGAGGTTAAGGAATTTGATGAGAGCTACGATTCTCACCAATCCAACAAAGACCGCAAGAAACTACAAAGAAAGTAATCCAGTTCATCACGCAAACCAGCCTCTCATCCATTGACTCCATCTACACTTCCCACCAAGGGGTTTATAGAATTGCAAATGGTTGGAAACCTTCAAGCCAACGATAAATTGGAGAGATTGGGTGAGCAAGAGGGGAGTGATGGCCGAGCAATAACATTGCTGGGATTACTATTCCAGAAACTCAGCTAATATTCTGGGGACTCGGGTTTGAATCCTAACACTCCAGATGGTGGAATTTGAATTCGATAAAATAAATTTGGAATTAGAAGTCTAAAGATGACCCTGAAATTGTTTGATTGTTGATTGTCAGAAAAACCCATCTGGTTCACTAATGTTCTTTAGGAAAGGAAATCTGCTATCCTTACCCAAACTGGCCCGCATGTGATTCCAGAGCCACAGCAATGTGGTTGACTCTCAACTGTCCTCTGAACAAGAGAAACTAGGGCGATAAATGTTGGCCAGGTGATGATGCCTATGTTCCATGAATGAATTATAAAAAAGACACAGGATAGAGGACATGAAAGAAGGAAATGGGTTAGCAAATAATAATAATTGTGTGGAACATTCACTGGAATATATCAGACATATTCAGGCAGTCACACCATCATCATCCACATCTTTTAAAAATCAATGAATCCAATGTTTCTCTTCCACCTCCTATAAACTTTAGCTCAACCAGAATGGTAGGGCAGCATGGTAGTACAGTGATTAGCACTGCTGCTTCACAGCTCCAGGGACCTGGGTTCAATTCCCAGCTTGGGTCACTATCTGTATAGAGTTTGCACATTCTCCTCATGTATGCGTGGGTTTCCTCTGGGTTCCCTGGTTTCCTCCCACAGTCCAAAAATATGTGGGTTAGGTTGATTGCCCCTTAGTGTCCTTAGATGCGTAGGTTAGAGGGATTAGGGGTTAGGGCCTGGCTGGGATTGTGGTTGATGCAGATACAATAGGCTGAATGGCCTCTTTTCTGTACTGTAGGGCTTCTGTGATTCTATGAACTCTGTTGTCCATAAACTCATACCAAGTCCCATTCACATATTGTCATTTATGCTCGCTGAGTATTGACTTCAGATAGACCTTGTTTTCCATTCCATGACTTAGTCCTTCCTGTCTCCATAATCGTCTACAGTTCCACCATCCTCCAAGATCTCTGTGCTGCTCCCATTCTGCCCTCCAGTTTCTATCGATCCACCAGTAGTGGCCATATCATCAGATGACTGGGCCCTAAGCTCTGGGATTCCTTTCGTGAACCTCTTCATTCTCCATGAAAATACTTTATTGAAACTTTTCGTCACCTGAGCCAGTATATGTCCCTCTGTGACTTGGTCTCAAAAGAAAGGAAGAAGCTCTGTTAATATAGTCAGTACAGACTCATAGAACATAACAGTTCAGGCCCTTCCGCCCTAGATGTTGCGCTGACCTGTGAAACCAATCTAAAGCCCATCTAACCTACACTATTCCAATATCATCCATACTTTTATCCAATGACCAATGCCTTTAATGTTGGTGAATCCACTACTGCTGCAGGCAGGGCATTCCATGCCCTTACTACACTCTGAGTAAAGAACCTACTACTGACATCCGTCCTATACCCATCACCTCCCAATTTAAAACTATGCCACTCATGTTAGCCATCACCATCCGAGGAAAAAGGCTCTCATTGTCCACCCTACCTAATCCTCTGATCATCTTATTTGCCTCTATTAAGTCATCTCCCAACCTTCTTCTCTCCAATGAAAACAGCTTCAAGCCCCTCAGCCGTTCCTCATAAGGTCTTCAAGACTCAAAGGGCTGAATTACCTTTTCTGCACTAGAAGGATTCTATGATAAGTTGTCTTGTTGGATGGTTGATGGTTTTGAGAATTGAACTGAGTGTATTTTCCGACAGGTCAGAGACTGTCAGCTCGTGAGCCTTCTGGACCTTGCATTACAGAAGGATTATGTGAGGGGAAAGATTGCAGAATATCTGAACAACCTTATTGATCTGGGCGTGGCCGGATTCCGAGTAGATGCATCCAAACACATGTGGCCCGGCGATATGGAGGCAATCTTCAGGCAGCTGAACAACCTCAACACAAGCTGGTTCAGCAATGGCTCCAAGGCTTTCATCTATCAGGAAGTAAGTCAACTTGTTCCCACTCCCGCTCTCCTTGAACCTCCACATCACTCAGGATTTATGCTTTTAATTTCTCAAATTCCAGGTGATTGATCTGGGGGGTGAGGCCATCAAATCTTCCCAGTATTTTGGTCTGGGACGAGTGACTGAATTCAAATACAGTGCCAAGCTGGGTACGGTGGTGCGCAGATGGAATGGTGAGAAGATGGCCTATTTAAGGTAGGAACTGAATCTAGCCTTTATTTGTTACTGTTGTATTGTCAAAAGTCTGTAAAGTTGGTTCGTGGAGAGAACTGAAATGAGAAGACTCATCTTCAAAGATGCACCTTCCACAACCTCAAGACATTCCATGGCACTTTACAGCCAATGAAGTTTGATTGTTTGAAAAGCATCTCTGTCATAATGCACGAAACACTGCAGCCAATTTGTGCAAGTAAAATCACACAAACAGCAATGTGAGAACAATCACATAATCTGTTTCTTTGATTTTCTTGGATGGATAAATATTGTCTTGAGGATACTGGGAAAATTTCCCCTGCACATCTTTGAAGTGCTCACATAGGACATTCATCTCCATCGCAGTGGGAGGTGGGGGAAGACACAGTGGGCATCTCTGACAGTGCAGTACTCCCTCAGTACTGACTTCTGACAGTGCGGCACTCCCTTAGCATTGACCTCTGACTGTGCAGCACTCCCTCAGCACTGACCCTCTGACTGTGCAGCACTCCCTCAGCACTGACCCTCTGACAGTGCAGCACTCCCTCAGCACTGACCTCTGACAGTGCAGCACTCCCTCAGCACTGACCCTCTGACAGTGCGGCACTCCCTCAGTACTGATTCTCTGACAGTGCGGCACTCCCTCAGTACTGATTCTCTGACAGTGCGGCACTCCCTCAGTACTGATTCTCTGACAGTGCAGCATCCCTCAGTACTGACCCTCTGACAGTGCAGCACTCCCTCAGTACTGATTCTCTGACAGTGCAGCACTCCCTCAGTACTGACTCTCTGACAGTGCGGCACTCCCTCAGTACTGATTCTCTGACAGTGCGGCACTCCCTCAGTACTGATTCTCTGACAGTGCGGCACTCCCTCAGTACTGATTCTCTGACAGTGCAGCACTCCCTCAGTACTGACCCTCTGACAGTGCAGCACTCCCTCAGTACTGATTCTCTGACAGTGCGGCACTCCCTCAGTACTGACTCTCTGACAGTGCAGCACTCCCTCAGTACTGACCCTTTGATTGCAGCACTTGCTCAGTACTACCCTGAGCGTGTCAGCCTGAACTTTATGTTCAGGCCTTTGCAGTGAGACCTAAACCCAACCTTCTGACTCAATTTTAATCTTGGATTTGTTGTCACTCTTTACAGAACCTGCTTTGTTCTTCTTCCTATTTCTGTTGTTTTATTTAATATGTACTGGCCTTCCTGTAGAGTTTTGGCATCTCTTGGTCATTACCTGCAACAGTAACAAAGACCTATGCTCCTAAACTATTTGGTGAGGCCTGAAGCTATGAAAATTTCATTATAAATGCAGTCTCATTTTTCCTGTCAATTCAAGGAGCAATTTATATCTCTACTTGTGTGCTAACTCTTGTGAACTTTTGTGTGTAGGAACTGGGGAGAAGGATGGGCCTTCATGCCTACTGATCGAGCATTGGTCTTTGTAGATAATCATGATAATCAGAGAGGGCACGGACCTGGTGGTGCATCCATACTCACCTTCTGGGACTCCAGGTATGGGTCACATGCCAATTGTCTTCTCCCATAAGGATCAGGGGGCAGGACACTGTTAGATTTAAGCCCATATTACTTACAATCTAAATTATAGCTGAGATAGTTACAGTTACATTTGGATACTTAGAGAAATTCAAGGTAGAGAAAGAGAAATCATGTTAAACCAATTTATTGATGTTGTTTGATGGATTATGTGTTATAGATAATGGAGAACATGTAGACATATTGTAATTGTATTTCTAGAAGGCATTTGTTAACGTGCCACATACAAGTTTATTACACAACATGAAAACTCTTATCTAGTGAATAACCAATTAATCTGGATAGGAAATTTACTGGCTGGCTGATGATTAAGAGTATGAATGGGTCATTTTCTGATTGACAGGATGTGGTGATTGGATTATCTCAGGGTTTGTGCTGGGGCTTCAACTTCTTAGAATTTATATCATTGAGTTAGATTTAAGAAGCAAAGACATAGTAGCTAAATTTGCAGATGACACAAAGGTAGAGCAGTATATTGTGAACAAGACGTAAGGAAGTTGCAGATGGCTCTAGATAGACTGAATGAGTGGGCAGAAATCTGGCAGATGGAGTATAATGTGGGAATAGTGAAGCTGCTCACTTTGATAAGAAGAATAAAAAAGCAGAGTTTTACTTAAAAGGAGAATCACTGCAGAATTCTGCAGTGCAAAGAAATGTAAATGTTCTAGTGTATGAGTCACAAAAAATAAATATACAGGGTACAACAAATAATTAAGAATGCTCACGAAATGCTATCCTTTATTGGGACAGGAATTGAACATAATAGATGATGTGCTTCAATTATATAGGATACTAGCGAAACCACATCTTGAATACTATGAGCAGTTTAGGTCTCCCTATTTAAGGAAGGATGTAAAAACGTTGGAGACGGTTCAGAGGAGGTTGACTAGATTGAAAGCTGGAATTATCAGATTGTCCTGTGATGAAAAGTTGGATATTCAGAGCTTCTTTCCACTGGAATTTAGAAGCATGAGGGGTAACTTGATTGCAATCCTGAATGGTCTTGACGAGGTGGATGTAGAAAAGGTGTTTCCTCTTGTGAATGAGTCCAAAACTAAGAGGCACTGTTTTATAATTTGAACAGAGAAGAGAAATTATTTCTCTGAGGGTTGTGCAACTTTGGCACTCTGCCTCAGAAGGTGAGGTTACTGTATATTTTTAAGGCAAAGGTAGATAAATTCATATTAACCAAGGGAATTAAAGGTTATTTGGGGTAGATGGAAATGTGGAATTCAAAATATAAGCTGATCAGCTATGATCATTCTGAATAGTGGAGCTGACTTGAGGGGCTGAATTAACTACTTCTGCTCCTATCTCAAATGTTCTTGTTGACCTGCCAACCAGTCAACACTCTCCTATGGTATAAATTGTTATGATTGTTTGAAATTTGATATTTTTGTATTTGTCCTGATGAGTGCAACATGAAAAACTTCAGCAACATGTCTTTCTTTTCAGTGGAATTCAAGATCTGTGTGACAAGTGACTAATTGATATTGATGAACTGGAGCAATTAATGGGATTAAGAAGTAACATATCCCCTGGACATGATAGCCTATATTTCTTCATTCGCGAAAGGGAATAGTTGCAGAGATAGAGACGTGTGGATACATGAGTTTTGAGTTTCAAGAATTCTTTGGAGTGTAAAATATTTCTTTAATTTGGAATGGAACAAAGAGATTGCTGGTTTCAGAAAGACAGGAACAAAGAAATATAGGCATTAACCAGACATCAGTGGCCATCAGTGGCAAGTGAAATGCTCGAATCTATTATTAGTGATCTGTTAACAGGCCATTAAGAAAATCATCCTATGCTTAAGAGAACCAGTACAGATTCATGAAAGCGAAATAGTGTTTGAGAAATCTAAGTGTCTTAAGCAGTTAAATAAAAAGGAACCTGTGTATACAGTATATTTGGATTTTCAAGAAGCATTCGATAAGGTGCCAAACAAGAAGTTCTTTCAAAAAATTAGACTTCTGGGATTGGGGTAACACGGTAGCATTGGTTAATAGATAGAAAACAGTGACGAGGAATAAATGAGACGTTTACAGGTTAGGTAGCTGTGAGTAATTAGGCAGAGGTAAGGCAGGTGGATTATAATGTGGGGAAGTGTGAAGTTATTCACTTTGGTAAGAAAAATAGAACATAGAACATTACAGTGCAGAACAGGCCCTTCGGCCCTTGATGTTGCGCCGACCAATTAAGAAAAAGCAATGACCCTCTAACCTAAACCATTCCCTTTTCGTCCATAAACTTATCTACTAACCTCTTAAATGCCACCAAACTTGGCGCATCTACAACTGCAGCAGGGAGGGCATTCCATACCCTTACCACCCTCTGGGTAAAGAACCTACCTCTGACATCCGTCCTATAACTACCACCCCTTAATTTAAAGCTATGTCCCCTCGTGCTAGCTTTCTCCATCCTAGGAAAAAGGCTATCACTGTCACCCTATCTAAACCTCTAATCATCTTATATGTTTCAATAAGGTCTCCTCTTAGCCGCCTTCTTTCTAACGAAAACAACCTCAAATCCCTCATCCTCTCTTCATAAGACCTGCCCTCCATACCAGGCAACATCCTGGTAAACCTCCTCTGTACCCTCTCCAATGCATCCACATCTTTCTTATAATGCGGGGACCAGAACTGTACACAATACTCCAAGTGCGGCCGCACTAGAGTTTTGTACAGTTGTAACATGACGTTGCGGCTCCGAAATTCAATCCCCCTACCAATAAAAGCTAAGACTCCATATGCCTTCTTAACAACCTTATCGACTTGATTGCCGACTTTCAGGGATCTATGCACATACACACCAAGATCCCTCTGTTCATCAACACTATTAAGAGTCCTACCATTAGCCCTATACTCTACACATTTGTTAAGCAGGTTTTTCTTTTAAAAGGAGAGACTCTGTGAACACGATGGAAAAAATGAAGATTGAAAGATGGTTGTTTTTCAGAATTCCGGACAGAGTTTGATAGTTTTTTGGGATCAGAGGGAATTCAGGAATAAGATATGAAGCATGGGAAGGTGCAGTTGAAGATCAGCCAGAGAATGGCAGAGTGTGTTGATAGGGCCGACCTGATTCCATCTCCTATTTTCCACACTCCAGAGATGATAGTCCCAGGCTGAACAGCTTTTCAAAATAATTTTAATTTCTCATTTGTGGTGTTATTGCAACTCTGCAGGCTGTATAAAGTGGCTGTCGCATTCATGCTTGCACACCCTTATGGCCAGACACGTGTGATGTCCAGCTTCCGATGGGATCGCTATTTCGTTAATGGAAAAGTAAGTCTAACTTTCTGATAACCTTACTCTGCACAAACAAGAATGAGTGAAAGCGGAGCAGCCCTAAGTCAATAAATATCTCTAGTTCAAAGTATCTGCAACATAACATTACATCCATTTTTATATCAGAGAAACAGGCCACTCAGCCTGGCTGGTTAGTGCTGGAGTTTGTGCTCTGCATGTGTCTCCTCCCATCCCATTTCTCACTTGAGAAGAGAGGGTCGAGAGTTATGTGATCACTGTTTTTAGGATCTAAAGGGATTAGATAATGTTGGTCAGGAGCCATTCTCTCCCAGAAAAATCAATCCAGAGATCGTGGCCTGAGTTTGAAGGGGGAAATTTTTGGAGCAACAGGTGACTTGGGACCTCTAGTTCCCCAAACTGTCGCCTACTGAGGGTTTCTCAGCCCAGCTCTGGGAAGAGAGGAGACTCACTGATAGAAATTGATCCCTGTGATTGGACAATAACTCCAATCACTGCCGTGTTGAAGTATCAGTGTTCAGGAAGTGCCTATTATTAGCGCATCAATACTGAGGGGGTGCCGCACTATCACAGGATCAGTACTGAGGGAGTGCTGCACTGTCAGAGGGTCAGTACTGAGGGAGTGCTGCACTGTCAGAGGGTCAGTACTGAGGGAGTGCTGCACTGTCAGAGGGTCAGTACTGAGGGAGTGCCACACTATCACAGGATCAGTACTGAGGGAGTGCTGTACTGTCAAAAGGGAGTACCTGCAGCCAAATGTGTCAAGTGAATGATCCATCTTGGCCTTCTCTGGAGGTACCAAAATCAAAAATGTCAGTCTTCAGCCAATTCATTTCATGTGATGTCAAAAAACATTTGAAGGCATTTGATAGTGCAAAAGCTATGGGTTCTAACAATATTCCAGCAATGGTACTGAAGAGATGTGCTCCAGAACTTGCCATGCCCCTAGACAAGCTGTTCCAGCACAGCTACAACACTGGCATCTACCCAACAATGTGGAAAATTACCCAGGTATGTTCTGTACACAAAAAACAGGACAATTCCAACCCAGCCAATTACCACCCCATCAGTCTACTTTCAATCATCAGTAAACATAGAATATAGAACATTACAGCACAGTATAGGCTCGATGTTGCGCCGATAGGTGAAATCAATCTAATGCCCATCTAACCTACACTATTCCAATATCATCCATATGTTTATCCAATGACCATTTAATTGCCCTTAATGTTGGTGAGTCCATTACTGTTGCAGGCAGGGCATTCCATGCCCTTACTGCTTTCTGATTAAAGAACCTACCTCTGACATCTGTCCTATATCTATCATCCCTCAATTTAAAGCTATTGTGCTAGCCATCTCCATCTGAGGAAAAAGCTCTCACTGTCCACCCTATCTAATCCTCTGATCATATATACCTTTATTAAGTTAAGTTAGAACATAGAACATAGAACATAGAACACTACAGCACAGAACAGGCCCTTCGGCCTTCGATGTTGCGCCGACCAATATAAAAAGCAATGCCCCTCCAAACTAAACCATTCCCTTCTCTTCCATATACTTATCAACTAACCTATTAAACGCCACCAAACTTGGCGCATCTACAACTGCTGCAGGCAGGGCATTCCACTCCCGAACCACCCTTTGGGTAAAGAACTTGCCTCTGATATCCGTCCTATAACTATCACCCCTTAATTTAAAGCTGTGTCCCCTCGTGCGAGCTTTTTCCATCCTAGGAAAAAGGCTATCACTGTCCACCCTATCTAAACCTCTAATCATCTTATATGTTTCGATCAGGTCCCCTCTTAGCCTCCTCTTTTCTAACGAAAACAACCTCAAATCCCTCAGCCTCTCCTCATAAGACCTGCCCTCCATACCAGGCAACATCCTGGTAAACCTCCTCTGTACCTCTCCAATGCCTCCACATCTTTCTTATAATGCGGGGACCAGAACTGCACACAATACTCCAAGTGCGGCCGCACTAGAGTTTTGTACAGTTGCAAAATGACGTTGCGGCTCCGAAATTCAATCCCCCTACCAATAAAAGCTAAGACTCCATATGCCTTCTTAACAACCTTCTCGACATGACTGCCTACTTTCAGGGATCTATGCACATACACACCAAGATCCTCTGTTCATCTAGACTACTAAGAATCCTACCATTTGCCCTATACTCTACACATTTATTATTTCTGCCATAGTGCATTACCTCACACTTTTCCACATTAAACTCCATTTGCCACCTCTCGGCCCAGCTCTGCAACTTGTCCAAGTCTCTCTGCAAACTGTAACACCCCTCTTCACTATCTACCACTCCACCGACTTTAGTGTCATCCGCAAATTTACTAATCCATCCTTCAATACCCTCATCCAGATCATTTATAAAAATAACAAACAGCAGGGGCCCCAAAACAGACCCCTGAGGTACACCACTTGTCACCGTACTCCAAGATGAATATCTCCCATCAACCACCACCCTCTGTCTTCTACCTGCTAGCCAATTCCTAACCCAATTAGCTAAATCACCCTCCATCCCATAGATCTGCATTTTCTGCAGAAGTCTTCCATGGGCCACCTTATCAAACGCCTTACTAAAGTCCATATATACCACATCAACCGCCTTACCCCCAGCCACCTCCTTAGTCACTTTTTCAAAAAACTCAATGAGGTTAGTAAGGCACGACCTACCCTTCACAAAACCATGCTGACTATCTCCAATCAATTCATTACTCTCTAAATAACTATAAATCATATCCCTAATTATTCTCTCCAATACTTTGCCCACAACAGAAGTAAGACTCACTGGCCTATAATTCCCTGGAAGGTCTCTCTTCCCCTTCTTGAACAATGGGACCACATTCGCTATCTTCCAGTCCTCCGGAACCACACCCGTAACCAACGACGACCTGAAGCTCAGAGCCAGAGGCTCTGCAATCGCCTCTCTTGCCTCCCAGAGAATCCTAGGGTAAATCCCGTCCGGCCCAGGGGACTTATCCAACTTCAATCCCTCGAGAATATCTAGCACATCCTCCCTATCTACTTCGATACCTTCCAGTTTGCTACCCTGTACCTCAGTGTTCTCCATAACTACATTTACATCACCCTGCGTGAATACCGAAGAGAAATCTTTATTCAGTACCTCTCCAATCTCTTCAGGCTCCACGCACAACTTCCCACTGCTGTCTATGACTGGCCCTAATCTTGCCCTAACCAATCTTCTATTCTTAACATATCTAAAGAAAGCTTTAGGATTCTCCATAATCCTATCAGCCAAAGTCTTCTCATGTCCTCTCTTTGCTCTCCTCAATTCCCTCTTTAGCTCCCTCCTGGCTAATCTATATCTATCCATTGCACTAACCAAGCCTTCAATCCTCATCCTGACATAAGCCTCCTTTTTCCTTTTAACCAGCAAATCAACTTTTTCGTACACCAAGGTTCTCTTACTCGACCATTTCCTCCTTGCCTGACAGGGACATACTTATCAAGGACTCGCAGCAGCTGCTCCTTGAATAAGCTCCACATTCCAGATGTTCCCAGTCCTTGTAGTTTCCTAGTCCAATCTATGCAACCTAATTCTTTCCTGATGGCCTCATAATTACCCTTCCCCCAGCTATAACTACTGCCCCCAGCTTCATGCCTATCCCTATCCATCACTAAGGTGAACGTAACCGAATTGTGGTCACTATCACCAAAATGTTCACCAACCTCCAAGCCTAACACCTGGTCTGGCTCATTGCCCAGCACCAAACCCAATGTAGCCTCACCTCTAGTTGGCCTATCTACATACTGAGTCAAAAAACCTTCCTGCACACTTTGTATAAAAACTGACCCTCTAACGAGCTAGAGCTATAGCTATTCCAATCAATATTAGTAAAGTTAAAGTCCCCCATAACAATTACCCTATTACTCTCACTCCTGACCAGAATTGACTTGGCAATCCTTTCCTCTACCTCTCTAGAACTTTTAGGAGGTCTATAAAAGACTCCCAACAGGGTGACCTCTCGTCTCCTGTTTCTAATCTCAGCCCATACTACCTCAACAGACAAGTCCTCATCAAACTTCTTCTCTGTCACTGTGATACAGTCTTTGACCAATAATGCCACTCCTCCCCCACTTCTACCTCCTTCTCTACTCCAACTAAAGCATTTGAACCCTGGGACCTGCAACATCCATTCTTGTCCCTGCTCTACCCAAGTCTCTGAAATGGCCACAACATCGAAGTTCCAGGTACTGGTCCAAGCTGCAAGTTCCTCCCCCTTATTGCGAATACTCCTTGCATTAAAGTATACGCCTTTCAAACCATGCCCTACCCCACCCGTATGCTGCTGTGTTTTACGGCTTTCCTCTATGATCCCCTTACTCTCATCCCTCTTAGCACCCCAACTATTCAGGATCCCACCCCCCCCCCGAATCAGTTTAAAGCCCCCTGCATAGCCTTAGCAAATTTTCCCCCGAAGATATTAGTTCCCCTCTGGTTCAGGTGTAGACCATCTCTCTTGTAGAGGTCCCACCTATCCCAGAATGAGTCCCAATTGTTCAGGAACCTGAACCCCTCCCCCCTGCACCATCCCCGTAGCCACGAGTTCAAACATTCCCTCTCTCTATTCTTCTCCAAACTATCCCTTGGCACAGGCAAGAGTCCAGAGATAATCACTCTGCCAGTTTTCGCCCTAAGCTTCCACCCTAACTCCATAAATTTCTGTTTAATATCCCCTTCCCTCGTCCTTCCTATATCATGTGTCCCTACATGAACTATGACTTGGGGTTGACTCCCCTCTCCCTTAAGAATCTTAAAAACCCGATGTGCGACATCATGGACTCCAGCACCTGGGAGGCAACACACCAGCCCTGAGTCACTTTTATTACTACTTACTCTCCTATCTGTCCCTCTAACTATGGAGTCTCCAATTACTAGGCCCAATCTCTTATTTTCCCTACCCCCAGAGACCTGCTCCCTTTGGTCATCTCCAGTTGATTCTTCCTCAACTGTAGCCTCCAAGACAGAAAATTTGTTTCGGAGGGGAACAGCCCCAGAGGATTGTCTACCCGATTGCTTCTTACCCCTCCTCCTAACAGTTACCCACAAATCACTTTTAGGAATGACTATCTCTTTGTCACTCCTGCCAATATCCTCCTCAACCTCTCGGATTATCCTGAGTTCCTCTAATTCCTCTTATCTCTTAACTTTCTTCCCTCTAACAAAAACAGCCTCAAGTCCCTCAGCCTTTTCTCATAAGACCTTCCCACCATACCAGGCAACATCCTGGTAAATTTCCTCTTTACTCCTTCCAATGCTTCCACATCCTTCCTATAATGCGGCGACCAGAACTGTATGCAATACTCCAAGTGCAGCCACACCAGAGTTTTGCACAGCTGCAACATAACTTCATGGCTCTGAAGCTCATTCCCACTTTACCTATTTACCTCCTGCTATTTACCTGGGTGCCAACTTTCAAGGATCTATGCACATGGACACCGAGATTTCTCTGCTCATCTGCACTACCAAGTATCTTACCATTAGCCCAACACTCTCTATTCCTGTTACTCCTTCCAAAATGAGTCACTTGAAAAGTGATGGAAGGAGTTCTCAGCAGCACTACCAAGCAGCACTTCCTCAACAATAACCCGTTCACAGACACTCAGACTGGGTTCCATCAGTGTGACACAGCTCCAGATTTTGTTACAACTTTGGTTCAGAAAAGCTGAATGTCAGAGGTGAGGCGACAGTGACTGACCTTAATATCAAGCTGAGTGTGATATCAAGGAGCCCCAGCAAAACTGGAATCAATGGAAATCAGGGGGAACCTCTCTGTTCATGGAAGTAATTGTTGATGTTGATGAACAGAGGGATCTTGGTGTGTATGTGAATAGATCCCTGAAAGTAGGCAGTCAAGTCGATAAGGTTGTTAAGAAGGCATATGGAGTCTTAGCTTTTATTGGTAGGGGGATTGAATTTCGGAGCCGCAACGTCATGTTACAACTGTACAAAACTCTACAGAGGAGGTTTACCAGGATGTTGCCTGGTATGGTGGGCAGGTCTTATGAAGAGAGGCTGAGGGATTTGAGGTTGTTTTCGTTAGAAAGGAGGCGGCTAAGAGGAGACTTTATTGAAACATATAAGATGATTAGAGGTTTAGATAGGGTGGACAGTGATAGCCTTTTTCCTAGGATGGAGAAAGCTAGCACGAGGGGACACAGCTTTAAATTAAGGGGTGATAGTTATAGACGGATATCAGAGGTAGGTTCTTTACCCAAAGGGTGGTTCGGGAGTGGAATGCCCTGCCTGCAGCAGTTGTAGATGCGCCAAGTTTGGTGGCGTTTAAGAGTTTAGTTGATAAGTATATGGAAGAGAAGGGAATGGTTTAGTTTGGAGGGTCATTGCTTTTTATATTGGTCGGCGCAACATCGAAGGCCAAAGGGCCTGTTCTGTGCTGTAATGTTCTATGTTCTATGTTCTAATATCTAGCAAAAATGAAGATAGTTGTGGTGGTTGGAGGTAAATCATCTCAACATCAGTGCAGGAGTTCTTCAAGGTATTGTCCAATGCCCAACATCTTCAGCTACTTCATCAATGACTTTCCCTCCATCATAAGGGGGGATGTTCGCTGATAATTAATTGAACAATATTCAGCACGATTTGTGACTCCTCAGATACTGAAGCAGTTCATGTCAAGTGCTACAAATCCTGAATGATATTCAGGCTTGGGCTGATAATTGACAAATAACAGTCAGAAATAGGAGAAAAAGTAGTCCATTTGGCCCTTCTGAGCTTGCTCAGCTATTCAATGTCATGAAGACTGATTCACTATCTCAATGCTATATCATTCGAGGTCTTTAAGAAGAGTCAGACAGACTCAAACATTTGATTCTGTTTTTCTCTCTCTCTCTCTGAGCAGATGCTGCCACACTTGTTCAGTTTTTCCAGCATTTTTTGAATTTTATTTTATGGAAACTTTTGATAGAATAACAAAGGGGAAAACTGTTTCCAGTGACAGGATGGTGGACACAGATTGAAGAGAATTGGGTAAAGAACCAGAGGGAAACATGAGGGGAATTTATTTGACACAGTGATTTATTGTGATCTGGAATGCGCTGACTGAAAACGCAGTGGAAGTAAATTCAATAATAACTTTCAAAAGCAAATTGGGGTGATTATTGAAAAGGAATAATTTGCAGAGATACAGAAAAAGAGCAGGGGAGGAATAATGAAAATATTTTCACTTGCTTTTCACTGCTTTCCCAAAGGATGTGAATGATTGGATGGGTCCACCGAGCAATAGTGATGGATCAACCAAACATGTTACCCTCAATGCTGACACCACGTGTGGGAATGGCTGGGTATGTGAACACCGATGGCGTCAGATCAGGTTAGTCCATCCCCAAATCCACATTAATAAGCAGGCATCCATTTCAAAGCAGTGCCGATAAAAATACTCTGGTCATTATATCACGTTTGCAGGAACATGGTCATCTTTCGCAATGTGGTGGATGGACAGCCTTTTACAAATTGGTGGGACAATGGTAGTAATCAGATTGCATTTGGGCGTGGAAATAGAGGCTTCTTTGCAATCAACAATGATAACTGGTGAGTATCACTGTATAGGAAATGTAATTAAAGATGGACCTCATATCAATAATATTACAATAATGATATGTATCAGAGAAAAACATAATAATGCAGCAACACAGTGATGCAGCAATGAGACAGCAATGTAACCATAAGAGTGATTTGGCTCTGACATGGTATGTTGCAGCAATATAGTAATGCTGTGTCATCGAGGTTTACAGCCGGGAAACATGTTCTTTGGCCCAAATTGCCCATACTGCCTTTTTTTAAACCACTAAGCCAGTCCCAATTGCCTGCGTTTGGCCCTCTATACCCATCTTACCCATGCATATATTTAAACGCTTTTTAAAAGACAAAATTGTACCCACCTCTACTACTACCTCTGGCAGCTTGTTCCAGACACTCACCACCATCTGTGTAAAAAAATTACCCCTCTGGACACTTTTGTATCTCTCTTCTCTAGTTTTGGACTCTACTATTTTTGGGAAAAGATATTGACTATTTAGCTGATCTGTGCCCCTCATTATTTTATAGATCTCTATAAGATCACCCTCAGCCTTCTACACACCAGACAAAAAAGTCCCAGTTTATCAAGCCTCTCCTTATAACTCGAACATCAAGTTCTGGTAGCATCCTAGTAAATCTTTTCTGAACTCTTTCTATAATACTTTAATAATATCTTTTCAGTAATAGGGTGACCAGAACTGTACACATTAATCCAAGTATGGGCTGACCAATGTCTTGTACAACTTCAGTAAGACATCTCAACTCCTATATTCAATGTTCTGACCAATGAAACAAAACACGCTGAATGCCTTTTTCACCATTCTATCCACCTGTGCCTACACTTTCAAGGAACTATGAACCTGTACCCCCAAATCTCTTTGTTCTGTAACTCTCCCAATGCCCTACCATTAACTGTGTAAGTCCTGCTCTGGATCAATCTACCAAAATGCATCACCTTGCATTTACCTAAATTAAACTCCATCTGCCACTCGTCAGCCCACTGGTCCAATTGATCAAGATCCCATTGCAGTTGGATATAACCTTCACTGTTCACTATGCCACCAATCTTGGTGTCATCTGCGTTCTTACTAATCATGTCTCCTATATTTTCATCCAAATCATTAATATAAATGACAAATAACAGTGGACCCAGCATTAGTCCCTGAGGCTCACCGCTGGTCACAGGTCTCCAATTTGAAAAACAACTCCCTACAATGACCTCCTGGCTTCTGTCATCAAGCCAGTTATGTATCCATTTAGCTATCTCACCCTGGATCTTATGTAATTTAACGTTATGCAGCAACCTACCATACCGTACCTTGTCAAAGGCTTTGCTAAAGTCCATGTAGACAACATCAACTGCACTGCCCTCATCTACCTTCTTTGTTACTCCTTCAAAAAACTCAATCAAATTTATGAGACATGATTTTCCACTCACAAAACCATGCTTACTGTCCCTAATCAGTCCTTGCATCTCTAAATGCATATAGAGCCTGTCTCTCAAAATATCTTCTAACAACTTACCAACACAAATGTGAAGCTCACTGGCCTGTAGTTCCCAGACAATTTTCCTGCAGCTCTTTTTAAACAAAGACATTTGCCAAATGTCTCTCCAAATTTCAGACACCTCACCTGTGACTATCGATGATTCGAATATTCTGTTAGGGGACCTGCAATTTCCTCCCTCGTCTCCCACAATGTCCTGAATACACTTCATCAGGTCCTATGGATTTATCTACCTTGATACACTTTAAGACTTCCAGCATCTCTTTCTTTGTAATACATAAACTCATCAAGACATCCCGATTTATGACCCCAAATTCCCTAACAGTAAATACTGATGAGAAATATTCATTTAGGATCTCACCCATCTCTTGTGGATCCGCACACAGATGATCTTGTTGATTCTTAAGAGCCTTATTCTCTCCCTTGTTTCTCTTTTGGCCTTTATATATTTGTAGAAACTCTTTGGATTCTCCTTTGCTTTATCTGCCAAAGCAATCTTACTTTCCCTTTTTGTTCTCCTGATTTCTCCCTTAACTCTACCCCTACACCCCCTATACTCTTCAAGGGATTCACTTGATCCCAGCTGTATATTCATGTCATGTGCCTTCTTCTTCTTGATCAGGGCCTCAATATACATGGAATCATATAACACCGCAGCACAGAAACAGGCCTTTTGGCCCTTCTTAGCTGTGCTGAACTAATTTTCTGCCTAGTCCCACTGACCTGCATCTGGACCATATCCCTCCACATGATCAGAGGATTAGATAGGGTGGACAGTGAAAGCCTTTTTCCTCGGAGAAAGCTAGCATGAGGGAACATAGCTTTAAATTAAGGGGTGGTAGTTATAGGACGGATGTCAGAGGTAGGTTCTTTACCCAGAGGGTGGTAAGGGGTATGGAATGCCCTGCCTGCTGCAGTTGTAGATGCGCCAAGTTTGGGGGCGTTTAAGAGGTTAGTGGATAGGTTTATGGATGAAAAGGGAATGGTTTAGGTTAGAGGGTCATTGCTTTTTCTCAATTGGTCGGCGCAACATCGAAGGCCGAAGGGCCTGTTCTGCGCTGTAATGTTCTATGTTCTACCTCTCATCCATGTATCTGTCCAAGTTTTTCTTAAACGTTAAAGGTGACCCCGCATTCATCACTTCATCTGGCAGCTCGTTCCACACTCTCTATGTGAAGAAGCCCCCCCAACATTCCCTTTAAACGTTTTCCCCTTCACACTTAACCCATATCCTCTAGTTCTTTTCTCCCCTAGCCTCAATGGAAATCTTGCAGAGGGATTTGGACCAGCTAGAAAAATGAGCTGAGAAATGAAAGATTGAGTTTAATGCAAACAAGTGTGAGGTATTGCACTTGGAAGAACAAACCAAGGTAGAAGATACAAGATAAATGGTAGGGGACACCAAAGAGTGTAGAAGAAGAGGGATCTGGGAATACAGATACATAATTTCCTAAAAGTGGCATCACAGGTAAATAGGGTCATAAAGAGTGTTCTTGGAACATCGATCTTTATAAATCAAAGTATTGGGTATAAGAATTGGAATGTTATGGTGAAGTTACATAAGACATTGGTAAGGCTGAATTTAGAGTATTTTGGTCACTAGTACATGACACCAGTAGTAGTCCAGAAATAATCAGAAATAATCAGTTTCGAGTTCCTACATTTTACCTTCTGCCTGACTCGCTATATTCACACCTCAGGACCTCATCCCTTTTCCTATCTATGTTGTTGGAATAAATATGTATAGTGATTTTGGCTGCTCACTCTCCCCCTTAAGAATGTCCTGCAATTGCACACAGAGTAAGTGCAAGTGGTTCATTTTGGCAGGACAAACTTGCATGCGGATTTAAGGGTCAACGGCAGGATTCTGAAGAATGTGGAGGAACAGAGAGATCTTGGGGTTCATATTCATAGATCTCTGAAGGTTGCCACTGAAGTGGATAGAGCTGTGAAAAAGGCTTATTGTGTGTTAGCATTTCTTAACAGAGGGTTTGAGTTTAAGAGCCGTGAGGTTATGCTGCAACTATACTGGACTTTGATGAGACCACATTTGGAATATTGTGTGCAGTTCTGGTCACCTCACTATAAGAAGGATGTGGAAGCATTGGAGAGAGTGCAGAGGAGATTTACCAAGATGCTGCCTGGTTTGGAGGGTAGGTCTTATGAGGAAAGGTTGAGGGAGCTGGGGCTTTTCTCTTTAGAGCAGAGGAGGATGAGAGGTGACTTAATAGAGGTTTATAAGATGATGAGGGGTATAGATTGAGCAGACATGCAGAAACTATTTCCTCAGGTGGATGTAGCTGCTACAATGGGACATAATTATAAGGTTCATGATGGGAGATATAGGAGGGATGTCCGAGGTAGATTCTTCACTCAGAGAATGATTGGGGTGTAGAGTGCACTGCTTGCTGTGATAGTGGAGTCGGATACTTCAGGAACTCTCAAGCGGTTATTGGATAGACACACAGAGCACACCAGAATTACAGGGAGTACAAAGAACAAAGAAGAACAAAGAACAAAACAGCACGGGAAACAGGCCCTTCGGCCCAACGAGCCCGCGCCGCCACCCCGATGTTCCCACCTCTACCCACGATCCCTGTCTATGTTTATACATCTATGGATTAAAAACCAAATTTGAGACAATTTAGGGAGAATTTGTTTTGCCAATTAGCCTAAGAGCACATCTTTGGGATGCGGGAGGAAACCGGAGCACCCGGAGAAAACCCACGCTAGCACGGGCAGAATGTGCAAACTCCTACAGACACAGGCCCAAATCCATGTATCAGCACAGCACAGCGATAGTCACTGAGCTATCATGTTGCCCATCAAATGGTCCAGGTCAAGCGTACACTAACGACATGAAGCACTAGGATACTCTCGAAAAAAAATCCAAGAGCAGTCCTCTCACGACCCATCGCGTGTATGCTCCTCGTTAGACAACAAGGTGGACCAAAGCACCTGTAGGATAAAAACAAGTACATCAATATCATCATCTATTTACACACTTCCCAGGGACTCCCAAGGCTCGTGATCCCTATTTTAAATCAGTTTTCTATACTCCTCCATTCCCATTCTGTTCATGTGCCCATCTAAGTATTTCTTAAATAACTCCAGAGGACCTGCCTCCACCACTTTACTTGGCAGCGCATTCCATACCCCCACCACCTTCTGTGTGAAAAAACTCCCTCTAGCATCCAAATTATACCTTACCCCCTCACCCTAAGCCCGTGACCCCTCGTGCTATTCGAGTCCATCCTAGAAAAAAGCTTAACCCTGTTTACTCTATCTATACTCCTCATAATCTTGTACACCTCTATTAGATCTCCTCTAAGTCTACATCTTTCTAAGGAAAACAGTCCCAATTTGCCTAACCTCTCCTCGTAACTCAAACCTTCCATAGCAGGCAGCATCCTGGTAAACCTCCTCTGCACTCTCTCCAGACTCTCCACGTCCTTCCGGTAATAGGGTGACCAGAACTGGACGCAGTATTCCAAATGAGGTCTGACCAACGTTTTATACAACTGCAACATTAAAGGCCAGCTCTTGTACTCTATACCCCTTCCTATAAAGGCTAGCATCCTATATGCTTTCTTCACAACCTTCTCCACTTGCTCTGCTATCTTCAGAGACTTGTTCACCTGCACCCCCAGGAACCTCTGCGTTTCTATACTCTTAATAGGTCTACCCTTTATCATATACCTCCCCGCTACATTCTTCCTCCTGAAATGCATCACGTCACATTTATCAGGATTGAATTCCATCTGCCATCTGTCTGCCCAAGCTACCAGCCTATCTATGTCTTGCTGCATCACCTGACAATGCTCCTTACTATCCGCAAGTCCAGCCATCTTTATATCGTCTGCAAACTTGCTGATCACTCCACTTACTCCCTCTTCCAAGTCATTTATATATATTACAAATAGAAGAGGTCCCAGTACCGAGCCCTGCGGCACACCACTAGTAACCGACCTCTAGCTAGAAAAACACCCTTCCACTATTACTCTCTATCTTGTATTACCAAGCCAGTTACTTATCCATCTGGCTACCTGTCCTTGTATTCCATCAGCCTTGATCTTCTCAACTAACCTCCCATGAGGAACTTTGTCAAATGCCTTACTAAAATCCATATAGACGGCAACAACGGCTCGCCCTTCGTCCACCGTTTTCGTCACCTCCTCAAAAAATTCTACCAGATTTGTAAGACACGACCTTCCCTTAACAAATCCATGCTGCCTATCCCTAATCAGATCGGGATAACTTGATCTTGGATTTGGACATAGCTCGGCACAATAAAGAGGGTCTATGTTCTATGTAGATGGCCTTGACCCTGGCACCAGGGAGTCAACACACCATCCTGGAGTCTCGACTGAGACCACAGAAACACTTGTCCATGCCGCTAGCTAGCCAGTCCCCTATTACTATTGTTCGTTTGCTCTTTGCCTGACCAAAGTGTGGTGCCACAGGTCTGGCTGCTACTGGTATCTTCCCCCGACAGCCTTCCCCCTCAACAATATCCAAAACTGTACACCTGTTTGAGAGGGAACAACCACGGACTACTGCACTAACTGCCTGCTTCTCCAGGCGGTCATCCATCTACCTGTCTGAACCTGTGGTGTGACAACCTCCCTCTAACTAGTGTCTTATCACACTCTTTGCCTCCTGTATGCTCCATCGTGTATCCACCGGGAACCATATCTCTCCATGACCATTCTATTCATGTATTCTCAAATGCCCCTTAAAAATCACTGTCGTATCTGCTTCCACTACCTCCCCGCAGTGAGTTCCAGGCACCCATATAAATCTTAAAACCTTCCCCTCGCACTTTGAACCTAAGTCCCCTAGTAATTGATTCTTGCACTCTGGGAAAAAGCTTTTTACTATCCATTCTGTCCATGCCCCTTATAATCTTGCCTCTCTTGCTCTTTATGTAAAACATCTTGGGATTTTCCTTAATTCTGCTGGCAGTGACTTTCTGTGACCCCTTTTACCCCTCCTTACTTAAATTTCTTACTACTTTCCTTCTATTCCACACTTACTTCATGTGTTGCCAGCCTCCCAGCTTTGAAAAATGCTTCCTTTTTCTCTTTGATTAGGCTCACATATCTCTTATTATTCAAGGTTCACAAAACTTGTCTTCATCCTTACAAGTATGTGCCAGTCCTGAATCCCTATCAGTTTAGACTTGAAAGCCTCTCTCATGCCAGATATTTATTTCTCCTCAAACATCTGCCCCCAATCTACATTCTTCAGTTCCTGCCTAATATTGTTATAATTAGCCTCCTCCCCTTCCCTTTCAATGAGATCACTTGTTATTCTTCTAAACTCCGGAGACTATGGGCAGATACAGTTCTTGAGTGTAGATGTATTCAGTTGACAGAACTCCCAGGAAGAAATAAATGGATTATCTCAGAAAGGTACCAGAACAATCAAGGGCAATTTTAATCTACATGTAGATTGAGATGAATTAGATTAGCAAAGGTAGCCTGCAAAGTGAGTTCATTTTTTTGAAAATTTTTTAGAGCAGTACCTTCTAGAACCTAGCAAGCTAGTCTAGCTTCAGTAATGTGTAATGAGACAGGATTGATAACCTCACGATATAGGAACCTCTAGGCGGATAGAACATAGAACATAGAACACTACAGCACAGAACAGGCCCTTCGGCCTTCGATGTTGCGCCGAACAATATAAAAAGCAATGCCCCTCCAAACTAAACCATTCCCTTCTCTTCCATATACTTATCAACGAACCTCTTAAACGCCACCAAACTTGGCGCATCCACAACTGCTGCAGGCAGGGCATTCCACTCCCGAACCACCCTTTGGGTAAAGAACTTACCTCTGATATCCGTCCTATAACTATCACCCCTTAATTTAAAGCTGTGTCCCCTCGTGCTAGCTTTCTCCATCCTAGGAAAAAGGCTATCACTGTCCACCCTATCTAAAACTCTAATCATCTTATATGCTTCAATAAGATCCCCTCTTAGCCGCCTCCTTTCTAACGCAAACAACCTCACATCCTTCAACCTCTCTTCATAGGACCTGCCCTCCATACCAGGCAACATCCTGGTAAACCTCCTCTGTACCCTCTCCAATGCCTCCCATCTTTCTTATAATGTGGGGACCAGAACTGCACACAATACTCCAAGTGCGGCCGCACTAGAGTTTTGTACAGTTGCAACATGATGCTGCGGCTCCTAAATTCAATCCCCTACCAATAAAAGCTAAGACTCCATATGCCTTCTTAACAACTTTATCCACTTGACTGCCTACGTTCAGGGATCTATTGACACATACACCAAGATCCTTCTGTTCCTCAACACTATTAAGAGCCCTACCATTAGCCCTATAATCTACACATTTATTGTTCCTGCCAAAGTGCATTACCTCACACTTTTCCACATTAAACTCCATTTGCCACCTCTCGGCCCAGCTCTGCAACTTGTCCAAGTCACTCTGTAAAGTATAACACCCCTCTTTCACTATCTACCACTCCACCGACTTTAGTGTCATCTGCAAATTTACTGATCCATCCCTCAATACCCTCATCCAGATCATTTATAAAAATTACAAACAGCAGGGGCCCCAAAACAGACCCCTGAGGCACACCACTGGTCACCGAACTCCACGATGAATATCTCCCATCAACCACCACCCTCTGCCTTCTATCTGCTAGCCAATTCCTAACCCAATTAGCTAAATCACCTTCTATCCCATACATCTGCATTTTCTGCAGAAGTCTTCCATGGGCCACCTTATCAAACACCTTACTGAAGTCCATATATACCACATCAACCGCCTTACCCCCATCCACCTCTTTGGTCACTTTTTCAAAAAACTCAATAAGGTTAGTAAGGCACGACCTACCCTTCACAAAAACATGCTGACTATCCCCAATCAATTCATTTCTCTCTAAATAACTATAAATCCTATCCCTAATTATTCTCTCCAATACTTTGCCACAACAGAAGTAAGACTCACTGGCCTATAATTCCCTGGAAGGTCTCTCTTCCCCTTCTTGAACAACGGGACCACATTCGCTATCCTCCAGTCCTCCGGAACCACACCCGTAACCAACGACGACCTGAAGATCAGAGCCAGAGGCTGTGCAATCTCCTCTCTTGCCTCCCAGAGAATCCTAGGGTAAATCCCGTCCGGCCCAGGGGACTCATCCAACTTCAAACCCTTGAGAATATCTAGCACACCCTCCCTACCTACTTCAATACCTTCCAGCTTGCTACCCTGTACCTCAGTGTTCTCCATAACTACATTTACATCACCCTGCGTGAATACCGAAGAGAAATATTTATTCAGTACCTCTCCAATCTCTTCAGGCTCCACGCACAACTTCCCACTGCTATCTATGAGTGGCCTTAGTCTTGTCCTAACCAATCTTCTATTCTTAACATATCTAAAGAAGTCTACAAAATTATGAGGGCATGGACAGAGGGATCATCAGAAGCTTTTTCCCAGGGTGGAAGAGTCAATTACTGGGGGCACAGGTTTAAGATGCAAGGCATAAGGTTTAAAGAAGATATACGAGGCAGATTTTTTACACAGAGGATGGTGGGTGCCTGGAACTCATTGCTGGGGGCAGTAGTGGAAGCGGATAGTGACTTTTAAGGAGCGTCTTGACAAATACATGAATATGATGGGAATAAAGGGATATAATCCCTCAAAGGTTAGGGTTTCAATTATGTCAGGCAGCATGGTCAGTGCAGATCTGGAGGACCAAAGGTCTGTTCCTGTGGTGTAATTTTCTTTGTTCTACTACAACAATCATAACATGGTTATATGAAATCATAACATGGTCATAACATGGAAATATGAAAACATTAGGCAGGAAATTGGACGCATAAACTGGAAGGAAGTGTTCTTGGGGAAGAGTACAGAAGGAAAGTGGCGGTTTTTCAAGGAATGTTTGTCTAGGGCACTGCAAGACAACGTTCCGAGGAGTCAAGGAGGTTCTGGTAGGACGCGGGAACCATGGTGCACGAAGGTAGTGGTGAACCTAGTTAGGAAGAAAAAAATGGTATATAAAAGGTTCAAAGAGCTAGGGGGATGTTAGGGATCTAGAGGAGTATAAGGTGTGTAGAAGGGAACTTGAAAAGGAAATTAGGAGAGCCAGAAGGGGTCATGAGAAGGCCTTGGCAGGTAAGATTAAGGAGAATCCCAAGGCCTTCTACAAATATGTAAAAAGTAAAAGGATGAGAAGAGAAGGGATAGGGCCTATAAAAGGTGAAGGAGGAAAAGTCTGTGTGAATCCGGAAGAAATGGCAGAGGTGCTTAACGAGTATTTTGCCTCGGTATTCACGGTGGAAAGTGAACTGGGAGATTGCACTGCAGGTTTGCGGCATACGGAAAAGATTGAGTATGTGGATGTTAGGAAAGAGGATGTGTTAGACCTGTTAAATTCTATCAAGGTAGACAAGTTGCTGGGACCGGATGGGATGTACCCCAGGTTATTGTGGGAGGTGAGGGAAGTGGTTGCAGAGCCCCTGGCGATGATCTTTGCGTCGTCCATGGAAACGAGAGAGGTTCCGGAGGATTGGAGGATTGCGGATGTGGTTCCTATCTTTAAGAAAGGGAACAGGGATAGCCCAGGAAATTACCGACCGGTGAGTCTGACTTCAGTGGTTGGTAAGCTGATGGAGAGGCTTCTGAGGGATAAGATATATGAACATTTGGAGAAGTTTGGACCGATTAGAAATAGTCAGCATGGTTTTGTCAAGGGCAGGTCATGCCTTACGAGCTTAGAACAATACAGCACAGAACAGGCCCTTCGGCCTTCGATGTTGTGCCGACCAAAATAAAAAGCAATGCCCCTCCAAACTAAACCATTCCCTTCTCTTCCATATACTTATCAATTAACCTCTTAAACGCCACCAAACTTGGCGCATCTACAACAGCTGCAGGCAGGGCATTCCACTCCCTAATCACTCTTTGAGTAAAGAACCTACCTCTGATATCCGTCCTATAACTCATACCCCTTAATTTAAAGCTGTGTCCCCTCGTGCTAGCTTTCTCCATCCTAGGAAAAAGGCTATCACTGTCCACCCTATCTAAACCTCTAATCATCTTATATGCTTCAATAATCCCCTCTTAGCCGCCTCCTTTCTAACGAAAACAACCTCAAATCCTCTCTATAGGACCTGCCCTCCATACCAGGCAACATCCTGGTAAACCTCCTCTGTACCCTCTCCAATGCCTCCACATCTTTCTTATAATGTGGGACCAGAACTGCACACAATACTCCAAGTGCGGCCGCACTAGAGTTTTGTACAGTTGCAACATGATGCTGCGGCTCCTAAATTCAATCCCCCTACCAATAAAAGCTAAGACTCCATATGCCTTCTTAACAACTTTATCCACTTGACTGCCTACTTTCAGGGATCTATTGACACATACACCAAGATCCTTCTGTTCCTCAACACTATTAAGAGCCCTACCATTAGCCCTATACTCTACACATTTATTGTTCCTGCCAAAGTGCATTACCTCACACTTTTCCACATTAAACTCCATTTGCCACCTCTCGGCCCAGCTCTGCAACTTGTCCAAGTCACTCTGTAAACTAAAACACCCCTCTTCACTATCTACCACACCACCAACTTTAGTATCATCTGCAAATTTACTGATCCATCCCTCAATACCCTCATCCAGATCATTTATAAAAATTACAAACAGCAGGGGCCCTAAAACTTAGTTGAGTTCTTCGAAAATGTGACTGAACACATTGACGAAGGAAGGGCAGTGGACGTAGTGTACATGGACTTTAGTAAGGCGTTTGATAAGGTCCCACATGCAAGGCTTCTGGAGAACATAGAACATAGAACATAGAACATTACAGCGCAGTACAGGCCCTTCGGCCCTCGATGTTGCGCCGGCCAGTGGACCCTCTAACCTAAACGATTAGAAGGTGAGAGGGCATGGGAACCAAGGGGCTTTGGTCTCGTGGATCCAGAACTGGCTTGCCGGCAGAAGGCAGAGAGTGGTTGTGGATGGGTCTTGTTCTGCATGGAGGTCGGTAACCAGTGCAGTGCCCCAAGGATCTGTTCTGGGACCCTGCTGTTTGTCATTTTCATAAATGACCTAGATGAGGAAGTGGAGGGATGGGTCAGCAAGTTCGCCGACGATACAAAGATCGGTGGTGTTGTGGATGGTCTGGAAGGATGCCAAAAGTTGCAGCGGGACATAGACAGGATGCAAGACTGGGCGGAGAAGTGGCAGATGGACTTCAACGCAGATAAATGTGTAGTAGCCCATTTTGGCAGGAATAATGGGATGAAGGAGTACAATATAAGGGATAGGAGTCTTAGCTGTGTTGTAGAGCAGAAGGATCTCGGGTCCGGGTCCATAGGACTCTTAAATCGGCCTCGCAGGTGGAGGAAGTGGTCAAGAAGGCGTACGGTGTACTGGCCTTCATTAATCGAGGAATAGAGTTTAGGAGTCAGGAGGTAATGATGCAGCTCTATAAGACTCTTGTCAGACCCCAGTTGGAGTATTGTGCGCAGTTCTGGTCGCCTCAGTATAGGAAGGATGTAGAGGCTATTGAGAGAGTTCAGAGGAGATTTACAAGGATGCTGCATGGATTGGGAGGCAGGCCTTATGAAGATAGGTTGAGGGAGCTGGGACTCTTCTCACTGGAGAGACGTAGGTTGAGAGGCGACTTGATAGAGGTTTATAAAATGTTGAGAGGAATAGATAGGGTGGACTCTCAGAGACTATTTCCCTGAGCGGAAATGGTCAATACGAGAGGACACAGATTTAAGGTGCAGGGAAGCAAATACAAAGGAGATGTCAAGGGTATGTTTTTCACTCAGAGGGTGGTGAGTGAATGGAACCGACTGCCGTCGGAGGTTGTTGAGGCAAACTCACTGGGGTCTTTTAAGAGACTTCTGAATGAGTACATGGAAAAGAATAGGATAGGGGGTTATAGATAGGTCTGTGGATTGGTAGATGTGATCGGTGCAACTCTTGGGCCGAAGGGCCTGTTTGTGCTGTATTGTTCTATGTTCTATGGTAGAATTTCACATTCAGTTTGAAGGGGAGAAGTATGGGCCTAAGATTAATGTTTTAAATTTAACTAGAGGTAACTATGAGATTATGGAGGCAAAGCTAAAGTGAACTGAGAAAGTAGGTTAAAAGTAAGACAGTAGAGTTGTTTGATAACTCTCAAAAAGAAGCTAAGGCCTCACCTATTTGTAATATTATTTGTCAATGACCTGAACGAAGGGACCAAATGTGTGATAGCCAAATTTGCCATTGACACCAAGACAGCCAGGAAAGTAAGTTGTCAAGAGAACGTAGAGATCTAGAACATAGAACATTACAGGCCCTTCGGCCCTTGATGTTGTGCTGAGCTATGTCTAAACCCAAGATCAAGTTATTCCACTCCCTATAATTCTGGAGTGCTCCATTTGCCTATCTAATAACCACTTGAAAGTTCCTAAAGTGTCCAACTCCACTATCACAGCAGGCAGTGCATTCCACACCCGAACCACTCTCTGAGAAAAGAAACCTATCTCGGACATCCCTCCTACATCTCCCACCATGAATCTTACAGTTAAGCCCCCTAGTAACAGCTACATCCACCCGAGGAAATATCTCTACATGTCCATTCTATCTATTCCTCTCATCATCTTATAAACCTCTATTAAGTCGCCTTTCATCCTCCTCCGCTGTAAGACAAAAGCCCCAACTCCCTCAACCTTTCCTCATAAGACCTACCCTCCAAACCAGGCAATATCCTGGTAAATCTCCTCTGTACTCTCTCCAATGCTTCCACATCCTTCTATAGTGGTGACCAAAACTGCACACAATATTCCAAATGTGGTCTCACCAATATCCGTTTTAGTTGCAGCATAATCACATGACTCTCAAACTCAAACGCCCTGTTAATAAACACTAACACACTATAAGCCTTTCACATCTCTATCCACTTAAGTGGCAACTTTCAGAGATCTGTGGATATGAACTCCAAGATCTCTCTGTTCCTCCACATTCTTCAGAACCCTATCATTGACCCTGTGATCCACATTCAAGTTGTCCTACTGAAATGAATCATCTCGCACTTATCCGGGTTAAATTCATCTGCTATTTTTCTGCCCAGCTTACATCCTATCAATGTCTCTTTGCAGCCTACAAGAACCTTCCACCTCATCCACTACTCCACCAATCTTGGTGTCATCAGCAAATTTACTAACCCACCCTTCAGCTCCCTCTTCCAAATCATTGATAAAAATCACAAATAGCAGAGCAGACCCAGCACTGCTCCCTGTGGTACACCGCTGGTAACTGATCTCCAGTCTGAAAATTTTCCCTCCACAATAACCCTCTGTCTTCTATGAGACAATAAGTCATCTCACAACATCAGGTTAAATCCAAAAGGTTTATTTGATAATAAGTACCACAAGCTTTCAGAGCGCTATTCCTTCGTCAGGTGAGTGGAGAGTAACCTTATCAAATGTCTTAGTAAAATCCATACATATGACATCAACTGCTCTATTTTCATCTACATCTACGCAGAGGGACCTGGAGGTACAGGTGAACAAGTCTCTGAAGGTGGCAGAGCAAGTGGAGAAGGTTGTGAAGAAAGCATATAGTATGCTAGCCTTTATAGGAAGGGGTATAGAGTACAAGAGCTGGCCTTTAATGTTGCAGTTGTATAAAACGTTGGTTAGACCTCATTTGGAATACTGAGTCCAGTTCTGGTCGCCTTACTACCAGAAGGACGTGGAGACTCTGGAGAGAGTGCAGAGGAGGTTTACCAGGATGCTGCATGGTATGGAAGGTCTGAGTCACGAGGAGAGGTTAGGCAAATTGGGACTGTTTTCCTTAGAAAGACGTAGACTTAGAGGAGATCTAATAGAGGTGTACAAGATTATGAGGGGTATAGATAGAGTAAACAGGGTTAAGCTTTTTCCTAGGATAGACTCAAATAGCACGAGGGGTCACGGGCTTAGGGTGAGGAGGGTAAGGTATAATTTGGATGCTAGAGGGAGTTTTTTCACACAGAGGGTGGTGGGGGTGTGGAATGCGCTGCCAAGTAAAGTGGTGGAGGCAGGTACTCTGGAGTTATTTAAGAAATACTTAGATGGGCACATGAACAGAATGGGAATGGAGGGGTATATAAAACTGATTTAAAATAGGGATCATGAGCCTTGGGAGTTCCTGGGAAGTGTGTAAATAGATGGTGATATTGATGTACTTGTTTTTATCCTACAGGTGCTTTGGTCCACCTTGTTGTCTAACAAGGGGCATACACACGATGGGTTGTGAGAGGGCTGCTCTTGGATTTTTTTCAAGAGTATTCTAGTGCTTCACGTCGTTAGTGTAAGCTTGACCTGGACCATTTGATGGGCAACACGACAGCTCAGTGACTATCGCTGTGCTGTGCAGATACATGGATTTGGGCCTGTGTCTGTGGGAGTTTGCGCATTCTCCCCATGCTTGCGTGGGTTTTCTCCAGGTGCTCCGGTTTCCTCCCACCTCCCAAAGATGTGCTCTTAGGCTAAATGGCAAAAGAAATTCTCCTTAAATTGTCTCAAATTTGGTTTTTAATCCATCGATCTATAAACATAGACAGGGATCGTGGGTAGAGGTGGGAACATCGGGGTGGCGGCGCGGGCTCGTTGGGCCGAAAGGCCTGTTTCCCATGCTGTTTTGTTCTTTGTTCTTAGTTACCTTCTCAAAGAATTCAATCAAACTTGTGAGGCAGACCTACCACTCACGAAACCATGCTGGCTATCCCAGATTAACTGCATCTTTCCAAATGGTCATAAGTCCTATCTCGCAGGACCCTTTCCATTAACTTACTGACCACTGAAGTAAGACTAACTGGCGTATAATTACCAGGATCATTCCTATTTCCTTTCTTGAAGAGCAGAACAACACTTGCCACTTTCCAGTCCTCTAGCACAATCCCCGTGGACAGTGAGGACGCAAAGATTAAAGCTAAAGGCTCCGCAATCTCACTTCTTGCATCCCAAAGTATCCTAGGATGTATACCATCTGGCCCGGGTGGTTTATCCACCCTCAGGTTTTTCAAAATTGCTAATACATTTTCCCTCAGAACATCTTCTTCCTCCATCCTATCAGCCTGCATCACACTCTCATCCTCAAAAACATGGCCCCTCTCCTTAATGAACACTGAAGAGAAGTATTTATTCAATACCTCACCTATCTCTTCTGACTCCATTCACAAGTTCACAGTACTATCCTTGACTGGCCCTGACCTAATCCTGGTCATTCTTTTATTTTTCACATAAGAGTAAAAAGCCTTGGGGTTTCCCTTTATCCAACGTAGCAAGGACTTCTCATGCCTGCTCCTAGCTCTCCTAAGCCCTTTTTCTAACTCATTCCTAGCTACCTTATAACCCTCAAGCGACCTAACTTTTTTTTTTCATCCTTACATACACTTCTTTTTTCCTCTTGACAAGACATTCAACCTCCTTTGTGAACCATGCAAAGGATTATAGAAAAGCTAAGAGAGTGGGCAAGAGATTGGCAGATGGAGTATAATGTTTAAAAGTTTATTTTATTAGTGTCACAATTAGGCTTACATTAACACTGCAACAAGTTATGTGAAAATCTCCTACTCGCCACAGTCTGGTGCATGTTCTGGGGGGTACACTGAGGGAGAATTTAGCATGCACCTAACCAGCATACTGTGGGAGGAAACTGGAGCACTCAAAAAAAAACCATGCAGACATGGGGAGAACATGCGAATTCCACACTGTGACCTCAGGCTAGAATCAAACCCAGGGGTCCCTGGCTCTGTTAGGCAACAGGGAAGATATGAACTTGTCTATTTTGGCAGGTATAATAGAAAAGCAGCCAATTATTTAATGCGTTGGGCAGATTTTTGATAGACACAGGAATTGAGGGACAGTCAAGGGCTATGGGGGACGAACAGCAAATTATACTTGGGACGATAAACCGGATTAGCCATGATTTTAATCGAACAGTGGAGGAGGCTTGCAGGACCAAATGGCTGACTCCTTCTCTAAGATCCTATGCTCCAATGTTTATTCTGTTTTGTTGTCCATGGATGTTCAGTCTCTGCAAGTGGCCTATCATTTGGTTTCTCTTCCAATGCAGGAACATGGGTGTTACTTTACAGACGGGACTCCCTGCTGGAACATACTGTGATGTTATCTCAGGACAGAAGGAGGGTGATCGCTGCACGGGTTTGCAGGTCGATGTTGGTCTAGATGGCAGAGTATCACTTCAAATCATTAATACTGCAGAGGATCCCATGCTAGCTATTCATGTTGATGCTAAATTGTAATTGTCAACTGTGATTAAAAGGATGGTGAAGAATCTGTGTTGTATCGTTGCTGATCAAGGACCAATGAGGTCGGTATTGTTATGTTGTGTCATCAGTAGATTTCAGGCTTAGTTTGGAATAAAACATATTTAGAGTCATAGACGTTTACAGCATGGAAACAGGCCCTTCAGCCCAACTTGTCCATGCCACCCTTTCTTTTAAAAATCCCTAAGCTAATCCCAATGCCTGCATTTGGCCCATATCCCACTATGTCCATTGTACCCATGTGACTAACTAAATGCTTCATAGAAGTTAAAATTGTACCCGGTTCTACTACTATCTCTGGCAACTTGTTCCAGCCATCTGCCACCCTCTGTGTAAAAAAACTGCCTCTCTGGACATTTCTGTGTCTCTCCCCTCTCACCTTAAACCTCTGCCCTTTAATTTTAGATTCCCCGACCTTTGGGAAAAGATATTGACTATCTACCTTGTCTATGCCCCTCATTATTTTATAGACCTCTATAGACCTCTAGAGATTGGAGAGGCACTGAATAAATATTTCCCTTCGGTATTCACGCAGGGTGATGTAAATGTAGTTATGGAGAACACTGAGGTACAGGGTTGCAAACTGGAAAGTATTGAAGTAGATGGGGAGGATGTGCTAGATATTCTTGAGGGTTTGAAGTTGGATAAGTCCCCTGGGCCGGACGGGATTTACCCTAGGATTCTCTGGGAGGCAAGAGAGGAGATTGCAGAGCCTCTGCTCTGATCTTCAGGTCGTCGTTGGTTACGGGTGTGGTTCTGGAGGACTGGAGGATAGCGAATGTGGTCCCGTTGTTCAAGAAGGGGAAGAGAGACCTTCCAGGGAACTATAGGCCAGTGAGTCTTACTTCTGTTGTGGGCAAAGTATTGGAGAGAATTATTAGGGATAGGATTTATAGTTATTTAGAGAGAAATGAATTATTGGGGATAGTCAGCATGGTTTTGTGAAGGGTAGGTCGTGCCTTACTAACTCATTGAGTTTTTTGAAAAAGTGACCAAAGAGGTGGATGGGGGTAAGGCGGTTGATGTGGTATATATGGACTTTAGTAAGGCGTTTGATAAGGTGGCCCAGGGAAGACTTCTGCAGAAAATGCAGATGTATGGGATAGAGGGTGATTTAGCTAATTGGGTTAGGAATTGGCTAGCAGATAGAAGACAGAGGTGGTGGTTGATGGGAGATATTCATCGTGGAGTTTGGTGACAAGTGGTGTACCTCAGGGGTCTGTTTTGGGGCCCCTGCTGTTTGTAATTTTTATAAATGATCTGGATGAGGGTATGAAGGATGGATTAGTAAATTTGCAGATGACACTAAAGTCGGTGGAGTGGTAGATAGTGAAGAGGGTTGTTATAGTTTGCAGAGAGACTTGGACAAGTTGCAGAGCTGGGCCGAGAGGTGGCAAATGGAGTTTAATGTGGAAAAGTGTGAGGTAATGACTTTGGCAGGAATAATAAATGTGTAGAGTATAGGGCTAATGGTAGGATTCTTAATAGTGTTGATGAACAGAGGGATCTTGGTTTATATGTGCATAGATCCCTGAAAGTAGGCAGTCAAGTCGATAAGGTTGTTAAGAAGGCATATGGAGTCTTAGCTTTTATTGGTAGGGGGATTGAATTTCGGAGCCGCAACGTCATGTCGCAACTGTACAAAACTCTAGTGCGGCCGCACTTGGAGTATTGTGTGCAGTTCCGGTCCCCACATTATAAGAAAGATGTGGAGGCATTGGAGAGGGTACAGAGGAGGTTTACCAGGATGTTGCCTGTATGGAGGGCAGGTCTTATGAAGAGAGGCTGAGGGATTTGAGGTTGTTTTCGTTAGAAAGGAGGCGGCTAAGAGGGACCTTATCGAAACATATAAGATGATTAGAGGTTTAGATAGGGTGGACAGTGATAGCCTTTTTCCTAGGATGGAGAAAGCTAGCACGAGGGGACACAGCTTTAAATTAAGGGGTGATAGTTATAGGACGATATCAGAGGTAGGTTCTTTACCCAAAGGGTGGTTCGGGAGTGGAATGCCCTGCCTGCAGCAGTTGTAGAAGCGCCAAGTTTGGTGGCGTTTAAGAGGTTAGTTGATAAGTATATGGAAGAGAAGGGAATGGTTTAGGTTGGAGGGTCATTGCTTTTTATATTGGTTGGCGCAACATCGAAGGCCGAAGGGCCTGTTCTGTGCTGTAATGTTCTATGTTCTATAAGATCACCCCTCAGCCTCCTATGCTGCAGAGAAAAAAGTCCCAGTCTATTCAGCCTCTCCTCATAACTCAATCCATGAAGTCCCGACAGCATCCTAGTGAATCTTTTCTGCACTCTTTTTAGTTTATTAATATCCTTTCTATAATTGTGTGACCAGCATTGCATGCAGTATTCCAAGTGTGGTCTTACTAATGTCTTGTACAGCTTCAACAAGGCATTCTAACTCCTGTATTCAATGTTCTAACTGATGAAACCAAGCATGCTGAATGCTTTCTTTGCCACTCTGTGACTCCACATTCAAGGAGGTATGAACCTGTAACTTTCCCCAACTCTCTACCATTAACTGAATAAGTCCCACCCTGGCTCAATCTACCAAAATACATCACCTCGAATTTGTCTAAATTAAACTCCATCTGCCATTCACAGCCCACTGGCCCAATTGATCAAGATCCTTTTGCAATTGGAGATAACTTTCTTCCCTGTCCACTATGCCACCAATCTTGGTGTCATCTGCAAACTTGCTAACCATGTCTCCTATATTCTCATCCAAATCATTAATATAAATGACAAATAACAGTGGGCCCAACAGTGGTCACTGAGGCACACTGCTGGTCACAGGTCTCCAGTTTGAAAACCAACTTTCTACAACCATTAGAAGAGGTTAGTTATCTGGTGAGTATTTCTGCTGTTCTAAGGCAGCCATGGGGCAAAATGCAATCTCAAGATTTCAAGAAACTAGAAAGTTGATTGACCACTAAGTGTTCGCCATGTGAAAAATCAATGTCTGGTAATAAGGGAATGTTGGGGCCAGAATAATACAACCTAGAGTAAATATAGGAAAAGTAAAGCCATGGCAGGGCAGCTGAGTGCATTGGAGTGCTTGTCCTGTAATATGTGTGAAATTATGCACACTCACAGTGTTCTGGCTGACCATGTGTCTGGGAGGTGCCAGGTGCTATGTGAGGGTAGGCTGAGGAAGCTGGTTTACAGAGATATGTGTATGGGGGGGGGTACTTTGGGGTTAACTGTACATTTTTGGAGGGAGGGGCGATGTACCCAGATTGCTGAATCATTTTTACTCTCAGCAGACGCTGGGGAAGATGCTGCAGATACTGGAAATGTGAAATAAAAACAGAAGATTCTGGAAAGTTTCTTTGCCTCAGAGTCGGTGCTCCCCGCTTCGTCCCTCCGCTTCCCGCGTAACGCCTGCACGCAGAGAACTTTCCAGAAACTCTGCCAGCATCACCAGCTAAGGGCGGGGCCAAACTGACTAACTGGAAAAGACAGCGGAATGTGGGCAAAGCCCCACCCTTAGATACCATCATTGGCCCCACCCCTAGTTACCGCCACTAACCCCGCCCCGTAGTTACCGCCATTGGCCCCGCCTTCGCCATAGCAACGCGTCGCTCAGGCCCCGAGCCCCGACTCGGAGTCGCGGAGACTCCCGGAGACACAGAGCCGCCTACAGCCCGGGCCCAGCGCAGCAGCATCGGAGAATGAGCCAGAGACACCCCGGGTAAGAGGGAGTGACAGAGAGGAGAGGGAGATGGTGACAGAAAGAGAGTGACAGAGACAGGGAAAGAGAGAGTGTGAGGGAGACGGAGAGATTCAATGACAGAACGAGTGATAGTGACAGAGAGTATGATGTGAGGGTGAGAGAGACAAAGGCTGGGATAGGGAGAGACTGAGGGAGGTGGAAAGAAATGGAGGGAGCGCAAAAGAAGAGGGAGAATGGCAACAGGACAGGGTGGAAGGTAAAGAAAGAGAAGAGGAGAGAAGGAGATACAGTGAGAGGGAGAGAAAGGAAAGGATGGAGAGAATGATGTACAGAGAAAGAGCGATATAGAATGACCTTAAAAGAAAGAGTGAAAGATGGAGATGCAGAGTTGGAGAGAGAGAAATACAGAGTTGCAACAGCTTAATTCAAGAAAGTAGGAAATCACAAACCAGTAAACCTAACATTTGTCACAGGAAATTTGTTAGAATCCATTACTGTAGTTATAGTAAGGTACTTATGAAATCATGGTGAGATTAGGCACATTCAAAATAGCTTTGTAAAATTAAAATCCTGTTTAATTTATTGGATAAAAACAAATTCCTGCAGGTGCTGGAATCTGAAACCAAAAGAGAAAATGCTGGAAAATCTCAGATCTGGCAGCCTCTGTAAGGAGAGAAAAGAACTAATGTTTCATGTCCAGATGGCCAGAGTTTTGACAAAGGATCATCTGGACTTGAAGCATCAACTCTTTAATCTCCTTACAGATGCTGCCAGACCTGCTGAGATATTCCAGCATTTTCTCTTTTAATTTATTGGAGCTCCTTGAGGAAATATCAAGTGACGTAGATAAAGGGGAACTTGTAGATGTGCTGTACTTGGATTTCCAAAAGGCTTTTAATAAAGTATCACATCAAAGGTTACTGCACAGGATAAGAACTCTATGTAGAGGGTAATGTCTTAGCATGGATTAAGGATTGTATATCTAACAGGATGTGGAGATGCTGGCGTTGGACTGGGGTAAACACAGTAAGAAGTCTCACAATACCAGGTTAAAATCCAACCAGTTTATTTGCTAGTAAACCCACAAGCTTTCAGAAACACTGTTCCTTTGTCAGGTATGTGGAAGGTTCTGATCAGAGAAGGGCATATAAAGGCACACACAGTTTACAAGAATACTGATTAGAATGCAAGTCTTTGCAGCTAATCTCACATTGTCTGCATCTTTAAGACTTGAATAGCAGGTTAGCAGCAAAGACTTGCATTCTAATCAGTATTCTGTAAACTGTGTGTGCCTTTATATGCCCTTCTCTGATCAGAACCTTCCACACACCTGATAAAGAAACAGCATTTCTGAAAGTTTGTGGGTTTACTATCAAATAAACTGGTTGGTTGGACTTTAACCTAGTGTTGTGAGACTTCTTATTATCTAATAGGAAGCAGGGATAATGGGTGTTTTTTTTCTGGTGGCAAGCAATAATTAATGGAGTGTCACAGGGATGAGTGGTGGAGCCTCAACTGTTTAAAAACTACATCAGTGACTTGGATGAAGGGGACAAATATGTGGTTCCTAAAATGTGGTTGTCACACAGAAAGTTGAAAGAGTAAGTTGTGAAGAGGATATAAGAATCTGAAAGGGGATATGAGGTTAAGTAAATGCATACAAAAATGTCAGGTGGGGTATAATGTGAGAAAATGTGAACTTCTCCACTTTGGCAGAAAGAATATAAAGCAGTGTATTATTTAAATGATGAAAGATTGCAGAGTCTGCAGTTCAGAGGGATCTGGGTGTCCTGATACATAAATCACAAAACAGTCTGCAATTACAGCAGTGATTAGGAACGCAAATGGAATGTTGGCTTTACTACAAAGGGAATGGAATATAAAAGTAGGAATGTTTCATTCTCTAAGTAACTAACATTTTCTTTAGCTACCCGCCCCCCTTCTTTTTATAAGAAAGATGACATTGACTGCCACTGTCTAGTCTTCTGAGGAGAATTCCAGATTTCCAATAATCTTTCTGAGGCTCCCACGAAACTACCTGAATGATTTTTGAGTTGATTTATTATTGTCACATGTATTAATATCTGGTGAAAAGTATTGTTTCATACGCGATATACAAAGCGTACCATTCATAGAGAAGGAAACAAGAGAGTGCAGAATATAATGTTACATGCCTACCTAGGATGTAGAGAAAAATCAACCTAATGCAAGCAAAGTCCATTCAAAAGTCTGATAGCAACAGGGAAGAAGCTGTTCTTCAGTCAGATGGGATGTGTCCTCTGACTTCTGTATCTTTTTTCCAACGGGAGAAGGTGGAAGAGAGAATGTGTTGGAGTGCACACATGTTCCTCCAAATGCAGATGCTGCTTAAATACAAATCGGAGGAAGCTCTGTTCCAGTTGCACTGGTCAGAAGTCTCCACCTGGATGAATTGTTCACTCCTGGATATTGCGTCTCAGGAAGGATGTACTGGATGGAGATGCATCAGAATGATACTAGGGGCTAAAGGGTTAAATTCCAACGATAGACTTGGCTTTTCCTGGATTTTGGCAGATTACAGGGCAATTTAATCAAGATGATTAAGCAGATTAACGGCCTTGATGGGATAGGGAGAGAGAAAGTACATCCTCTAATGGGGAAGAGTCAGATCAAGGAGTGGGGACAGAATATTAAAATCAGAGCCTGGTTTCCCAGGGATGATGTCGCTTCCTTACAGAGGGAAGTGGGAATCTGAAATCCTCACCATTAAAACATTACTGAAATTAAACAGTTCAACACTGAGGTTGATAGATATTTATTGGGTAAGGACATTACGAGTAATTAAGTTGGTTAGATGGAGTTAAACTACAAATCAGCCATGATCTCACTGAGTGGTAAAGGGGCTCAGGATGCTGAATGTTCACTTTCTGCTTAAAATGTTGACCTGTCAGTGTGAGGAGTTTGTGTTAATGTATTGTCTTTCTTACGGCAGGCTTGATGGAATTAAAAATCAGAGATGGTAGAAGTGGAAATGACTTTGAAACAATAATTGGCCATCAGCTTTTCAAATTATTACTAATGCTTTCAGACAAGTAGTGAATTGCCACTGTAATGTTAGACTCTTAGATCATTGATCTGTTCTCCTGGCAACAAGATAAAATACCGGGGCAGCAGATTGGTTATCGCTGATTCATCAGATGTATGTGTGTCACTGGTGACATTCTGTGTCAGGATGTAAACTGCTCTAATCTCTGTGTACCGAGCCTGCATAAAGTGCCAGACAACAATACCTATCGGTAAAGCATCTGTAACACAGTGAAGCGTTTCAATATGCTTTAGTGGAAGGCTCATCAAAGAAGGTTTCCTACAGAGCTACTCAGCGATACATAGGGGACAGAAAGCTGTTAATATCAATCCGTTTTAAGGACCATCCGAAGAGAGAGAGAGAGAGAGAGAGAGAGATGTAGAGAGGTTCAGGGAGAGTTTCCAGAGTTTAGGGCCAGGCAGCTGTAGGCAACATGATATAATGGGAAATGTTCAAGAAGTCAGAATTACAGGAACACATCGGTCTTGGAACATTTTTTTATAGATTGGGCAGATTACAAATATCAGAGGGATGTGCTGTGGAGGGATTTTAATATGAAAATGTAAATTTTACAGTTGAGGTATTATCTGCTGTGTTTATGAGTGCTTTAAGTTATGGCAGTCACACTGTGACAGAGATAATGCCTCATTCAAACGAAACAGCAAGTTGGTTTGCAGCATGGTGTTAAATAATCATTATTACAGTTAGAGACAGAAAAGACTTGCATTTTCACAGCATCGAGTAATGGGTCATATCATCCCAAACATTACACACCAGGAGAATACAGTTACTGCTGAGATGTCACAAACATTGCCAGCAACTTGCACCCAACACAATCTCACAAACAACAACGTGATAGTGTACAATTCGTGTTTCTCTGCTATTGGTTCAAGTGTTAAGACTGATCCGAGGACGTCACGGAGAATACGTTTACTCTTCAATAAGCAAATTGGGCTGCAGACTTCTCCCTCGGCACTGACCCTCTGACAGTGCGGCACTCCCTCAGCACTGACCCTCTGACAGTGCGGCACTCCCTCAGCACTGACCCTCTGACAGTGCGGCACTCCCTCGGCACTGACCCTCTGACAGTGCGGCACTCCCTCGGCACTGACCCTCTGACAGTGCGGCACTCCCTCGGCACTGACCCTCTGACAGTGCGGCACTCCCTCGGCACTGACCCTCTGACAGTGCGGCACTGAACCTCAGGAGTGGAGCTCTTATCAACCGTGTGACTATTCTGGATATCCTCCCACCCTCTGTTGCAAATGCTGACTAATAAATCAAAGAACAGTACAGCACAGGGATAGGCCGTTCGGGCCACCAACCCTGCTTTGACACGTACTATCTTTCTAAACTAAAAACCTTATGTCTCTATTCCGTACCTATTCATGTATCTATCAAGATGCCTTTTAAATGATATCTAAGGAACTCTTGCAAAAACCAAGCACTACCAACCTTTAGGTATGGCTCTGAGACAACCTTCACACATACGCCATCTAAAACTGAGGATGACTTTTGTTATTTAACCATATCAAGGGATGTGGAACAAAGGATGTGAATGTAGCTGGAAAATCTTAGCAACTAAGGTCGATTAGTTACTGTTGTACTTTCACTTTGCTGCTTTGAGAAGAATGCAGTATTTTCCAGATCTTGGAGCAACAAAGATTGAAAAAGGATCTGATAGAGGTGTAGAAGTTGATGAAAGGGATAGATAGGGTGATGTCAGTTGGAGGAGGGGGCGGGGGTTAATAACCAAGGGGCATAGATTTAAGCTAAGAGATCAGAGGCTAAAAGGGGATTTGAGGAGAAGTGTTTTCAGTCACGTGGTGATAGGAATCTGGAACTCACTGCCTGAAAGAGTGGTTGAGTGAAAAACTGTGGGAATGTTTAAGAATCATTTCAATATTGCGCTGTTGCAATCTCCAGGGCTATGGGCCAAGCACTGGAAAATGAGTTTAGTGTGGTCAGATCATTGTTGACTGGTATGATCACAATGGGCTGAATGGCCTCTTTCTGTGATGTAAATGTCTGTGAATCTATGAATTTGCTCCTCTGACCCAGACTCAGTTTTTGGCCTGATTCATATTTTGATTGTTGCTGCTGAGTCAGATTCAGACCACAATTGTTGCTGATTGAGAAATTATCTCCATTGGTGTTTCAGAATATTGTGCCCTCTCAATAAAATAGAGCCAGGCCTGTCAGAATGACAGTAAGAGACACTTCCTCTCATAAAGTAGTAGAGAACTGGAAATCTTTTCCACACTCTGCAGTCAATGCTGGATTAATGATTAATTTTAAATCTGAGGTGGATAGATTTTGGATATCCAAAAGCATTAAGGGATATGAGGTGAAGCCGGGTACATGGAGTTGGTAATAGATCAGTCACTATCTCACTGAATGAGGGAATGCGCTCAAACGGTTAAGGAACTTCTTCTGCTTTCAATGTTTTGAACACATTAACCCCTGACATGCTAATCGATTATGCTCTGAAGATAAAGACTAGCTTTTATATACACATTCCATCATTTCAAGCTTCCTATTAAGCCAATTAATTATTTTTTCGAGAATACTTGCTTGAAAAATGGGAAATGTAGAAGCCAATTCACACACAGCAAGATTCCAAAACAACAGTGAAGATACATGATTGTGAAGTGCAGCAGAACATCCTGGGACGGTGAAAAGGATGAAAAAAAATCTCAAAGATTAAAAAAAAGTTCATATATATTTCAGGAGTGGAATACTGATCATATATGTTCCATGATGCAGAAGCAAGTGTGCTCTGCAGAGCTGTTATCTTCACATCATCCTAAAATGTAGAGAGGTGACATATAAACATGAGAAATAAATATATATAATAAAAATAAATACATATATAAATCCGTGAACTGAAGAACTTGTTGTATGAGGAACAGTTGAGGACTCTGGGTCTGTACTCATTGGAATTTAGAAGGATGAAGGTGAATTTCATTAAAACTTACAGGATACTGCGAGGCCGGGATAGGATGGATGTGGAGAGGATATTTCCACTAGTGGGAAAAACTAGAATCAAAGGGCACAATCTCAGACTAAAGGAATGATCCTTTAAAACAGAGATGGAGTGGAATATCTTCAGCCAGAGAGTGGTGAATCTGTTGAACTCTTTGCCACAGAAGGCTGTGGAGGCTACGGCATGGAGCGTCCTTAAGACAGAGATAGATTTTTGATTAATAAGGGGGTCAGGGCTTATGGGGAAAAGACAGGAGAATGTGGATGAGAAGTATATCAGCCATAATTGAATAGTGGAGCAGATTCAATGGGCTGAGTGGCCTAATGCTGCTCCGATATCTTTTGGTCTTATGTCTTAATCCATAAAGTGGATAAAGTAGCTGGGAGTTAATCCAATGGGAAGATTGTGAGAGGAAGAAGCTATTTAACCCTTTGAGGCTGTTCTGAAATCTCCAGATTCAATAACTTCTTGCAAATTAAAAAAGTTCCAATTTTTTGCCTTCCTTCATGAGAAGAAATTATTCCTGATTACCCAGAATTCAGTACTTATCATGGCTCTTCAAATTTTGAAACTGTTTATGCAATTATATAGCAAAACCTGGATGATATGTATTCAGTCTTGGACTGTTAGGTGGTAAGGGACATTGGCACCACACAAGTGCCAGGCATTGACCATCTCAAAAAGGACAGAATCTAACCATCGCCCCTTGACATTCAATGGCATTACCATTGCTAATCCTCCACTTTCAACGTAGGTGTTACCATTGATCAGAAACTGAACTGGACTGCAATTGGTGGCATAGTGGTATTGTTACTGGACTAGTAATCCAGAGACCAAGGGAACATCTGGAGACTCAGGTTGGAATCCTACCATGGCAGATGGTGAAATTTGAATTCAATAAAATCTGGATTTAAAAGTCTAATGATGACAATGAAAACATTGTCAATTGTCATAAAAATCCATATGATTCATTGATGTCCTTTTGGGAAAATATCTGCCATCCTTGCCTGGTTTGATCTACATGTGACTCCAGACCCCACAACAATGTATTATAGAAGCCTACAGTGCAAAAAGAGGCCCTTCGGCCCATCGAGTCTGCACCAACCACAGTCCCACCCAGGCCCTATCCCCATATCCCTACATATTATATCCACTAATCCCTCTAACATAAGCATCTCAGGACACTAAGGGACAATTTTAGCATGGCCAATCAACCTAATCCACGCTTCTTTGGACTATGGGAGAAAACCGGAGCACCCGGAGGAAACCCAAGCAGACACGAGGAGAATGTGCAAACTCCACACAGACAATGACCCGAGCCAAAAATTGAACCCACATGCCTGAAGCTGTGAAGCAGAGTGCTAACTACTTTGCTACCGTGCCGCTCCTATGTTGTTGACTCTTAAATGCCTTCTGAATTGGAGGGTTAGGTTAAGGTTGGGCAATAAATGCTGGGTCCAACCAATGACACCCACATCCCATATATGAATTTTTGAAAACTGTCACAACAAGAGCAGATCAGAGACTAGGAATCATGAGGTGAGTAACTCACTCCAGAGTCCCCCAAAGCCTGTCCATCATGCACAAGGCACAAGTCAGGAGTGTAATGGAATACTCTCTTCTTGTCTGGATAGGTGCAACACCAACACATTTAGGATACTCAATGCCATCCAAGACAAAGAAGCCTGATTGATTGGGACCTCATCCATCTTCAACGTCCACTCCCTTCACCACTGATAGATAGTAGGAGCCATATGTACCATCTACAAAATGCACTGTAGCAATTTGCCAAGGTTCTTTCAACTGCATCTCTCAAATCCATGACTTCCACCATGCAGAAAGACAAGGGCAGCAGATTCATGGGAAAGTCACCACTTCCAAGTTCCCCTTCAAGCCACATACAATCCTGACTTGGAAATAATATTACCTTTCATTCACTGTCACTGGGTCAAAATCCTGGAAACTTCCTAATAATTGTACCTGGGTGTACATACAGCACAGGGATTGCAGTAGTTCAAGAGACAGCTCACCACCACTTTCTCAAGGGCAACAGGGAATGGGCAACAACTATTAGCCAGCTAGTAGACTCAGACTTCATGAACTAATTAAAAAATCAATGCTGAGCTTATTCAAACAAATGCCTTTATGGTGCAGACGTCAGACTGATTGGAACTTGAAGACTCAGTGCAGTTTGAGCAGGCGATGTACTGTTGCATTTATATGTTTCTTTCTGTAGTTTCTTTAATGTAATGACATGTTGAGGAGCAATTAATGAACAATACTTGTCACCATGAAACATGGAATTTATTAAGATGTGTGAAATTTGGTGAAAGCATGAGATTATAAGGAGTATCCCAAAGAAGATGAGGGAGAGGTTTTGGGAGGGAATTGTACAGCTTAGCGCCCAGGCAACTGATGCATATCTGTGACAAGATACAACTGTAGATTGCAAGGTCAGTTTGGGTGAAACTTGGTTTACTGGCCCGTATATTATCCCAGAATTTCAACTCATTAAGTGGACACAGATTTTATTCTCCAACCATGGAGGTTGAAGAGTGACATAGCATTCCCTCAGTATTGATCACCCAATACTGCATTACCTGCTCAGCTCTAAGTCTTCAAGTTCCAATCAGGTGTTAAACCAGTGAATGTTTAAGGTCAGGAAAGCAGAGCAAGAGGAGCACAGAGATCTTCGAGGGTCCTCAGGCTGCAGGGAATTACAGACACAGGGAGACACAGAGTCAGGAGGAAACAGGAATGAGTATTTTAAATCAGTGTGCTACTGCTCTGGAAACCAGGTGAGCGGTCACATCGGGTGAAATGGGACATGGTGAGGTTTAGAAGGAGAATTTGACAGTAGTAGTTTATGAAAAATCATTCATTACCGAAGGAGGCCATTCTACCCATTGTGCCAGAATTAGTTCTCTGTAGGAGTGACAGCTTTTTGAATGCCAGTGATCTCTGTTGTTAGGCAGGGCTTGCCAACAATTTCACAATGTTGCTGCAATTGTCTATTTATGTTAACTTCCAGTAATCTGGGACATGTTGGACATGTAGCAACTTGCAGAGAGAGCAATGTACAAAGATAATAAATTACCAGTTAAGACTATTGCCAATCCCCTTGTGTTATACAGCTCTATATATATCATGCAACAATCCATTTGTTCTCCTTTTGTTGCAATCACAACATTCTACATCTTGGCACACTAGTCTGAGTCGCTAGTCTGACCAAAGGGAGCAGGTCTCTGGGGGTGAGCCTGCTGAGAATGCTCAGGTGGGTAGGGGGAATAGGAGATTGGGCCTAGTGATTGAGGACTCCATAGTTAGAGGGACAGATAGGAGAGTAAATAGTAATAAAAGTGAATCAGGGCTGGTGTGTTGCCTCCCAGGGGCTGGGGTCCAGGATGTCGCAGATCGGGTTTTTAAGATTCTTAAGGGAGAGGGGAGTCAACCCCAGGTCATAGTTCATGTGGGGACACATGATATAGGAGGGACGAGGGAGGGGGATATTAAGCAGAAATTTATGGAGTTGGGGTGGAAGCTTAAGGCAAAAACTGGCAGAGTGGTTATCTCTGGACTCTTGCCTGTGCCAAGGGATAGTTTAGAGAAGAATAGAGAGAGGGAATGTTTGAACTCGTGGCTGCGGGGATGGTGCAGGAGGGAGGGGTTCAGGTTCCTGAACAATTGGGACTCATTCTGGGATAGGTGGGACCTCTACAAGAGAGATGGTCTACACCTGAACCAGAGGGGAACTAATATCTTGGGGGGAAAATTTGCTAAGGCTATGCAGGGGGCTTTAAACTGATTCGGGGGGGGGTGGGATCCTAAGTAGTTGGGGTGCTAAGAGGGATGAGAGTAAGGGGGTCATAGAGGAAAGCTGTAAAACACAGCAGCGTACGGGTGGGGTAGGGCATGGTTTGAAATGCGTATACTTTAATGCAAGGAGTATTCGCAATAAGGGGGAGGAAATTGCAGCTTGGACCAGTACCTGGAACTTCGATGTTGTGGCCATTTCAGAGACTTGGGTAGAGCAGGGACAAGAATGGATGTTGCAGGTTCCGGGGTTCAAATGCTTTAGTCGGAGTAGAGAAGGAGGTAGAAGGGGGGGAGGAGTGGCATTATTAGTCAAAGACTGTATCACAGTGACAGAAAAGAAGTTTGATGAGGACTTGTCTGTTGAGGTAGTATGGGCTGAGATTAGAAACAGGAAAGGAGAGGTCACCCTGTTGGGAGTCTTTTATAGACCTCCTAAAAGTTCTAGAGAGGTTGAGGAAAGGATTGCCAAGTCAATTCTGGTCAGGAGTGAAAGTAATAGGGTAATTGTTATGGGGGACTTTAACTTTACTAATATTGATTGGAATAGCTATAGCTCTAGCTCGTTAGAGGGGTCAGTTTTCGTACAAAGTGTGCAGGAAGGTTTTTTGACTCAGTATGTAGATAGGCCAACTAGAGGTGAGGCTACATTGGATTTGGTGCTGGGCAATGAGCCAGACCAGGTGTTAGGTTTGGAAGTTAGTGAACATTTTGGTGATAGTGACCATAATTCGGTTACGTTCACCTTAGTGATGGATAGGGATAGGCATGAAGCTGGGGGCAGTAGTTATAGCTGGGGGAAGGGTAATTATGAGGCCATCAGGAGAGAATTAGGGTGCATAGATTGGACTAGGAAACTACAGGGACTGGGAACATCTGGAATGTGGAGCTTATTCAAGGAGCAACTGCTGCGAGTCCTTGATAAGTATGTCCCTGTCAGGCAAGGAGGAAATGGTCGAGTAAGAGAACCTTGGTGTACAAAAAAAGTTGATTTGCTGGTTAAAAGGAAAAAGGAGGCTTATGTCAGGATGAGGCTTGAAGGCTCGGTTAGTGCAATGGATAGCTATAGATTAGCCAGGAGGGAGCTAAAGAGTGAATTGAGGAGAGCTAAGAGAGGACACGAGAAGACTTTGGCTGATAGAATTAAGGAGAATCCTAAAGCTTTCTTTAGATATGTTAAGAATAGAATATTGGTTAGGACAAGACTAGGGCCAGTCATAGACAGCGGTGAGAAGTTGTGCGTGTAGCCTGAAGAGATTGGAGAGGTACTGAATAAATATTTCTCTTCGGTATTCACGCAGGGTGATGTAAATGTAGTTATGGAGAACACTGAGGTACAGGGTAGCAAACTGGAAAGTATTGAAGTAAATAGGGAGGATGTGCTAGATATTCTCGAGGGTTTGAAGTTGGATAAGTCCCCTGGGCCGGACGGGATTTACCCTAGGATTCTCTGGGAGGCAAGAGAGGAGATTGCAGAGCCTCTGGCTCTGATCTTCAGGTCGTCGTTGGTTACGGGTGTGGTTCCGGAGGACTGGAGGATAGCGAATGTGGTCCCGTTGTTCAAGAAGGGGAAGAGAGACCTTCCAGGGAATTATAGGCCAGTGAGTCTTACTTCTGTTGTGGGCAAATTATTGGAGAGAATAATTAGGGATCGGATTTATAGTTATTTAGAGAGAAATGAATTGATTGGGGATAGTCAGCATGGTTTTGTGAAGGGTAGGTCGTGCTTTACTAACCTCATTGAGTTTTTTGAAAAAGTGACTAAAGAGATGGATGGGGGTAAGGCGGTTGATGTGGTATATACGGACTTTAGTAAGGCGTTTGATAAGGTGGCCCATGGAAGACTTCTGCAGAAAATGCAGATGTATGGGATAGAAGGTGATTTAGCTAATTGGGTTAGGAATTGGCTAGCGGATAGAAGACAGAGGGTGGTGGTTGATGGGAGATATTCATCGTGGAGTTCGGTGACAAGTGGTGTACCTCAGGGGTCTGTTTTGGGGCCCCTGCTGTTTGTAATTTTTATAAATGGTCTGGATGAGGGTATTGAAGGATGGATTAGTAAATTTGCAGATGACACTAAAGTCGGTGGAGTGGTAGATAGTGAAGAGGGGTGTTATAGTTTGCAGAGGGACTTAGACAAGTTGCAGAGCTGGGTCGAGAGGTGGCAAATGGAGTTTAATGTGGAAAAGTGTGAGGTAATGCACTATGGCAGAAATAATTAATGTGTAGAGTATAGGGCTAATGGTAGGATTCTTAATAGTGTTGATGAACAGAGGGATCTTGGTGTATTTGTGCATAGATCCTGAAAGTAGGCAGTCAAGTCGATAAGGTTGTTAAGAAGGCATACGGACTCTTAGCTTTTATTGGTAGGGGGATTGAATTTCGGAGCCGCAACGTCATGTTGCAACTGTACAAAATTCTAGTGCGGCCGCACTTGGAGTATTGTGTGCAGTTCTGGTCCCCGCATTATAAGAAAGATGTGGAGGCTTTGGAGAGGTACAGAGGAGGTTTACCAGGATGTTGCCTGGTATGGAGGGCAGGTCTTATGAAGAGAGGCTGAGGGATTTGAGGTTGTTTTCGTTAGAAAGGAGGCGGCTAAGAGGGGACCTTATCGAAACATATAAGATGATTAGAGGTTTAGATAGGGTGGACAGTGATAGCCTTTTTCCTAGGATGGAGAAAGCTAGCACGAGGGACACAGCTTTAAATTAAGGGGTGATAGTTATAGGACGGATATCAGAGGTAGGTTCTTTACCCAAAGGGTGGTTCGGGAGTGAAATGCCCTGCCTGCAGCAGTTGTAGATGCGCCAAGTTTGGTGGCGTTTAAGAGGTTAGTTGATAAGTATATGGAAGAGAAGGGAATGGTTTAGTTTGGAGGGTCATTGCTTTTTATATTGGTCGGTGCAACATCGAAGGCCGAAGGGCCTGTTCTGTGCTGTAGTGTTCTATGTTCTATGAGTCAGATGGGGTCAAGAAAATAAAAACACATAAACAAAATGAGGGCTGATACTGCCAATGCAGCACCGCACTGTCAGAGGGTCAGTACTGAGGGAGTGCCGCACTGTCAGAGGGTCAGTACTGAGGGAGTGCCGCACTGTCAGAGGGTCAGTACTGATATATGCAAGGTGATGCACTTTGGGAGAAAGAATGTAGGGGGGAGGTATATGATAAACCTTCATAGGTAGACCTATGAAGAGTATAGAAACGCAGAGGGACCTGGGGGTGCAGGTGCACGAGTCTCTGACCTTTAATGCTGGCCTTTAATGTTGCAGTTGTATGAAACGTTGGTTAGACCTCATTTGGAATACTGTGTCCAGTTCTGGTCGCCTTACTACCGGAAGGACATGGAGACTCTGGACAGAGTGCAGAGGAGGTTTACCAGGATGCTGCCTGGTATGGAAGGTCTGAGTTATGAGGAGAGGTTAGACAAATTGGGGCTGTTTTCCTCAGAAAGACGTAGACGTAGAGGAGATCTAATAGAGGTGTCCAAGATTATGAGGGGTATAGATAGAGTAAATAGTGTTAAGCTTTTTCCTAGGATGGGCTCGAATAGCACGAGGGGTCACAGGCTTATGGTGAGGGGGTAACATATAATTTGGATGCTAGAGAGAGTTTTTTCACAGAGGTGGTGGGGATATGGAATGCGCTGCCAAGTAAAGTGGTAGAGGCAGGCACTCTGGAGTTATTTAAGAGATACTTAGATGAGCACGTGAACAGAATGGGAATGGAGGGATATAGAAAACTGATTTGAAATAGGGATCATGAGCCTTGGGAGTCCTTGGGAAGTGTGTAAATAGTCAATAATATTGATGTATTTGTTTTTATCCTGCAGGTACTTTGGTCCGCCTTGTTGTCTAACAAGGGGCATACACGCGATGGGTCGTGTGAGGGCTGATCTTGGATCTTTTTCGAGAGTATCCTAGTGCTTCACGTCGTTAGTGTACGCTTGACCTCGACCATTTGATGGGCAACACGACAGCTCAGTGACTATCGCTGTGCTGTGCAGATACATGGATTTGGGGCCTGTGTCTGTGGGAGTTTGCACATTCTCCCCGTGCTTGTGTGGGTTTTCTCCGGGTGCTCCGGTTTCCTCCCACATCCCAAAGATGTGCTCTTAGGCTGATTGGCAGAACAAATTCTCTCTAAATTGTCTCAAATTTGGTTTCAGTCCATAGATCTATAAACATGGACAGGGATCGCGGGTAGAAGTGGGAACATTGAGGTGGCGGCGTGGGCTCGTTGGGCCGAAGGGCCTGTTTCCCGTGCTGTTTTGTTCTTTGTTCTTTGTTCTTTGTCAGTACTGAGGGAGCACTGCACTGTCAGAGGGTCAATTTTGATTATTTTGAACTAAGTAACTTGACGGGGAAATCATTGAAAGGCTGGTGATTTACTGAATACCACGGCAGAGACAAGCTTTAAGTGTTGAACCTACTGCTTTTGGAGGCATTTTTTTTGGGGAATCGACTGAGATCACTGTCCTCCCTCCTGTGGTGGAATAGGGCATGGCTTTATGACACAGACACAGAAAATGTTAGAAATACTCAGAAAGTTAGGCAAGACCTGTAGAGAGAGAAAAACACAGTTAATGTTTCAAGTCTGACTTTTCCTCTGATTGTACCCAGCAATTGAATAAATTTGTTATATTTCAAATGGAACCCTGGCTGATTTCAGAGGGCTGACATTCTGTCTTACAGACCACTCGCCACCTATAACAGCCTGACTGACAAACATTTGACAGGATATTTCAACAACACCAGGATCCGGAGACATCTCCAGCGAGCAGGATTGGTTGGTACCCTTAATGTTTGCTCAATTTTTTCATGATTCTTACTGCTCTGAACTACCCAAGATTACCAAAAAGCAAAGAAAATTACAGCACAGAACAGGCTGTTTGGCCCCTCCAAGCCTGCACCGACCATGCTGCCCTACTTAACTAAAACCTCCTACCTTCCATATCTCTCTCTTCCCAACCTATTCATTTGTTAAAGTTAACATTTATTTATTAGTCACAATTAAAGCTTACATTAACATTGCAGTGAAGTTACTGTGAAATTTCCCCTGGTTGCCACATTCCAACACCTGTTCAGGTGAATGCACCTAACCAGCACATCTTTCAGATTGTGGGAGGAAACCAAAGAACCCAGACAAAACTCAGGCAGACATGGGGAGAACGTGCCGACTCCACACAGATAGTGATGCAAGCCAGGAATTGAACCAGAGTCCCTGGCACTGTAAAGCAACAACGCCAGCCACTATGCCACCATGTTTCCCTTCATGTATTTGTCTAGATGCTCATTAAAACTCACTAATGTATCCGCTTCCACTACTTCCCTGGCAACATGTTCCAGGTGCTCGCCACTCTCCGTATAAAAAACTTGCCTTGTACGTCTTTTTTAAATCTTGCCCCTCGCACCTTCAATGAATGCTCCCTGGTAATTGACTCTTCCATCCTGGGAAAAGCTTTTGACTATCCAACACTGAGGGTAGAGCAATCATTAGGTGGAAAAAGAACCAGATCCTTGTAATTCATTGTCCACCATCCTGAAAGTCACATGACTCAATGGTCATGGAGTTATTGTCCAATCATAGGGATCAGTCTGTATCAATGAATTTCCTCCGTCCCCAGAGCTGGGCTGAGGAAACCCCCTCCCAGACTCAACACACCTCACCTCATGTCTCCAATTACTCAGACACTGAGGTCCAAAATGTTGTTAAACCCAGTTCCTCCATCCTGCTCTCATTGAGTTTGTGCCCATAGAGCAAATGTTCCAATCAATTGGTACTCTCATTTGAGAAATGCAATGTGGTTGTTGTGGAAAATATAGAAATGATTAAGCAGAGCGAAGGAAAATGTTGCACTTAATGCTGATTTGGGACATTTGAGTTTCCCGAGCCTTGCTTTGCCAAGCTTTGCCGGGGAGAATGTGGGACTCGCTCCCGCGGGGAGCGGGGAGAATGTGGGACTCGCTCCCGCGGGGAGCGGTTGAGGTGAATAATATTGACACATTTAAGGGGAAGTTGGATAAAGACATGGGAGAGAAAGGAATGGAAGGAGATGTTGATCGTAGATTGGAGGATGCTTGGGAAGAGCAGAAACATCAGCAAATGGGCTAAATGCCCTGTTTCTGTGTGGTAAGTACTGTGCAATTTGCAATAGATTCAATGCTCCCACTCTTGAACTCAATTTGATCACGTAAATAGCATTAAAGTAATCACCTGAAATCTACTTTTGATGTTCCCTGATGTGTTTTCTAAATAATGCTTTCTTGTCCAGGTCACAAGGAACGGACGGATAGTTTCAGAAAAAGAATATCGCCTCAACCTAGTTCGAAAAGACCATCAGAAGTATGTGCGGGAGAGCTTGGCCCAGGCTATATTCCACAAGGTCCTCGATATGGAGGTACAATAGTGGCAGACTGCTGGCGTGAGGCTCAGTACAGAGCAACCAGTGCTAGATATACACCACCTCACCCAGCTTTCCTTGTGCTCATTGACATACATTGGCTTCCAGTCCAACAAAGCTTAAATTTAAACTTTCTGATGTTGGTGATCAAATCCCTTCGTGGCCTCACTCCTTCTTAACTCCAAAATTTTACCCAAACTCACAGCCCTCCAAGATACCTGCACCCCTCCAGCTCTGACCTCTGCAAATCACTAATTTTAATTGCTACATTCTTGGCAGCGGTACCAGGATAATTTTCTGCAAGGGAGCCAACAAGGGGACAAGCTATATTGGATTTAATACAAAGTAATGACCCAGATTTAATTAACAGCTTAACGGCACATTAACATTTATCTGATAGCAATCAGAACATGATTGAGTTTCAATGTTATGTTTGAAAGGGAGAGATGGGAATCAGCTTAAAGATTCTTGATTTAGTTAAGGCTGCCTTCAATGGGATGATAAGAACTCAGTAAGAATTTAGCAACACCAATTATTAATCCAACCGATTTATTTGATAGTAAAAAAGTGAGCTTTCAACACTCTTGTGTCTTCCTCAGGCAAGTGCAGTGTTCTGGTCTGCAATAGCACACATCAGCACAGACAGTCAGAGATTGCTGATTAGAATGCGAATCCTTACATCTAATCTGCTATTCAAGTGTTAAAGGGGCTAACAATGTGTGTGAAGGGGATCCTGAGCATTGTTAGAGAATTGTGTATTTTCTCCAGACAGCACAGTAAGTGAGGTTTTTTTGCTAACCCAGGCAAGTTACGGGGGTTACAGATAGTGTGTCATGAAGCCAAGATCCCTGTTAAGACCGTCCTCATGTGTGCGGAGCTTGGCTATCAGTCTCTGTTCAGCGACTCTGCGCTGTCGTGTATCACGAAAGCCCCCTTTTTTTTTTATTATTATTAAGCAACACAGCACGGGAAACAGGCCCTTCGGCCCAACGAGCCCGCGCCGCCGTCATACCAAATAGTAGCAAATACATTATCCTATTTTAATATTCCTATATAATAATATATATATTCCTAATATGGAAAATTTTCACCATAGGGACAATTTGTTACCCAATCAGCCTAAGAGCGAATTTTTGGGTTGTGGGAGGAAACCGGAGTGCCCGGAGAAACCCACGCAACCACGGGGAGAACGCGCAAACTCCCGCAGACACCGGCCCAATTCCAAGTGTCTGCACAGCCACATCGATAGTCTCTAAGCTGTCATGGTGCCCTTCAGATGGTCCACATAAAGCACCCATTTACGACATGAGGTACCAGGCAACCCATGAATCAACATCCAAGAGCTGTACCCGCACCACCTGCCGAATGCGTGCTCAAACCCCAGCATGCCTGCTCCCACCACCTTACTCGGCAGTGCATTCCACACCCCCACTACCCTTTGTGTGAAAAACTGCCCTCTAACATTCGTCCTATACATAGCCCCCTCACCCTATGGCCATGACCTCTCGTCCTATCCATTTCTAAAGGTGGAAAAAGTTTACCTCCATTTACTCTATCTATACCCCTTATAATCTTATACACCTCTATGAGATCCCCTCTAAGCCGACGTCTTTCAAGGGAAAACAACCCCAGTCTATCTAATCGTTCCTCATAGGACAGTCCTTCCATAAAACAACCCCTTGAAGAACATTTACCCGCAGGTCGGAGGCCGAATGTCCATGACTGCTGAAGTGTTCGCCCACAGGAAGGGAACTGTTTTGCCTGGTGATTGCTGAGCGATGCTCATTCATCCGCTGTCGTAGTGTTTGCATGGTCTCCCCAATATACCATGCTTCGGGACATCCTTTCTTGCAACGTATTAGGTAGATAACGTTGGCCGAGTTGCAAGAGTATGTACCGTGTACCTGGTGAATGGTATCCTCACGTTTGATGATGTCGTACATGTCTATGATCTGGCATGTCTTGCAGAGGTTGCTGTGGCAGGGTTGTGTGGTATTGTGGTCACTGTTCTCCTGAAGGTTGGGTAGTTTGCTGCGAACGATGATCTGTTTGAGGTTGTGCAGTTGTCTGAAAGCAAGAAGTGGGAGGGTGGGGGTGGCCCTAGCGAGATGTTCATCATCATCAATGATATGTTGAAGACTCCGGAGAAGATGTCGTAGCTTCTCCGCTCCGGGGAAGTACTGGACAACAAAGGGTACTCTGTCCACCGTGTCCCATGTTCGTCTTCTGAGGAGATCAGTGCAGTTTATCGTTGTGGGATGAGACAGAAACAATCCACAATAAACTGGAAAAAACTATTCATTAATAAAACAACAGAAAAGGAATTTAATGCTATGCAGAATCAACTTATAGTCCCAAGGGGCAAGTGCTTTACTTGCCAAAATATAGATATGGCCAATTAAAGCAATAAAGGACAATGTAAAGCTAAAAGACAAATCAGACAAAAATGCAAAAAAATTGAATAGATCTTGGTAAATGTAAAAGATACGAAGAATAGCAAAGGCTGACAAAATACAAAGTTCATTTAATATTCTGTGCCCAAAGGCATGTCCTTGGTTCATTGTCTGCTGTTATTTCATAGAACATAGAACATAGAACATTACAGCACAGAACAGGCCCTTCGGCCTTCGATGTTGTGCCGACCAAAATAAAAAGCAATGCCCCTCCAAACTAAACCATTCCCTTCTCTTCCATATACTTATCAATTAACCTCTTAAACGCCACCAAACTTGGCGCATCTACAACAGCTGCAGGCAGGGCATTCCACTCCCTAATCACTCTTTGAGTAAAGAACCTACCTCTGATATCCGTCCTATAACTCATACCCCTTAATTTAAAGCTGTGTCCCCTCGTGCTAGCTTTCTCCATCCTAGGAAAAAGGCTATCACTGTCCAAAATCCTTAGGATTTCATCCTAAGTCATTTCCATTTTTAGTGAGTTAGTGAAATTTTAACTGAAGTATTTGCTCCCTTGGACAGTTAGCAAGAGCTGCAACAGATAGTACAAAAAGAAACCTGCAAGGGATATCATCGGAAAAAGAGCAAGATGGACCCCTTACAGACTGACATTGGTGATATTATAATGGAAATAAAGAAATGGCAGTCATGTTAAATCATTCCTTGATATTTTCAGAGGAGGAAGAGGTCCACAGAACCTCTTCCTTCAGGCTCAGTATTTAGAGGAAACAATTATTAAATGGAGCAGGGGCTCACCAAGTTCTAAGTCAATAAAGTAATGAAGAAAATAATGGCACTAAAGAATGATAAATCCTGGGAACCAGAGATTTTCCACGTCAGGGTTTTAAGAAAGTAGATGAGAACACAACAAACACCCAACTGTAGTCTCTCAAAGTTCTCTCTCTGTTCAGGAACTGTTCTTTAAGATTGTGTGTTATTTCAGCATTTAAGAAAGGCAAAAGAGGGATCCAGGGAATTATAAACCAGTTCCCCGAACCTTTATATTCAGGAAATTACTCGAGTTTACAATTGAAGGTCGAATAACTGGACAACTTGGAGATTTTCCACTAATCCAAGAGAGTTAGCATGGATTTGTGAAGGGTAGGTTATGCTTGACAAAGCTGTTTGGATTTTTTGAAGAGGTAGTGACAGTAAAAGATGGGGAATGTCAATGAAATATCATAAATATATTCAGAAAATAATCACAAAAGGTGAATGGAATGTTGGCCTTTCTATTGAGAGGATTAGATTAGAAGGGAGTGGAAGTCATGCTTTAGCTGCACAAAGCCCTGGTTAGACCATATCTTTGTGTGGTCTAACAACGTAATGTCAACAAAACAAAGGGGATAGTCATCAACTACAGGAAGCATATTAGAGAACGTGCCCCTGTCTACATCAACAGGAACAAAATGGAAATAGTCAATAGCTTCAGGTTTCTAGGTATCCAGATCACCAACAACCTGTCTTGTCCCTCCATGTGGATGCTATAGTTAAGAAAGCCCACCAAAGCTCTATTTTCTTAGAAGACTAAGGAAATTTGGCATGTCTGCATGTCATCAACTTTTATAGATGCACCATATAAAGCATTCTTTCTGGTTGTATCACAGCTTGGTATGGCTCCTTTCTGTCCAAGATAGCAATAAACTACAAAGGATCGTGAACAAAGCTTAGTCCATCATGCAAACCAGCCTCCCATCCATTGAGACTATCTATAGTTCCACTGCTTCGGCAAGGCAGCCAGCATAATTAAAGACCCTACACACCCGGATATTCTCTCTTCCACTTTCCGTTGGGAAAAAGATACAAAAGTCTGAGGTCACATACCAACTGACTCAAAAACAGCTTCTGCCCTGCTGCTGTCAGACTTTTAGAACATAGAACATTACAGCGCAGTACAGGCCCTTCAGCCCTCGATGTTGCGCCGGCCAGTGGACCCTCTAACCTAAACTATTCCAATATCATCCATATGCCTATCCACCGAACATTTGAATGCCCCCAAAGTAGGCGAGTCCACAACTGCTGCAGGCAGGGCATTCCACGCCCTCACCACCCTCTGTGTGAAGAACTTGCCTCTGACATCCGTCCTATAACTACCACCTCTTAATTTAAAGTTATGTCCCCTCGTGTTGGTCATCACCATCCGAGGAAAAAGGCTCTCACTATCCACTCTATCCAATCCCTTGATCATCTTATACGCCTCAATTAGGTCACCGCGTAACCTTCTTCTCTCTAATAAAAATAACCTCAGGTCCCTCAGCCTTTCCTCATAAGGCCTTCCCACCATACCAGGCAACATCCTGGTAAACCTCCTCTGCACCCTTTCCAATGCTTCCACATCTTTCTTATAATGCGGCGACCAGAACTGTACGCAATACTCCAAGTGCGGCCGCACCAGAGTTTTGTACAGTTGTAACATAACCTCACGGCTCCTAAATTCAATCCCTCTACCAATAAAAGCTAACACACCGTACGCCTTCTTAACAACTTTATCAACCTGGGTGCCAACTTTCAAAGAGCTATGTACTTGTACCCCAAGATCCCTCTGCTCGACAACACTATTAAGGGTCCTTCCATTAGCCCTATATTTCATATGCCTGTTATTCCTACCAAAGTGAATCACATCACACTTATCCGTATTGAATTCCATTTGCCACCTCACGGCCCAGCTCTGCAACCTATCTATGTCCCTCTGCAAACTGTAACATCCATCCTCGCTGTCTACAACTCCCCCTACTTTGGTATCGTCAGCAAATTTACTAATCCAACCCTCTACACCCTCATCTAGGTCATTTATAAAAATGACAAACAGCAGTGGCCCTAAAACAGATCCTTGAGGTACACCACTTGTAACTGCACTCCAGGTTGAATATTTCCCATCAACCACCACCCTCTGTCTTCTATCAGCTAGCCAATTCCTAATCCAAACTGCTAAATCACCTTCAATCCCATGCATCTGCACTTTCTGCAGTAGCCTACCATGGGGAACCTTATCAAACGCTTTGCTAAAATCCATATACACTACATCAACTGCCTTACCCTTATCTACCTCTTTGGTCACCTCCTCAAAAAACTCAATAAGGTTTGTGAGGCACGACCTACCCTTCACAAAACCGTGCTGACTATCCCTAATCAATTTATTCCTCTCTAGATGCTTATAAATCCTATCCCTTATAATTCTTTCCAAGACCTTGCCCACAACAGAAGTCAGGCTCACCGGTCTATAATTTCCAGAAAGGACCTACCTTATGACAAGTTGATCTTTTGCTGCACCCTAGCTGTGTCTATAACACTACATTCTGCACTCTCTCCTTTACTACTCTATGAATGGTATGCTTTGTATAGCGCACAAAAAAAGATATTTTTCACTGTATCCCAATACATGTGACAATAATAAATCAAATCAGAAACATCTAGAAAATTGTGAGCAGCTCTCAGCACCAAACCTCAAGAAAGATACCTGAATTAGGAAAGAAATCAGATTTACTAGGATAACTGATTCTAGGGCCAGTGTCTTCCAGCCCCTCATGCTTGCGGGATCTTCCAGTCTCACCGATGCAAACATAAATTTCAACAGCTTGCCAGCCCAATAGGGGAGTAAGACTGGAAAATTCCACACAGTCATTTAAATTACACAAGGAGAAATTGCACAAGTTACAGCTGTGTTTTCTGCAATTTAAAAGAATGAGTGAGGAATTAATTAATCAATATTTCAAGATGTTAAGGGAACTGATGGGGTGGATAGTGTTGCAAAGTTGAATTTGTAAAGATGTAAAGAGTGTAAAAATGCTTGAGGGGTGAAAAAAACATTGTGTGGTCCCATTAAGAGCTGATGTTTTGTTTCAGTGCTTGGAGGTTTAAAATGCAAAGTACAGCCAGAGACCCAGATTAAAACATTGGTATCAAAAGTCAAGCAATAGTCTTGACAGAGACAATCTTTTTTCCTTTAATTTTACCCAATCAATTTAAATAAATAGTCTCAGCACCAGATTAAAGTCCAAAAGGTGTATTCGGTAGCACGAGCTTTCGGAGTGCTGCTCCTTCAACAGGTGAACATAGAACATAGAACATTACAGCACAGAACAGGCCCTTCGGCCTTCGATGTTGTGCCGACCAAAATAAAAAGCAATGCCCCTCCAAACTAAACCATTCCCTTCTCTTCCATATACTTATCAATTAACCTCTTAAACGCCACCAAACTTGGCGCATCTACAACAGCTGCAGGCAGGGCATTCCACTCCCTAATCACTCTTTGAGTAAAGAACCTACCTCTGATATCCGTCCTATAACTCATACCCCTTAATTTAAAGCTGTGTCCCCTCGTGCTAGCTTTCTCCATCCTAGGAAAAAGGCTATCACTGTCCACCCTATCTAAACCTCTAATCATCTTATATGCTTCAATAAGATCCCCTCTTAGCCGCCTCCTTTCTAACGAAAACAACCTCAAATCCTTCAACCTCTCTTCATAGGACCTGCCCTCCATACCCGGCAACATCCTGGTAAACCTCCTCTGTACCCTCTCCAATGCCTCCACATCTTTCTTATAATGTGGGGACCAGAACTGCACACAATACTCCAAGTGCGGCCGCACTAGAGTTTTGTACAGTTGCAACATGACGTTGCGGCTCCGAAATTCAATCCCCCTACCAATAAAAGCTAAGACTCCATATGCCTTCTTAACAACTTTATCCACTTGACTGCCTACTTTCAGGGATCTATTGACACATACACCAAGATCCTTCTGTTCCTCAACACTATTAAGAGCCCTACCATTAGCCCTATACTCTACACATTTATTGTTCCTGCCAAAGTGCATTACCTCACACTTTTCCACATTAAACTCCATTTGCCACCTCTCGGCCCAGCTCTGCAACTTGTCCAAGTCACTCTGTAAACTAAAACACCCCTCTTCACTATCTACCACTCCACCAACTTTAGTATCATCTGCAAATTTACTGATCCATCCCTCAATACCCTCATCCAGATCATTTATAAAAATTACAAACAGCAGGGGCCCCAAAACAGACCCCTGAGGCACACCACTTGTCACCGAACTCCACGATGAATATCTCCCATCAACCACCACCCTCTGTCTTCTATCTGCCAGCCAATTCCTAATCCAATTAGCTAAATCACCCTCTATTCCACACATCTGCATTTTCTGTAGAAGTCTTCCATGGGCCACCTTATCAAACGCCTTACTAAAGTCCATATATACTACATCAACCGCCTTACCCCCATCCACCTCTTTGGTCACTAAAGAGTGTCAGCAAAACCTCTGTCTGCCTTGGGTCCTCCCTTGCTCACTCATTCTCCTTACTCCTGCTTTGTATAATGCAGTGACCAGAACTTTACATGATACTCGAACTGGTTTTTTATCCAGTTCTAATACAAACTCCCTGTGCTCTGAGCTGAAATGTTAAACGCACCGATCCTATCAGAGTTGATGTGAAAGGTTCCATGACATCACATTGAAAGAGAGTAGGGGAGTTTTCCCTGATGTCTTATCCCTCAGTCAATTCCACAAAGCAGATTGTCTGCTCATTATCCCCTTGCTGTGGTGAGATCTTGTGTGCAATTTGCTTGCTGCAGTTTCTAAATTACAGCACTGAATAGATTTGAAAGTTATTTCTTTGGCTGTAAAAGAATTTGGGACATCCTGAAGCTGTGAGAACTGCTTTAGATTTCTGAGTTTCTTTTATTTAAAAACATGTTTTATTTTTGCTGTTTGATGGATGAAGAAAACTATTCTACTAAAATATCTGACAAGTTCATCTCCTCTATTGCCCCCAGCGTCACCACCAGCTCGAAATCAAGAAGAGGTTGGAAGATTTTGCCAGGAGAGAACGTGTTCAAAGGATCAAGGTTCCCATTTTTTCCAGAACCTCATTGTAACTTAGAAAAAATTGTTTTCTATTTTTATTCTAAAGTTTCTCATTGCTTATTCCTCATTGACAGTTTTGTTTTAGGTTCACACACTATCATAAACTACATCCCCACTGCCATCGATTCCAACCCTCTCCCTGGTAATTTTCTGAGGCTGAACCAGATTGTTCACAACCTTGATGTTGTGCTTTTGATTCCAAGATAAACTCTCAGCCATATAATTGTACCATTACTTTGTCCATCTGTTTCCATCTCTGTAACATACTACACTCTGCCCCACCTCAACTCCTCTGCTGATGAAACCCTCATCCGTGGCTTGCTTTCTTCTAAACTCAACTATTCCAGCACACTCCTGACTACTCTCCCACATTCACCTCTCTGAAAACTTGAGGCCCTCAAAAATTCTGTATCCTAACGCGTATCAATTTCCATTCGTTCACCACTTCCAGTGCTCACTGCCCAACATTAACTCCTGGTTAAACAAAACCCCAATTTTAACTTTCTGACCCTTGATTTGAAATGCCTCATGATCACGCCCATTCTAATCTCTACATTCTCCTTCAACCCTAAAATCCTCTGAGATATCTGCAATACCTTTGATTTTTATCACTCTGCTGTTGATTGTGTCATTTGATGCCTGGGCTCTAAGCTCTGAAATGCCCTCCCTCAACCTCTCCATCTCTTGGTTCTTCCTGCGGACATTCTTTAAAACCCCCTCTTTGACCAAGCCTCTGGCTCTCTGTCCTAATAGCTCCTTATGTGTCTTGGTGCCATATTTTGGTTAGCGTCTTGAATGTTAGATTTGTTAAGGGTGTGATATAAATACAAGTTATTGCTTTTATGGTTTATTCTATCTCGCTAACTAAATTACATTGTTATTAACCTCTCTTTGAGACATTATTTTTCAAGGCTTTTTCAACTGACTCCATGTTAACCATTCCTCAACACGAGCCCTGTTAACAACACCAGTGTCAGAAAATGAATTCACAGGACAAGTTTCTTCATTCTTCCTGCCATTCTCTGCAGGAACTTATTGAAGTCTTTCTTCCATAACAATGCTCACAATAACCACTTTCGCTTTGACCTGTGAATTCCCACCATTGGCAGCCATACCTTCAGCTACCTGGGCCTTTCCAAACTCTCTCCACATCTGTACCTCTGTCCCCTTTTCAGATGCATCTTAAAACTTACCACGTCGATAAAACATTTGGGAACTTGATGTTAAATTTTGTTTATTAATTGCTCTGAGAAAGCACCTTAGGATATTTATTTTACTATGTTACTGTCATTGTGTAAATGCAATTTGTTGTTGGTATTGTTGAAGATTGAAAGAGCTCGAAGATCCGACGAAGACATCATTCCTTTTCTCTCCCCTCGTCCGCCGGTTTGTCCTCGTAATTGTCACAGAAGTATCTCGAGGCCAGATATGGAGCAGCCTGATTTATCAACATCTGTAAGTGTGAACAAGTGGGTTCCTGATGATAAAAAGGTGATTGATTAATAAATAAGTCCTTTTCCAGAATATTAAGTTTGATGGTGGCGCCTGCATATTGGTTTTAAACAGACAGACTCTGGGTTTCTCAGGTCCCTAACCAAGATAGCAGCAATTGGAACAGTAAAGAGACTCCCATTTACATTGAGCTAAAACTGGCCCTAATTATTCTCTATCTGAAAGAATACATGTTGGATCACAACTGTTCTATTTACTGTTCCTGACTGTTTACCTTTAAACTCAAATAGCCAAGGTTTGGATTTCAGAGGTTAAAAGATCCTTTATTTTCAGTTTGTTTTTTGAATGTTGACCACATTCTGATAGATTTTCTGATCCATTTTGCAACAATTTGTCTCTTTTCCCTTATTTGTCTTTACAGACAGCGAGCCAGTGGAGGTGGGCTATCAGAATTTGGCTTCTAATTATATCTCCAAGACAAGAGGAGAGCATTTAGCCCTTGAGTGATTCCACCATTCAAGTAGATAGTGGCTGATCTGTATTTTAACTTCACGTACCTGTCTTAGTTCTGTAACCTTGAAAACCTTTACCCAACAAAAACCTATTAATCTCAATTTGACATCAACAGCCTTTAGAGAGGGAGAGAGAGTTCCAAAGTTCCTTTCTGAAGTGTTTCCTGACATTAGTCCAGAACTCTGATTTTAAGGACTCCCCCTCTGCCTGAAATAGTTTCTCACTTTCTACTAAATCAACTCCCTTTAATCATGTTAAACCTCTCAACCACGTCATCTGTAACTCTTCAAAAGTTGAGGGAATATAATTCTAGTTTATACAGTCCATCTCTCTAATTTAAATGGTGAGGACAGATACAGGCCTGTATTTCCTGGGGAAATAGAACGTTAGTCTGTGATTTGATTACCATTTCTAATATTTTTAGAAGGAAGTTTTTTAGAGTTTATTTATTAGTGTCACAAGTAGGCTTACATTAACAGTGCAATGAAGTTGCTGTGAAAATAAGAATGTAAGAACATAAGAAATAGGAGCAGGAGTAGGCCATCTAGGCCTTTGAGCCTGCCCCACCATTCAACAAGATCATGGCTGGTCTGAAGTGGATCAGGTTCACTTTCCTACTTTCTCCCAATAACCCTTAATTCCCTTGTCTATCAGAAATCTATCTACCCGTGACTTAAATATATTCAGTGAGGTAGCTTCCATCACTTCAATAGGCAGAGAATTCCAGAAACTCACCACTCTCTGCGTGAAGAAGTTCCTCCTCAACTCCATTTAAACTGCCCCGCAGCCCCTTATTTTGAAGGCTGTGCCCTCTAGTTCTGCTATCCTTTCTAAGAGGGAAGAATCTCTCTACCTCTACCCTATCTATCCCTTCATTATCTTATATGTCTCTATAAGATCTCCCCTCAGCCTTCTAAACGCCAACGAATACAGACCCAGCCTATTCAATCTCTCCTCATTGGCTAACCCCCTCATCTCCGGTATCAGCCTGGTGAACCTTCTCTGTACTCCCTCAAGGCCAAAATATCCTTTTGCAAATGCAGCGACCAAGAGTGCACACAGTACTGCAGCTGCGGCCTCACCAGTGCCCTGTACAGTTGCAGTAAGACCTCCCTGCTTTTATATTCTATCTCCCTCGCTATAAAGGCCAACATTCCATTCACCTTCTTAATCACCTGCTGCACCTGCAGACTGGGTTTTTGCGATTCATGCACAAGGACCCCCAGGTCCCTCTGCATCATAGCGTGCTCCAGCTTTTAGCCCTTTAAATAATAATCCCTCCTATTATTATTTCTACCAAAGTGGATAATCTCACACTTGCTAACATTTTACTCCATCTGCCAGGTCCTCACCCACTCACTCAGCCTATCCAGATCCCTCTGCAGACTTTCCACACCCTCCACACAATTTGCTTTTCTACTCATCTTGGTGTCATCAGCAAATTTTGTTACCCTACACTCAGCCCCCTCCTCCAGATCATCTATGTAAATGGTAAACAGTTGAGGCCCCAGCACCGATCCTTGCTGCACTCCACTAGCCACTAACTGCCAACCAGAAAAGCAGCCATTAATTCAAACTCTCTGCTTCCTATTAGACAATCAATCCTTTATCCATGCTAACACCTTGCCCCAACTCTGTGCACCCTAACCTGTTCAGATCCACTAAGGGAGAATTTTAGCATGGCCAATGCACTTAACCAGCACGTCTTTCAGACTATGGGAGGAAACTGGAGCAGCAGGACAAAACCCACACAGAAGTCATCAGAATGTGCAAACTCCACACAGACAGTGACCCAAGCCGTGAATCGAATCTGGGTCCCAGGTGTTGTGAAGCAGCAGTGAGAACCACTGTGCCACTCCTAATCGATTGGGTAGATAGAAAACCTCTTCCATCTCAAAGCATTAGGATACTGGTCAGATACCTTTTAAATAGATCTAGACCTTTCTGGACAGAATGTGAGATAGACTACTTCACACAAAGGTTAACAGATGTATAGAATCTTCACCAGAAAATCAATAAATGCAAACTCTATTGAAAAGTTTAAAGCTGAGATGGATAGACTTTTTCTAGACAAAGTGGTGGCACAGTGGTTAGCACTGCTGTCTCACAGCGCCAGGACCCAGATTCAATTCTATCTTGAGTGATTGCCTGTGTGGAGACTGTGTTCATGGATTTTGCATGCATTGTCTGCATGGGTTTTTCCTGGTGCTCCGGATTCCTCCCGTGACACAAAGGTATGCAGGTTACGTGCATTGCCCATGCTAAATTGTCCCTTCAGGTCCCAAGATACGTAGGTTAGGGAGATTAATGGGGTAAATTCTCGGGGCTGTGTGAATTGGGTCAGGGTGGGATGATCTGTTGGAGAGTGGGTGCAGGCTCAATGGGCTGAATGACCTCTTTCTGCACTGTAGGGATTCTATGATTCTAAATATGTGCAGGATAGACTAAAGATTCAGATCAGCCACAATTGAATGGTGGTCCTATGGTCAGAGCTCTGTAGAACTGCAGTACGGTCTTCACTTCTTTATATTCCACAGGATTCTGTATTGGGTTTTATATATTTGTTCAGAAGGAGATCTCACCCTGGTTAATTTAGGCAATAGGAGGTTATACAGATAGTTGGACAGATTTGGAGGGAGGGAGCTGCGCTGACAGTTATATTTATGAGATCGCACTCATCATTCTCTGTTCTTCTGTCTGGATTACAGCCCTCGTCGCCCCGGCCCAGCACTGCCCCTGGGAAGTTGCAGCGTCCGGTGAGACTAATCCCCCTCCAAAGCAATGGAGCAACGTCGGCAACAGCGATCACAACACAGTCCTCACCGCACTTCCATCACAAGGAGCAGCACCTAAATGTGACCGAGGGCATCAACTCCAAATATCATCATGGGGTATTTAGTATTTTTTAATAATCACCAAGATGTGCCATTCTGAAATTACCATATCAAGAATAAAAAGATAAAGCAATCATAATCCCAGATGACCTTAGGCTTTTCTGCTGTTTGAGTGGGGAAGCTGACTGGCAATGATTTAACCTGAAGATCACCAGATCTCAGGTGAGGGGCAAGATTGAGAAGATGGTGCTTTCATGAATAATCTCAGGTGGGAAGGGAATTGTACCCACGTTGTTGGCATAGCTCTGAATCACTAGTCAGCTGTCTAGCCAAAGGAATAAAAACAGCTTTCCCTCACATAGCATTTGCATCTTTTGCAAACTTTTAACTGTGTGCCCTCTTGTTCTCAATCCTTTCATGAGTGGGAGCAGTTTGTCTCTATCCACTCTGTCCAGCCCCCTCATGGTTCTGAACATCTCTATCAACTCTCCTCTTAGCCTTCTTCTCTCCGAGGAGAACAGTCTTAACCTATCTGATCCATCTTCATAACTGAAGTTTCTCATCCCTGGAACCATTCTTATAAACTTTTTGGCACTCACTCCAATGTGTTCACATCCTTCCTATAATGTGGCACCCAGAACTGTAAACAATATTCCAACTGAAGTCTAACTAGTGTCTTGTTAAGTTCAGCACAATCTCCTTGCTCTTGTACTTTTTGCCCCTATTAATAACCTTAGAATACTATTCCTGGAATCTTACTGCCTCACCTGCTTGAGGTTCGTAAGATCCCACTGAGACAAATGGAGAATGCCATTCTGTGAGCCTTGACTGCCCCGATTCCAGGTAGGGCAGGCACGGTGGTAAAACTTTGGCCAATATGTTTGATAAACTGCTAACTCCATCTGTCCTGCCATCTTCAATGATCTGTGCACATACAAACCCAGATCCCTCTTCTCCTCCACCCTGTTAAAAATTTTACCCCTTATTTTATATTGTCTTTCCATTTCTTCTAACCAAAATTATCACCTCACACTTTTCCCTGTATTGAACCTCATCTGCTACCTATCTGCCCAATTTTCCAACTTGTCTATGTCCTTTTGAAGTTCTACACTGGCCTTTTCACAGTTTATAATACCTTCAAGTTTTGTAATTGCCTCACACATACCATTTATTTTATTATCTCATCTTCTCACTCTCCCTTCCACAAGTCAGCAAGCAGAGTGAGACAGAGCGGGGACATAAACAACATGGAGAAGGTGAGAGTACAGTGGGACAGAGAGAGAGAGTGAGGGGAGTGAGCTAATCAGAGCCAGCATTTAAAAAGAAAACTAGAAGTGTGACACCATAGTGAACAGATAGATGATTAGCCAGTGAGTATTTCCTATTAGTTTTATCTAAACTTTGAGACTCAACTTCTTTTAAGTGAAGTTTATTACTGTTCGTACATAACTGCAGGGTTTGTCAGTATTTATAAAGTTTATTGGCATGTTTAATAAATAGTCATAAGATTTATTAGTATTAATAAAAGTTTATTCACAACAGTAAGATTGGTTAGAAGCAATAACATGATAAAGAAACAGAAATAGCAGGGTTGCTCTTGATCTCTAGAGTGCACATCCTGCAATATGTGAGAACTCCAGGATACTTCCTATGAATTTGGTAACCATTTCTGCAAAAGTTTTTTAAATTTGTTCATGGGATGTGGGGAGTTGCTGATTAGGACAGCGTTTATTGCCAATCCATTTAAATCCCTTGAGTAGGTGGTGATGAGCCACCATCATGCACTGCTACAGGTTTCCTGGTTACAGATACATCCATAGTGTGGTTCAAATAGTTGCAGCAGCTTGAGCTTCAGATTTCAGAACTCAGCAGCAGCTGATGTCACTGCAGTGCATCTGCAATTTAGAGAGCTTTGCGGTTAGCGTGTTTCTGGATTCCACATCTCAAGATTTTGCTAGGACAGAGGAAATAATAATCACCAAACCGTCAAGAAGAAACAGGCAGGTAATTCAGGAGTTGCTGAGCTTATCCCATTCTCCAACAAGTATTCAGTTCTGAATACTGATCAGAGTTCATCTGGGGAGTGCAGCCAGAACGAAGTTCATGATGCCACTGGTGGCTCAGCTCTGCAGGTGGGTACAAGGAAGTCAGAAACAGCAATAGTAGTCAGTGATTCAGTAGTTAAGAGAATAGATAGGCATGTGTGCAGGCACAGACGTGAATCCAGGATGGTGGGCAGCATGGTGGCACTGCTGCCTCAAGGCACGAGGGACCCTGGTTCAATTTCCAGCTTTGGTCACTGTGTCTGCATGGATTTCCTCCGGGTGCTACTTCTGACACTAATAAATAAACTTTAACTTTCACCAAAGAAATAGTTTCTTCCTATCTAATCTGTCCAGATCTTCCATGATTCTGAACACTCTATAAAATCTCGAATGAGAACAATCCCAACTTCTCCAACCTATTTTTATAACTGAAGTTCCTCAACGCTGGAAACAGTCCTGTGAATCTTTCCTGCGCTCTCTCCAATGTGTTTCGATAATGTGGGGCACAGAACTAGACACAGTATTCCAGCTGAGGCTAAACAGATATGTAAATTCAGCATAACCTTGCTCTTGTGCTCTATGCCCCTATTAATAACGCCCAGAATGCCATATGTTTTATTAACCCTACTCTCAACCTGCCTGTCACCTTCAATGATTTATGCACCTCTGCTCCTGCACCTCTTTAGAAATTTACCCCTTATTTTATATTGTCTCTCCATGTTCTTCCTGCCAAAGAGAATGACCTCACACTTCTCCACATTGAATTTCATTTCCATTTGTCTATCCATTCCACTATCCTGTCTATGTTCTTTTGAAGCTCTGCATTATTCTCCTCACTCTCATAAAGATTCCAAGTTTTGTATCATCCATAAAGTTTGAAATGATGCATTAAGATCTAAGTAATTAATGTGTACCAGGAAAAGCAAGAATCCCAACACTAATCCAGAACATCTGTCATGAGCAGACTTTTGCTTCTTTACTTTAAGAACAAAAAAAAACAAAACAGCACGGGAAACAGGCCCTTTGGCCCAACGAGCCTGCACCGCCACCTCAATATTCCCACTTCTACCAGTGATCCCTGTGTATGTTTATAGATCTATGCATTGAAACCAAATTTGAGACAATTTAGGGAGAATTTGTTCTGCCAATCTGTCTAAGAGCACATCTTTGGGATATGGGAGGAAACCAGAGCACCCGGAGAAAACCCACGCAAGCATGGGGAGAATGTGCAAACTCCCACAGACACAGGCCTAAATCCATGTATCTGCACAGCACAGCGATAGTCACTGAGCTGTCGTGTTGCCCATCAAATGGTCCAGGTCAAGCGTACACTAACGACGTGAAGCACTAGGATACTCTCGAAAAACATCCAAGAGCAGCCCTCTCACGACCCATCACGTGTATGCCCCTCGTTAGACAACAAGGTGGACCAAAGCACCTGTAGGATAAAAACAAATACATCAATATCATCGACTATTTACACACTTCCCAGGGACTCCCAAGGCTCATGATCCCTATTTTAAATCAGTTTTCTATACCCCTCCATTCCCATTCTGTTCATGTGCCCATCTAAGTATTTCTTAAATATCTCCAGAGTACCTGCCTCCACTACTTTACTTGGCAGCGCATTCCATACCCCCATCATCCTCTGTGTGAAAAAACTCCCTCTAGCATCCAAATTATACCTTACCCCCCTCACCCTAAGTCCGTGACCCCTCGTGCTATTTGAGTCCATCCTAGGAAAAAGCTTAACACTGTTTACTCTATACCCCTCATAATCTTGTACACCTCTATTAGGTCTCCTCTAAGTCTAAGTCTTTCTAAGGAAAACAGTCCCAATTTGCCTAACCTCTCCTCATAAATTGGGGCTGTTTTCCTTAGAAAGACGTAGACTTAGAGGAGATCTAATAGAGGTGTACAAGATTATGAAGGATATAGCTGGCATAAACAGAGTTAAGCTTTTTCCTAGGATGGACTCAAATAGCACGAGGGAATAGTACAAGGGAATAATTTATTTGCTATTCCTTTTGTCCTAGATTCTTTCACCCTACCTTTCCTCTCTAAATGAATATACCCTGAATGTTCCCAAATTATCTCCTCTTCAAAGGCAGTCCAATGTTCAGATACCGTTTTTAATGCCAACCTTTGCCTTCTGTTTATTTGACCCAGCCCAGCTCTGTTCTTACTCCATTGATGATGGCTTTCCCCAGGTTAATTATTTTTACTCTGGGCTGTTTTTTGTCCTTTTTTCCTCGTTAACTGAAACCTTTTGATGCAACGATCACTGTCCCTGAACATTTGATCTACTGGACCCCCCAATTCCCAAAAACCAGATCCAACACTGCATCCTTTGTCGTTAAATTGAAAACATACTGTTGTTGAAACTTGACCTGAACATGAGCAATTCTCTACCCTTTACACGGCTACTATCTCAATCTGCATTTGGATAATTGAAGTGAATTCTGAGGTGGGAGACAGCATAAAATTGCAGGAAGCAATTTCCTCTGGAATTTTGCATCCCCGACCCAGAGGCAATTTCACAATTAGGCAGTTGTGGCCTTTGGCAGCAGGCTTGTCCTTGCTGTTTGTGATTTTTATAAATGATCCGGATGCGAAAGTGGAGGGATGGGTTGGTAAGGTTGCTGATGCCACGAAGGTTGGTGGTGTAGTGGATAGTTTGGGGGGACGTCAGAAGTTGCAGCGTGACATAGATAGGATGCAAGACTGAGCGGAGAAGTGGCAGATGGACTTCAACGCAGATAAATGTGTAGTGGTCCATTTTGGTAGGACCAACGGGATGAAGGAGTATAATATCAAGGGTAAGACTCTTAGCAGTGTAGAAGGACCTTGGGATCCTGGTTCATAGGACTCTTAAATTGGCCTTTCAGGTAGAGGATGTGGTTAAGAAGGCGTATGGTGTACTGGCCTTCATCAATCGAGGCACTGAGTTTAGGAGTCGGGAATTAATGATAGCTGAATAAGACCCTGGTCAGACTCCACTTGGAGTACCGTGCTCAGTTCTGTTTGCCTCATTACAGGAAAGATGTGGAAGCCATAGAGAGGGTGCAGAAGAGATTTACAAGAATGTTGCTGGATTAGGAGGCATGCTTTATGAGGGAGTTCAGTCTTTTCTCCTTGGAGAGATGAAGGATGAGAGATGACTTGATAGAGGTTTATAAGGTGTTGAGAGGTATAGATCGGATGGATTCTCAGAGACTTTTTCCAAGGCTGAAATGGTCAATATGAGATGACATGGGTTTAAGGTGCCGGGGAGTTGGGTACAAAGGAGATGTTAGGGGTAAGTTTTTCACTCAGAGAGTGGTGGGTGCATGGAATCAGCTGCCGTCAGTGGTGACGGAGGCAAATTCAATAGGGTCTTCTAAGAGACTTCTGGATGAGTACATGGGACTTAATAGGATTGAGAGTTATAGGTAAGCCTAGTAGGTAGGGATATGACCGGCGCAACTCATGGGGCTGAAGAGTATCTTTGTGCTGTACTTTTCTATGTTCTATATTTATTTATTAGTCACAACTAGGCTTCCATTAACACTGCAGTGAAATCACTGTGAAAATCCTGTAGTTGCCACACATCAGCATCTATTCAGGTTCACTGAGGGAGAATTTAGCATGGCCAATGCACCTAACTAGCACGTCCTTTGAACTGTGGAAGGGAATCGAAGCATGCGAAGGAAACCCTTGCAGACATGGGGAGAATGTGCAAACTTCACACAATGACCCAAACCAATGGATTGAGAACAAGAGAACACAGATTTAAAATAATTGGTAAAAGTAGCAAAGGCAACATGAGGAAAAATTTGTTCTCATAGAGTCATTGAGGTTTACAGCATGGAAACAGACCCTTTTGGCCCAATTTGTCCATGCCATTTTAATCATTAAGCTAGTCCCAATTACCAACATTTGGCCCATATCCCTCTATATCCATTTTACCCAATAAGCTGTCTAAATGCTTTTTAAAAAACAAAATTCTTTCCACTTCTACTATTACCTCAGGCAGCTGGTTCCAGACAGTCACCGCCATCTCTGTAAAAGAACTGCCCCCCTGGACACTTTTGTATCTCTTCCCTCTCACCTTAAATCTATGCCCTCTATTTTAGACTCCCCTATCTTTGGGAAAAAATATTGACCCGGCTAGTTGATCGATGCCCCTCATTATTTTATAGACCTCTATAAGGTTACCCCTCAGCCTCCTATGCTCCAGAGAAAAAAGTCCCAATCTATCCAGCCTCTAAGCATCAAGTCCCGATAGCATCCTAGTAAGTCTTTTCTGTACTCTTTCTAGTTTAATAATATCCTTTCTATTCTAGAGTGACCAGAACTGTACACAGTATTCCAAGTGTGGCCTTACAAATGTTTTGAACAACTTCAACAAAACGTCCTAAATCCTGAATTCAATTTCTGACCAACCAAGTATGCCAAATGCCTTCTTCACCATCTGTAACTCCACTTTCAAGGAATTATGGAACCTATAGCCCAAGTTGTATTTGTTCTATAGATTTCCCCTTAAGCCTGCTCCGCCATTTAATAGAACATAGAACATTACAGCACAGAACAGGCCCTTTGGCCTTCGATGTTGCGCCGACCAATATAAAAAGCAATGCCCCTCCAAACTAAACCATTCCCTTCTCTTCCATATACTTATCAACTAACTTCTTAAACGCCACCAAACTTGGCGCATCTACAACTGCCGCAGGCAGGGCATTCCACTCCCTAACCACCCTCTGGGTAAAGAACCTACCTCTGATATCCATCCTAAAACTATCACCCCTTAATTTAAAGCTGTGTCCCCTCGTGCTAGCTTTCTCCATCCTAGGAAAAAGGCTATCACTGTCCACCCTATCTAAACCTCTAATCATTTTATATGTTTCAATAAGGTCTCCTCTTAGCCGCCTTCTTTCTAACGAAAACAACCTCAAATCTCTCAGCCTCTCTTCATAACACCTGCCTTCCATACCAGGCAACATCCTGGTAAACCTCCTCTGTACCCTCTCCAATGCCTCCACATCTTTCTTATAATGCGGGGACCAGAACTGCACACAATACTCCAAGTGCGCCGCACTAGAGTTTTGTACAGTTGCAACATGACGTTGCGGCTCCGAAATTCAATCCCCCTACCAATAAAAGCTAAGACTCCATATGCCTTCTTAACAACCTTATCGACTTGACTGCCTACTTTCAGGGATCTATGCACATACACACCAAGAGCCCTCTGTTCATCAAGACTACTAAGAATCCTACCATTAGCCCTATACTCTAAACATTTATTATTCCTGCCATAGTGCATTACCTCACACTTTTCCACATTAAACTCCATTTGCCACCTCTCGGCCCAGCTCTGCAACTTGTCCAAGTCCCTCTGCCAACTATAACACCCCTCTTCACTATCTACCACTCCACCGACTTTAGTGTCATCCGCAAATTTACTAATACATCCTTCAATACCCTCATCCAGATCATTTATAAAAATTACAAACAGCAGGGGCCCCAAAACAGACCCCGAGGTACACCACTTGTCACCGAACTCCACGATGAATATCTCCCATCAACCACCACCCTCTGTCTTCTACCTGCTAGCCAATCCCTAACCCAATTAGCTAAATCACCCTCTATCCCATACATCTGCATTTTCTGCAGAAGTCTTCCATGGGCCACCTTATCAAACGCCTTACTAAAGTCCATATGTACCACATCAACCGCCTTACCCCCATCCACCTCTTTAGTCACTTTTTCAAAAAAACTCAATGAGGTTAGTAAGGCACGACCTACCCTTCACAAAACCATGCTGACTATCTCCAATCAATTCATTACTCTCTAAATAACTATAAATCCAATCCCTAATTATTCTCTCCAATACTTTGCCCACCACAGAAGTAAGACTCACTGGCCTATAATTCCCTGGAAGGTCTCTCTTCCCCTGCTTGAACAACGGGACCACATTCGCTATCCTCCAGTCCTCCGGAACCACACCCGTAACCAACGACGACCTGAAGATCAGAGCCAAAGGCTCTGCAATCTCCTCTCTTGCCTCCCAGAGAATCCTAGGGTAAATCCCGTCAGGCCCAGGGGACTTATCCAACTTCAAACCCTCGAGAATATCTAGCACATCCTCCCTATCTACTTCGATACCTTCCAGTTTGCTATCCTGTACCTCAGTGTTCTCCATAACTACATTTACATCACCCTGCGTGAATACCGAAGAGAAATATTTATTCAGTACCTCTCCAATCTCCTCAGGCTCCACGCACAACTTCCCACTGCTGTCTATGACTGGCCCGAATCTTGTCCTAACCAATCTTCTATTCTTAACATATCTAAAGAAAGCTTTAGGATTCTCCTAATCCTATCAGCCAAAGTCTTCTCGTGTCCCCTCTTAGCTCTCCTCAATTCACTCTTTAGCTCCCTCCTGGCTAATCTATAGCTATCCATTGCACTAACTGAGCCTTCAAGCCTCATCCTGACATAAGCCTCCTTTTTCCTTTTAACAAGCAAATCAACTTTTTTCGTACACCAAGGTTCTCTTACTCGACCATTTCCTCCTTGCCTGACAGGGACATACTTATCAAGGACTCGCAGCAGCTGCTCCTTGAATAAGCTCCACATTCCAGATGTTCCCAGTCCCTGTAGTTTCCTCGTCCAATCTATGCACCCTAATTCTCTCCTGATGGCCTCATAATTACCCTTCCCCCAGCTATAACTACTGCCCCCCGCTTCATGCCTATCCCTATCCATCACTAAGGTGAACGTAACCGAATTGTGGTCACTATCACCAAAATGTTCACTAACTTCCAAGCCTAACACCTGGTCTGGCTCATTGCCAGCACCAAATCCAATGTAGCCTCACCTCTAGTTGGCCTATCTACATACTGAGTCAAAAAACCTTCCTGCACACTTTGTATAAAAACTGACCCTCTAACGAGCTAGAGCTATAGCTATTCCAATCAATATTAGTAAAGTTAAAGTCCCCCATAACAATTACCCTATTACTTTCACTCCTGTCCAGGATCGACTTTGCAATCCTTTCCTCTACCTCTCTAGAACTTTTAGGAGGTCTATAAAAGACTCCCAACAGGGTGACCTCTCCTGTCCTGTTTCTAATCTCAGCCCATACTACCTCAACAGACAAGTCCTCATCAAACTTCTTCTCTGTCACTGTGATACAGTCTTTGACCAATAATGCCACTCCTCCCCCACTTCTACCTCCTTCTCTACTCCAACTAAAGCATTTGAACCCTGGGACCTGCAACATCCATTCTTGTCCCTGCTCTACCCAAGTCTCTGAAATGGCCACAACATCGAAGTTCCAGGTACTGGTCCAAGCTGCAAGTTCCTCCCCCTTATTGCGAATACTCCTTGCATTAAAGTATACGCATTTCAAACCATGTCCTACCCCAAACGTATGTTGCTGTGTTTTACGGCTTTCCTCTATGACCCCCTTACTCTCTTCCCTCTTAGCACCCCAACTATTCAGGATCCCACTCCCACCGAATCAGTTTAAAGCCCCCTGCATAACCTTAGCAAATTTTCCCCCCAAGATATTAGTTCCCCTCTGGTTCAGGTGTAGACCATCTCTCTTGTAGAGGTCCCACCTATCCCAGAATGAGTCCCAATTGTTCAGGAACCTGAACCCCTCCCTCCTGTACCATCCCCGTAGCCACGAGTTCAAACATTCCCTCTCTCTATTCTTCTCCAAACTATCCCTTGGCACAGGCAAGAGTCCAGAGATAACCACTCTGCCAGTTTTGGCCCTAAGCTTCCACCCCAACTCCATAAATTTCTGTTTACTATCCCCTTCCCTCGTCCTTCCTATATCATGTGTCCCTACATGAACTATGACTTGGGGTTGACTCCCCTCTCCCTTAAGAATCTTAAAAACCCGATCTGTGACATCCTGGACCCCAGCCCCTGGGAGGCAACACACCAACACTGAGTCACATTTATTACTACTTACTCTCCTATCTGTCCCCCTAACTATGGAGTCTCCAATTACTAGGCCCAATCTCTTATTCCCCCTACCCACCTGAGCATTCTCAGCAGGCTCACCCCCAGAGACCTGCTCCCTTTGGTCATCTCCAGTTGATTCTTCCTCAACTGTAGCCTCCAAGACAGAAAATTTGTTTCGGAGGGGAACAGCCCCAGAGGATTGTCTACCCGATTGCTTCTTACCCCTCCTCCTAATAGTTACCCACGAATCACTTTTAGGAGTGACTATCTCTTTGTCACTCCTGCCAATATCCTCCTCAACCTCTCGGATTATCCTGAGTTCCTCTAATTCCAGCTCCAGCTCCTTAACACGATCCTCAAGGAGCTACAAATGGGCACACTTCCTGCAGGTATAATCAGCAGGAACACTACTGGCATCCCTCACCTCATACATACTACAGGAGTTGCAACGGACTGCCTGCACTGCCATCCCTGATACTTTAATTTACTTTAAGGAGAGAGAGAAAAAAAACTTCCCGCACACTTATATTATTAGGTTAGAGGAGGGGGGAGGGTGGGATACTCTACCTGTGTAGAGTATCGGGTTTCCTCTCTGGACCAATTTATAGAGACAGAGAAAACTACAACTACCGGCAGCCTCCTAGTGACGACTTCCGGTTTCTTGTTAGTTTAAATAAAAAAACGGCAAAAACTACCCCCGCTCGCTATTTTAAACAAAGAGAAAAGTTAAAAAAGTACTTAACACACGAACTTCACGCTTTCCCAAATCGCTGCCTCTCCGTGCTGCTCCAAGGGAACAAATTTAATAAGATCATTTTGTGGATTGAGCTCCACTTATCCGCCCACTCACCATAACTCTTAATTCTTTGAAAAATTTATCTATCCTTGGCTTAAAAACATTTAATGAGATAGCCTCAACTGTTTCACTGGGCAGGGAATTCCACAGATTTACAATCCTTTGTATAAGGTTCCTCCTCAACTCAGTCTGAAATCTGCTTCCCCTTATTTTGAGGCCGTGTCCCCTAGATCTAGTTTCACCTACCAATGGAAACAACTTTCCTGCTTCTATCTTATCAATTCCCTTCATAATCTTACATGTTTCTATAAGATCTCCCCTCATTCGTCTGAATTCCAATGAATATAGCCCCAGTCTACTTAGTCTCTCCTCATAAGCCAACCACCTCAACTCTGGAATCAACCTAGTGATCTCTGCATCTCCTCCGATGCCAATATATTGTTTCTCAAGTAAGGAGACCAAAACCTTACACCGTACTCCAGGTGTAGCGGCACCAGCACCTTATACAGCTGTAACATAACCTGCCTTTTGTCTACCTCCTTTTTTCAAACAGTGGCATCACATTTGCTGTTTTCCAATCTACGGGAACCATCCAGAATCCAGCTATCACATTTGCTATTTCATTCCATCAGGACCAGGACACTTGTCTACCTTTAGCCCCATCAACTTGCCCAACACTACCTCTTTCGTAATAATGATAGTTTGTGGGTTCTCACCTGCCATAGCCTTCCTGTCATCAATTTTTGGCATGTTATTTGTGTCTTCCACTGTGAAGACCGACACACAAGTACCTCAGCCATTCTCTCATTTCCAGTTATTGCATTCTCTTTCTCATCCTCAAAAGGACCAATGTTTACTTTAGCCAGTCATTTTCATTTTATATATTTGTAGAAACTTTTGCTATCTGTTTCTGTACTCTGAGCTAGTTTACTCTCATAATCCATTTTACTTTTCTTTATAGCTTTTTTTGTGGCTTTCTGCTGACCCTTAAAGATTTCTCAATCCTCCAGCTTCCCACTAATCTTTGCTAATTTGTATGTGTTTTCTTTCAATTTGATACCCTCCTTTATTTCCTAAAATATCCATGGCTGATTATCTTTTTTTCTATCTGAAGAAAAAGAATGTGCAGGAGTATGCAGGGAAGGCAGAAGAATGGCACTGAGATGAATTGCTCAGACAGACAGTGCAGGCACCATGGGCAACAATTCTGAGACTCTGTGACCTGTCAATTCATTGTTCTGTGTTAATCTTTATCTGCCTTGTGCCTGTACATTTTCACTAGTCTGTTGGTGGCCTCATCCCAGTTACTCCATTTCCAAGTTTAGTGGATTCAGTGCTGAGAAATCAAATCATGGAATGATCAGTTGGTTTGAATGAACAATGCTTCCTTGCTGAATGAGTTTTTTCTTCTGGTAGCTGGACCAAGATTCCATCAGGAACTGGCACACGTTGGATTTTCCCACTGGAATGTCTCCCTACCGTCTGCCAGTGATCAATAACTACGTGACTCCAGTCCCACCACCGCCACGGAAACGAGAGAAGAACCGATCCATAAGGGGCAGGAGACTGCGACCGACCACAGCCCCCAATGGCCCTGCCATGCTGCTGCCAAAGGTAAGGAGGCAAACAGAATACTGACATAGAAACAAGCCATTCGGCCCAACTACTCCATGCTGCTCCACATAAACCTCCCCCTAACCCTCTTCCTTTCACATATAAACATCTCCTTTTAAAACTCTGTCCTTCATATGTTTACCCTTAGATGTATTAATACTATTCACCTCAACCACACCGAGTAAGAACAAGTCGCACATTCTGCCTGCTCCCCACGGGAGCCATTCGCACACTCTGCCCGCTATCTGGGTAAAGAAGTTTCTCATGAACTTCTGATTGGATTATTAGTGACTAGTTTGTTACTATTGCCCCCAGTTTAGTCCCAACTGCAAGTGGAAATTTTCCCTATATTCAACTGATGTAGGGAACAAGTTCTTCATAATCTTAAAGACACGGTCAGGTTCATTATTGTCAAGACATCCTCCTCCCCCACTGAAAAATATTTGTTTTCAGATAGGCCAAGTGGACTCTGTGAAGTTAGTTATGTGGAAGAAAAGTAAAAGGAAGATTTGAAACCATAGTGCTTCTTTCACAACCTCAGGCTGTTGCACAGTGTTTTCATATCCTAAAGGACATTACTGAACCAGTTGAGTTTTATGACAATTAGGCATTGGTATTTTCTCTGATCCAGTTGTAGTTAGGAGAGTCTGTTTGCTGTGGTTGATGATTAAATTAAAATCATGAGTCCTTTCCCATCTCTAACTCATCTTCATTCGGCTATATAAATGCAAGTTGTTGTTGTTGCAGGAAACTCCAAAGTCACATCGATCCGTCATGCACAGCAATGTTCTGGTCACGATGGTCTACCGTGGAAAACACCTGCATCTCTCATATGACCAGGCAGAGGTCAGAGACGAGGTCAAAGTTCACCAGCAACACTGTGGTGGAGAGAACCTCTGTGTTTACAAAGGGAAGCTTCTGGAAGCAGGTGGGTACCAACAGGAAATTAGAAAAAAACATTCTCATGGTATACCCATTTGAATTCCTTCTTCTCACGGTTGGAGGTTGGAAAAGAGCAAAATCAGAGATTAGGATGTCCCGTCCTCGGAGAAGGAACAGAAGCGATTTACCAGAGTGCTACCAGGAATGAGGGGTATCAGTTGCAGGAGAGACTGGAGAAGCTGGGATTATTCTCCTTAGAGAAGAGAAGGGGGAGAAAGAAAGATTTGCATTTTCATAGCATCTGTTATATTTCAGGATGTCTGAAATCACTGCACAGTCAGTGAAGTACATTGGAAATGTAAGCATTTCTGTAGCATAGAAATTATAACAGGCAATTTACACTCAGCAAGCTCCCGCGCGCGCAAAGATGATAAAGGACCAGATAATCTGCTTAGTGATTAAGGGATAAGTATTTTCTTAACTTATAGGGATAAGGACACAAGGAGATTTAATAGAGGAGGTCAAAATCAGAAGAGTTTTGATGGAGTGAATCAGGAGAAAGTGTTTGCAGTGTCAGGAGGGTGGGTAATAAGAGGGACACAAATTGAAGAGAATCGGGAAAAGAACCAGAGGGGGAGATGAGGAGAATTTATTTGACACAGTGAGTTATTGTGATCTGAATATGCTGTCTGAAAGCAGATGGAACAGATTCAATAATAACTTTCAAAAGGCAATTGGGTAAACACATAGAATAATATTCTGAGCCATAGGGAAAGAACAAGGTAATGGAACTAATTAGATAGCTCTTCCAATGAACTGACATAATACGATGGGTTGAATGGCCTCCTCTGTGCTGTCAGAATCTCTGATTCTAAGAATCCAGTTAGACAATTACTCGAGTCTAGTTTTGCTTCTGAACTTTGTGTTGATTTGCAATAGAATGGCCATTTTGGGTTCAATGACAGAGCATCATTCTCCTTGCTACTCATGAGGCTGAGTTAATGAGGAACAGGAGAAGGCTATTCAGCCCCTCGAGTCTGTTCCACAATTCAATCAAATTATGGTTAATTTGTATCTCATTGCCATTTACCTATTTGCGTTCCGTATTCCTTACCTGACAAATCCATCTCTGTCCTCAAAGGTCGAGTAGATTCCCAGCTTCAGCAACTTTCTGGGAAGAGAGTTCCAGATTTTACGATCATTTGAGTGGAGGAGTTGTTCCTGACATCATCATCATCCCTGAACAGCCTGGCTTGAATTTAACATGGTGCCTTCTTATCCTTGACTGTCACAGCGGCAGGATTGGTTTCCTGGGAGTCAAAACAAAAGTACTGTGGATGCTGGAGATCTGGAAAAAGATCAAAAGATGCTGAATAAACCCAGCAGGTCTGGCAGTGTCTGTGGAGACAGAAACAGAGTTAATAATTTGAGCCCAATACTATCTTCTGGAGCAGACATAAGGGGCTGAATGGCCTTCTCCTTCCTGTTCCTCTGATTCACTTGTTAGCTCTGTTATTTGTTCTGTTAGATGACTGCTGTGTAAATGTTTTAAAAGCTGTTTCCATTTTTCCTCTTGGTCCTTCTCTCCACTGGTTTTCCAGAGAAATTCCAGTTTGTGTCTCGGCGACACTCGGGTTTTCCCTTCAGCCTCACCTTCTTCCTCAACGGCATTCAGGTCAATCGACTGAGTTCCTGCTGCGAGTATAAACACCGCAGGGGGTCCCGGCTTGGCGGCAAACAAGCTTACTTTGCTTTTCTGGATGTGGATGGGGCATCTCCTTGCTACAGGTACGGGAGATCCCATTGGGTTAATGATTTGACAACATCATTTACTCCAGCCCTTGTGCACTGATAGGAGGGGAAGGCCATGGGATAAATCTTGTGTTGTATTAAGTCTTTCAGAAATAGAATCAAAAATGCTTTCTGTGCAGTGGATCAATTAGACATATGTTCATTGTTATGCAGCAAGTGCACATGGCAGCTATTTTGTATATGGCAGCAGCAGCCAATTTGTATAGAACTTCATCAAATTAACATAGACTCCCCCAATTAGAGAGAATGTACAACATTATAATCAGGTGGGTGACATTCAGCCCCTCCAGGCTGTTCCACCATTATTAGACAGTATTCTGTGGTTGGGGAGCCCAGAACAAGAAGACATAATCTTAAAATCAGAGCCAGACTAGTTCAGGGGTGACCTCCATGAAACAATTTTCACAAACAGGAGAGTGGATGTCCAGAGCTTATCATCCACATGCCTCATTCCAAAAAAAGTCTTTTTAATTACCAGATAATGACCTCAATCTGTTCTGTCCAATCTCTCCTTTCCAGATGTATTATTGCCATGGGTTTGGATAAGAAACCCACACCACCTCCCAAAAGGATGAAGGAAGAAGTGGTGAAGGAAGTAGAGAAACAGAAGCTGGAGTTGACGAAAGACAAGCAAAAATTAGCAGTCATGAACGGGAGAAAGGTCCCCAGTCAGGAAGAAGCGATGTCAGCAGATTCTTTAGTCGAGGAGGAGAAAGTCAATGTAGCAGAGAAAATGCATGAAGATGAGGGAGAAAGTTCACCAGCAACCGAGGCTCAAGGCGGAGGTTCCAAGGAGGGTTGGTTCTTTGTGTTTTTGCACAGTGATGAATAGTGAGTTAGTGGAAGGATTACCAAACTAATTAACACTGACATCCTGTGGTGTAAATTCTCTTTCTACAGTCAGGACTGTTTTCACTTTAGCCCAAGACAGTGGGAGGGTTTTACAAACTCCAAATGATGAGGCAAAGGTCACCCAATCCATTGGACCTGATCCCAGGTGTTGGGCAGTTGTCTTGTTCTTCATCTTGTTACTTCAAACATCAGAGTTTACACAGATTTAGTTATAACACCTTTTCTTCTTAATAGATGCTGCCAGAGCTGCTGAGATTTTCCAGCATTTTTTCTTTTGGTTTCAGTTGCAACAATGCATGCTCAGGTCTTTATTAAGAAACTACAATTCAAAATCGAGTATGTGAACTTAGAAACCTCAAATTACAATTCTACCATGAGAACATACAATGCTTCACTCACAACTCATGTATTGATTCTCTGCTTAGCCACTGTACACAATGTATACAACTGCTGAATCACTGGCCATCACCAATTTATGCAAATAAGATCAGAATAATAACTTGAAGACAGTAAACTCTTCCCAATTCTGTTGCTTTGGTTCCTTTGTCTTCTAAACTCTATGGTTAGATTTTATTACTGTAAACACATCCAATTAGGTAAATTTCTTCCAGAACATCAGAGACAAGTAGGAGTGAATTTTACACATTCCATCTGTCGCTTACCTGGGAAGGCATTCTTGCATTTGACCCAGTTGCACAACATAGCCTACACTCAGCGCAAAGCTGTTGTAACTAACAATGCAATGGGACCACAGACAGCTGAGACACTCACATAGTTTGGACTCACTTCCACACAGGACATTCCAGAATTCCAAGCCGGAGCATTTGGTCTGCATTTGTTGGAACTGTTGAGCTGGGAACAAATTTCTGTACCTCCTGACTCTGAGGTGGAAATGGCCACTGCTGAAGCAAAGGTTTGGCCCCATTATTGTGGGGTTGATAATTAATCCCAAACTGATCTGCAGATTTCTGGGGCTATGGGCCATTCAAAACCACTCATAGCATCTGAGCTGTCAAAGCTCAAGAGCTTTCTCAGTGTCAAGGGCCAGGCTGGAACTTCAGGCTTGGGTTTGAATCTCACCACAGCTGCATTCAACCTCTTGGTCTGGGATTGCTGGGTACAAGGCTCCACCCCACCTAATCTTCAGTTATACTGTGAGCTGCATTTTGCAATTCTGGTTGCAGGAATCCGTGCACAGAACTCTCAATTGATTTTATCAAATGACAAGATTATATTAGCATAGAAGGAGACCATTCTATCCATCGTGTCTGTACTAACTCTTTGAAAGAGCTATCCAACTAATTCCATTTCAGTACTCTTTTCTCACAGCCCTATCCCTTTCCAGTCTTTCTCCAATTCCCTTTTTAAGATCAGGAAGTGCATTTCAGATTATATGAATATATGAATTAGGACAGGAGTAGGCTATTTGGCCCCTCGAGTCTGCTTTGCCATTCAATAAGATTTGATTGTAATCTCAAGCCCACATTCTCACCTACCCTGATAATCTTTCACTCCCTTACTGATCAAGAATCTATCTAGCTCTGCCTTAAAAATATTGAAAAACTCTGCTTCCATGTCCTTTGAGGAGGTAAGTTCCAAAGACTCTCGACCTTGTTCAGGAAGGGGAAGAGAGACTTTCCAGGGAATTATAGGCCGGTGAGTCTTACTTCTGTTGTGGGCAAAATATTGGAGAGAATTATTAGGGATAGGATTTATAGTTATTTAGAGAGGAATGAATTGATTGGGGATAGTCAGCATGGTTTTGTGAAGGGTAGGTCGTGCCTTACTAACCTTATTGAGTTTTTTGAAAAAGTGACTAAGGAGGTGGATGGGGGGTAAGGCGGTTGATGTGGTATATATGGACTTTAGTAAGGCGTTTGATAAGGTGGCCCATGGAAGACTTCTGCAGAAAATGCAGATGTATGGGATAGAGGGTGATTTAGCTAATTGGGTTAGGAATTGGCTAGCAGATAGAAGACAGAGGGTGGTGGTTGATGGGAGATATTCATCGTGGAGTTCGGTTACTAGTGGTGTACCTCAGGGATCTGTTTTGGGGCCCCTGCTGTTTGTAATTTTTATAAATGATCTGGATGAGGGTATTGAAGGTTGGATTAGTAAATTTGCGGATGACACCAAAATCGGAGGAGTGGTAGATAGTGAAGAGGGGTATTCTAGTTTGCAGAGAGACTTGGACAAGTTGCAGACCTAGGCCGAGAGGTGGCAAATGGAGTTTAATGTGGAAAAGTGTGAGGTAATTCACTTTGGCAGGAATAACAAATGTGTAGAGTATAGGGCTAATGGTAGGGCTCTTAATAGTGTTGACGAACAGAGGGATCTTGGTGTATGTGTGCATAGATCCCTGAAAGTTGGCAATCAAGTCGATAAGGTTAAGAAGGCATATGGAGTCTTAGCTTTCATTGGTAGGGGGATTGAATTTCGGAGCCGCAACGTCATGTTGCAAATGTACAAAACTCTAGTGTGGCCGCACTTGGAGTATTGTGTGCAGTTCTGGTCCCCGCATTATAAGAAAGATGTGGAGGCATTGGAGAGGGTACAGAGGAGGTTTACCAGGATGTTGCCTGGTATGGAGGGCAGGTCTTATGAAGAGAGGCTGAGGGATTTGAGGTTGTTTTCGTTAGAAAGAAGGCGGCTAAGAGGAGACCTTATTGAAACATATAAGATGATTAGAGGTTTAGATAGGGTGGACAGTGATAGCCTTTTTCCTAGGATGGAGAAAGCTAGCACGAGGGGACATAGCTTTAAATTAAGGGGTGGTGGTTTTAGCACAGATGTCAGAGGTAGGTTCTTTACCCAGAGGGTGGTAAGGATATGGAATGCCTTGCCTACGTCAGTTGTGGATGTGCCAGGTTTGGTGGCGTTTAAGAGGTTAGTAGATAAGCTTATGGACGAAAAGGGAATGGTTTAGGTTAGAGGGTCACTGCTTGTTCCTAATTGGTCGGCGCAACATCGAAGGCCGAAGGGCCTGTTCTGCGCTGCAATGTTCTATGTTCTATGTTCTCTAAGAGAAAAAGATTCTTAAATCTTTCTGGTCCCACATTATAAGAAAAACGTGGAGGCGTTGGAGAGAGTGCAGAGGAGGTTTACCAGGATGTTGCCTGGTATGGAGGGCAGGTCTTATGAGGAGAGGCTGAGGGATTTGAGGTTGTTTTCGTTAGAAAGAAGGCGGCTAAGGGGAGACGTTATTGAAACATTTAAGATGATTAGTGGTTTAGATAGGGTGGACAGTGATAGCCTTTTTCCTAGGATGGAGAAAGCTAGCATGAGGGGACATAGCTTTAAATTAAGGGGTGATAGTTATAGGGACGGATGTCAGAGGTAGGTTCTTTACCCAAAGGGTGGTAGGGTATGGAATGCCCTGCCTGCTGCAGTTTGTAGATGCGCCAAGTTTGGGGGCTTTAAGAGGTTAGTAGAGGGACTAATATCTTGGGGGGAAAATTTGCTAAGGCTATGATGGGGGCTTTAAACTGATTTGGGGGGGGGGTGGGATCCTAAGTAGTTGGGGTGCCGAGAGGGATGAGAGTAAGGGGGTTATAGAGGAGAGTTGTAAAACACAGCGGCGTACGGGTGGGGTGGGGCATGGTTTGAGATGCGTATACTTTAATGCAAGGAGTATTCGCAATAAGGGGGAGGAACTTGCAGCTTGGACCAGTACCTGGAACTTCGATGTTGTGGCCATTTCAGAGACTTGGGTAGAGCAGGGACAGGAATGGATGTTGCAGGTTCCGGGGTACAAATGCTTTAGTCGGAGTAGAGAAGGAGGTAGAAGGGGGGGAGGAGTGGCATTATTGGTCAAAGACTGTATCACGGTGATAGAAAAGAAGTTTGATGAGGACTTGTCTGTTGAGGTAGTATGGGCTGAGATTAGAAACAGGAGAGGAGAGGTCACCCTGTTGGGAGTCTTTTACAGACCTCCTAATAGTTCTAGAGAGGTTGAGGAAAGGATTGCGAAGTCAATTCTGATTAGGAGTGAAAGTAGTAGGGTAATTGTGATGGGGGACTTTAACTTTGCTAATATTGATTGGAATAGCTATAGCTCTAGCTCGTTAGAGGGGTCAGTTTTCGTACAGAGTGTGCAGGAAGGTTTTTTGACTCAGTATGTAGATAGGCCAACTAGAGGTGAGGCTACATTGGATTTGGTGCTGGGCAATGAGCCAGACCAGGTGTTAGGCTTGGAAGTTAGTGAACATTTTGGTGATAGTGACCACAATTCGGTTACGTTCACCTTAGTGATGGACAGGGATAGGCATGAAGCTGGGGGCTGTAGTTATAGCTGGGGGAAGGGTAATTATGAGGCCATCAGGAGAGAATTAGGGTGCGTAGATTGGACTAGGGAACTACAGGGACTGGGAACATCTGGAATGTGGTGCTTATTCAAGGAGCAGCTGCTGAGAGTCCTTGATAAGTATGTCCCTGTCAGGCAGGGAGGAAATGGACGAGTAAGAGAGCCTTGGTGTACGAAAAAAGTTGATTTGCTGGTTAAGAAGAAAAAGGAGGCTTATGTCAGGATGAGGCTTGAAGGCTCAGATAGTGCAATGGATAGCTATAGATTAGCAGGAGGGAGGTAAAAAGTGAATTGAGGAGAGCTAAGAGGGGACACGAGAAGATGTTGGCTGATAGGATTAAGGAGAATCCTAAAGCTTTCTTTCGATATGTTAAGAATAGAAGATTGGTTAGGGCAAGATTAGGGCCAGTCATAGACAGCAGTGGGAAGTTGTGCGTGGAGCCTGAAGAGATTGGTGAGGCACTGAATAAATATTTCTCTTCGGTATTCACGCAGAGTGCTGGAAATGTAGCTATGGAGAGCACTGAGGTACAGGGTTGCAAATTGGGGAGTATTGTAGTAGATAGGGAGGATGTGTTAGAAATTCTCGAGGGTTTGAAGTTGGATAAGTCCCCTGGGCCGGACGGGATTACCCTAGGATTCTCTGGGAGGCAAGAGAGGAGATTGCAGAGCCTCTGGCTCTGATCTTCAGGTCCTCGTTGGTTACGGGTGTGGTTCCGGAGGACTGGAGGATAGCGAATGTGGTCCCATTGTTTAAGAAGGGGAAGAGAGACCTTCCTGGGAATTATAGGCCAGTGAGTCTTACTTCTGTTGTGGGCAAGGTATTGGAGAGAATTATTAGGGATAGGATTTATAGTTATTTAGAGAGAAATGAATTGATTGGGGATAGTCAGCATGGTTTCGTGAAGGGTAGGTCATGCCTTACTAACCTCATTGAGTTTTTTGAGAAAGTGACCAGAGAGGTGGATGGGGGTAAGGCGGTTGATGTAGTATATATGGACTTTAGTAAGGCGTTTGATAAGGTGGCCCATGGAAGACTTCTACAGAAAATGCAGATGTGTGGAATAGAGGGTGATTTAGCTAATTGGATTAGGAATTGGCTGGCAGATAGAAGACAGAGGGTGGTGGTTGAGGGGAGATATTCATCGTGGAGTTCGGTGACGAGTGGTGTGCCTCAGGGGTCTGTTTTGGGGCCCCTGCTGTTTGTGATTTTTATAAATGATCTGGATGAGGGTATTGAGGGATGGATCAGTAAATTTGCAGATGATACTAAAGTTGGTGGTGTGGTAGATAGTGAAGAGGGGTGTTTTAGTTTACAGAGTGACTTGGACAAGTTGCAGAGCTGGGCCGAGAGGTGGCAAATGGAGTTTAATGTGGAAAAGTGTGAGGTAATGCACTTTGGCAGGAACAATAAATGTGTAGAGTATAGGGCTAATGGTAGGGCTCTTAATAGTGTTGAGGAACAGAAGGATCTTGGTGTATGTGTCAATAGATCCCTGAAAGTAGGCAGTCAAGTGGATAAAGTTGTTAAGAAGGCTTATGGAGTCTTAGCTTTTATTGGTAGGGGGATTGAATTTAGGAGCCGCAGCATCATGTTGCAGCTGTACAAAACTCTAGTGCGGCCGCACTTGGAGTATTGTGTGCAGTTCTGGTCCCCACATTATAAGAAAGATGTGGAGGCATTGGAGAGGGTACAGAGGAGGTTTACCAGGATGTTGCCTGGTATGGAGGGCAGGTCCTATGAAGAGAGGTTGAAGGATTTGAGGTTGTTTTCGTTAGAAAGGAGGCGGCTAAGAGGGGATCTTATTGAAGCATATAAGATGATTAGAGGTTTAGATAGGGTGGACAGTGATAGCCTTTTTCCTAGGATGGAGAAAGCTAGCACGAGGGGACACAGCTTTAAATTAAGGGGTATGAGTTATAGGACGGATATCAGAGGTAGTTCTTTACTCAAAGAGTGATTAGGGAGTGGAATGCCCTGCCTGCAGCTGTTGTAGATGCGCCAAGTTTGTGGCGTTTAAGAGGTTAATTGATAAGTATATGGAAGAGAAGGGAATGGTTTAGTTTGGAGGGGCATTGCTTTTTATTTTGGTCGGCACAACATCGAAGGCCGAAGGGCCTGTTCTGTGCTGTAATGTTCTATGTTCTATGTTCTATAAGTTTATGGATGAAAAGGGAATGGTTTAGGTTAGAGGGTCATTGCTTTTTCTTAATTGGTCGGCACAACATTGAGGGCCGAAGGGCCTGTTCTGCGCTGTAATGTTCTATGTTCTAAATGAATGAAGCCTTACTTTTAAACAGTGACCCCTAGTTCTAAATTCTCTACAAGAGGAAACATCCTCTCTACATCCAGGCAGTAACAACCAAGTCACTTCTTAACTGTTAAGAATCCCTAATTCTTCACTCTCTTCTCGTAACTGAGGGCCACAGCAGTAAATTAAAATGAGTTTAACATAACTTCCTTGCTTTGGTGGTCTGTGGTCCTGTGGTCTTTTTGTACGGTGTCTTGTACTTTATTTTGAATGAAGGCATCAAGAAAAATTAAACAGGTTAGATTTATTCAGTTGAAAAGAAGAGAAGTAACAAAGACCTGATAAAGATAATTAAAATTATGAATGGGTTTGACAGAATAGATATGGAGGAAATCTTTCCACTTAGAGAATTCAAAACAAGGCAATACAAAGAACAAAGAACAACACAGCACGGGAAACAGGCCCTTCGGTCCAACGAGCCCGCACCGCCATCCTAACGTCTTAATGACATATAGAGACCAATATAGGGACAATTTGTTACCCAATCAGCCTAAGAGCACATTTTTTGGGATGTGGGAGGAAACCGGAGCACCCGGAGAAAACCCACGCAACCACGGGGAGAACGCGCAAACTCCCGCAGACACAGGCCCAAATCCAAGTATCTGCACAGCAACACCGATAGTCTCTGAGCTGTCATGTTGCCCATCAGATGGTCCAGTTTAAGCATACACTAACGACGTGAAGCACTAGGCCACTCCTGAAGTAACCTCCAGGAGCAGCTCTCGCATGACCTGCCGAATGCATGCACCTTGTAGGTCAACAAGGTGGACCGAATAGCCTGTGGAAACAATTAAAGTATTTAAACAGTCCTCATATATCCCTCTATCTGCAGACCGCTCATGTGGTTGTCCAAGAGACCCTTAAACAACCCCAGCGTGCGTATATGTGTATACGCAATATAAATGTAATAAATCCAATAGTAAAATAAAAAGACTTTTCTTTAATCAAAAAGTGGTTGGAAAATGCTATTGCAGAAAATGATTGAATTAAATAGCTTGGATGCTTTAGCAGATATTAGCATAGAAGGAGACCATTCTACCCATAGTAATTGCATGAGAGAGAAGAGAATGTAAAGATACGCTGAAAGACTGAACCAAACAAAGCACAGTAACAAACCCTTAGGCCATCCAAATCTGTGCTGATCATGATGCCTGCCTTAAGTAAAACTGTATGCACTTTCAGAATCTATATTCTTCCATTCCCATCCTATTCATGTATTCATCTAGTTGTCCCTTATATGTCGCTATCATACCTGCTCCCACCACCACCCTGGACAATGCATTCCAGACATTCACCACCCTGTGTGTAAAAACATTTGCCTCGTACACCACCTCTAAATTTTTCCCCACACATCTTAAACCCATATCCTCTAGTACTTGACTTTTCTACTCTAGGGAAAAGCTTCTGACTATTCACTCTGTCCATGCCACTCATAATCTCGTAAACCTCTACAGGTCATCCCTCAACCTCTGTCGTTCTAATGAGAACAAACTGTGTTTATCTAACCTCTCCTCATAGCTATTACCCTCCAGATCATGCACTATGCTCTCTTCTGTATCCTCTCCAAAGCATCCACATCCTTCTGGTAGTGTGGGGACAAGAATTGGACACAATATTTTAAATGAGGCCTAACTAATGTCCTGTACAGCTACAGCATCATCTGCAAGTGATAATCTTAATTTGGTCACATGTACCAGTGATTGGCTGATCAAACCAAACTTGTTTCTTCAGTTGTTTGCAATAGGCCACCACAGACCATTTTCAACCAATCACATGTCTACTGTTGGATGCGATTCTGTGATCGGGCAGCATTTGTTAAACAATCCTGAGTATGCTAATAGCTACACTAATAACCAATTTGAGATCATCAGTCCAGTTTGTAACATCGCTTGTATACTTTTGCTGGAAGCAACACACATTCATACACAGAGACCCATTCTTTGCAAACAAGAGGAAAATGTTCAAGCCTTGCACCATTTTTGAATTGCCTGGGAGCTCTTGGAGCCTGTAATTCCCCATTGCTTTCTCCATGGTAAAACTTTGGCCAATCAAAATCAACTTAGAACAATACAGCACAAACAGGCCCTTCGGCCCACGAGAACTTGTCAATTAATAGCACTTTTCCTCCTGCATAAATTTTATAAACTGAAACAATTGTTTGAAATTTGGAATTCTTGTGCTTGTCCTAATGAGCACAAGATGGAAAACTTCAGCAACACATGTTTCTTTTCAATAATACCACACAATTCTGAAATCTCAGACTAATATCACCCACTTTCAGTAGATTTCAATAGATCCTGTGTTTTACAGAGTGAACATTGAAAGATTCTTGTGTCAAACTTCCGCTGCAAACTCACAATTATAAATCTCAATCCGTTTATCAGAGTATGATGATGATTTTGAAGAGGAGGAAGAGAAGATGAGTGAGAAGGCAGAAAAACAAAGCGAGAGAAGTTTCCAGAATGGGATAAAGTCACCTGTAACAGCGGAAAAGAGATGGAGCTCAGACGATGAAAAGCAAAGCGAGAAATCGGATTTTCTGGATGAGGGATCAACGAGCGAGGAAGAAAGCAGCAACTCTTCAGCTAGTGAAAGTGAAGGTAAGCAAGGTTTCTGTTTTCCTGTACTGCTCAGATTGTGACCTAGTAGCAGCAAGCAGATCAGAGGCTGGGAACTTTGCAGCGAGTAACTCATCTCCTGACTCCCCAAAGCTTGTCACAATCTAAAATAAAGTTTATTTATTAGTTACAAGGAAGGCTTACATTAACACTGCAGTGAAGTTACTGTGAATTTCACCCAGTTGCCACACTCTGGCGCCTGTTTGGGTCAATGCACTCGATCAGCATGTCTTTCAGACAGTGGAAGGAAGCTGGAGCACCGGAAGGAAATCCATGCAGATATGGGCAGAATGTGCAAACTCCATAGTGACAGTGACTCAAGCCAGGAATTGAATCCGGTGCTATGAGGTAGCTGTGACTAACCATTGTGCTGCCATCTCTCTAACCTGCAAGACACAATTCAGGAGCACGATGTAATACGTTTCACTTGTATATTCACTGAAGAAGCTGTGCACCATTCAGGACAAAGCAGCGCACTTGATAAGACCACCACCAATGCACAGTGACAGCCGTGTATTCCATCTACAAGATGCACTGCAGGAACTCAGCAAGGCTCTTTGGCAATATTTTCCCCAAACTTCTATCACCTAGAAGGACAAGGGCAGGACCAGCATCTATAAGTTTCCCTTTAAATGGGGAGAAAATATCAGCCACGATCGATTGCGGGAGCAGACTCAATGGGCCAAATAGTTGAACTCTTCTCCTGTATCTTATGGTCTACGGTCTAAGTCACTCACCAACCTGATCTGAGCTATATCACAGTTCCTCCACTGCTGTTGGATTAAAACCCTGGACCTTCCTCCCTAATAGCATTGAAGGGCAATTAGTGGTGGGAATTGTATGCTGACATAGCCAGCAATGCTCACAACCCAAATTCCATGAAAAGATAAAGAAAAAAATCTCAGGATGGCCGGCTCTGCCTACTGGGCTACTGCAAGGGTCAATACTTGAGTCCCAGCTGCTTACAATCTATATTAGTGATTCAGATATGGGAACTAAATGTCACATTTCCAGTTTGATGATGACATAAAACTAGAATGGAACCTGAGTTGTGAGGACAATGCAAAGGGGCTTCCAAAGGATTTAGGAATTGTCTTGCGATTGGACAAGAACATGCAAGATGGAATATAAAGTGGAACAGTATGACTCGTGCTCTATGACAATGAATCTAATATGAAGTTAGCTGGTAGAAAAATCAGAAATACATAAAAGTTGGGAAAAGTTGATGTCCAAAGAACAAAGAACAAAACAGCACGGGAAACAGGCCCTTCGGCCCAACGAGCCCACGCCGCCACCCCGATGTCCCCACCTCTACCCGCGATCCCTGTCCATGTTTATAGATCTATGGATTAAAAACCAAATTTGAGACAATTTAGGCAGAATTTGTTCTGCCAGTCAGCCTAAGAGCGCATCTTTGGGTTGTGTGAGGAAACCGGAGCACCCAGAGAAAACCCACGCAAGCACGGGGAGAATGCGCAAACTCCCACAGACACAGGCCCAAATCCATGTATCTGCACAGCACAGCGATAGTCACTGAGCTGTTGTGTTGCCCATCAAATGGTCCAGGTCAAGCGTACACTAACGACGTGAAGCATTAGGATACTCTCAAAAAAAAATCCAAGAGCAGCCCTCTCACGACCCATCGCGTGTATGCCCCTCGTTAGACAACAAGGCGGATCGGAGTACCTGTGGGATAAAAACAAATACTTCAATATCATTGACTATTTACACACTTCCCAGGGACTCCCAAGGCTCATGATCCCTATTTTAAATCAGTTTTCTATACCCCTCCATTCCCATTCTGTTCATGTGCCCATCTAAGTATTTCTTAAATAACTCCAGAGTGCCTGCTTCCACTACTTTACTTGGCCCGCCATCCTCTGTGAGAAAACTCCCTCTAGCATCCAAATTATACCTTACCCCCCTCACCCTAATCCCATGACCCCTCGTGCTATTTGAGTTCATCTTAGGAAAAAGCCCTGTTTATTCTATCTATATCCCTCATAATCTTGTGCACCTCTATTGGATCTCCTCTCAGTCTATGTCTTACTAAGGAAAACAGCCCCAATTTGCCTAACCTCTCCTCGTAACTCAGACCTTCCATACCAGGCAGCATCTTCGTAAACCTCCTCTGCACTCTCTCCAGAATCTTCACATCCTTCCTATTCCTGCCCTCACTAGCACATAGATTCATGTAATCCTGAGATTACAACCCTAGAGACTTTTTAACTTTCTACCTAATTCCCTAAACTGCCTCATCACTCTTCCTACCTATGTCATTAGTACCAATATATACCACAACCTCTGGTTGTTCACCTTCGCCCTTCAGAATGCTTTCTGTCCATTCAGGGACATCCTAGATCCTAGCACCAGGGAAGCAACATACCATCCTGGAGGCTCATTCACATCCATAGAAACGCCTGTCTGCAGTCCTAACTATAAATTATAGGTAATTATAGGACGGATGTCAGAGGTGGGTTCTTTACTCAGAGAGTAGTAAGGGCGTGGAATGCCCTGCCTGCAGCAATTGTGGACTCGCCAACTTTAAGGGCGTTCAGATGATCATTGGATAGGCATATCGATAACACTGGAATAGTTTAGATTAGAGGGTCACTAGATTAGTTCCACTGGTCGGCGCAACATTGAGGGCTGAAGGGCCTGTACTGCACTGTAATGTTCTATGTTCTAAAGTCCCCTATAACTACTGCTCTAGTGCCCTTTCTCCCTCCATACTTAACAACAGAGCCAGTCGTGGTACCACTGCTTTAGCTGCTGCAGCTGGTATCCGTTGATAGCCCATCTTCTCCAACAGTATCCAAAACAGTTAGAAGGGAGGATAACCACAGCAGATTCCTGCACTGACTGCCTGCCCCTTCTGGTGGTCACCCGTCTATCTGCCTGCACCTTGGTGTGACCACCTCTTGAAAGCTCCGATCTGTGAGACTTCCAGCCTTCTTCACGCTCCTACATGATTCCAGCTGCTGCTCCAATCTATCCATGCGGTCTGTAAGGAGTGTAATTGGATGCACTTGCTGCAGACATAGTTGTCCAAGACGCTGGAAGCATCACAGATCTCCCACATCTCTCAAATACAAAACTTAACCCCACTGACCAACATTTTGAGCACCAATTAAATTATTTGAAAAAATTTATAAAACTCTTGCCTTCACTTTTATCTTCTCATAGTGGCTTTTTTGTTTTGATTAGAGAAGGAGGGAGGGAAACACTAATATAGTGTTTCAGGTTTATTGCTCCTTGACACCAGATCTTCTGCTTTCCACTTCTTGATAGATGTTGCTGGTCCAGCTTCTCCCAGAATGCACCAGTCCTCAGCCACCTCTACAGTTAATATGTTCAAAATAAAGATCAATAGATTTCTCGATAGCAAACAGTATAGCAATATCGGAAAACAACAGAAAAAATGTGAGAACAAAGAACAAAGAAAAACACAGCACGGGAAACAGGCCCTTCGGCCCAACGAGCCCGCGCTGCCGTCCTAACGTCTTAATGACATATAGAGACCAATATAGGGACAATTTGTTACCCAATCAGCCTAAGAGCACATTTTTAGGATGTGGGAGGAAACCGGAGCACCCGGAGAAAACCCACGCAACCACGGGGAGAACGCGCAACCTCCCGCAGACACAGGCCCAAATCCATGTGTCTGCACAGCAACAGCGATAGTCTCTGAGCTGTCATGTTGCCCATCTGATGGTCCAGTTTAAGCATACACTAACGACATGAAGCACTAGGCCACTCCTGAAGTAACATCCAAGAGCAGCCCTCGCACGACCTGTCGAATGCATGCACCTTGTTGGTCAACAAGGTGGACCGAATAGCCTGTGGAAATAAATAAAGTATTTAAACTTTATTTTTTGAAATGTTTGAGGTTATTTTCATTAGAGAGAAGAAGGTTACGCGGTGACCTAATTGAGGCATATAAGATGATCAAGGGATTGGACAGGGTGGATAGTGAGAGCCTTTTTCCTCAGATGTTGATGACCAACACGAGGGGACATGACTTTAAATTAAGAGGCGGTAGTTATAGGACGGATGTCAGAGGCAGGTTCTTTACACAGAGGGTGGTGAGAGCGTGGAATGCCCTGCTTGCAGCAGTTGTGGACTCACCTACTTTGGGGGCATTCAAATGTTCGGTGGATAGGCATATGGATGATATTGGAATAGTTTAGGTTAGAGGGTCCACTGGCCGACACAACATCGAGGGCCGAAGGGCCTGTACTGCGCTGTAATGTTCTATGTTATATGTTAAACAGTCCTCCTATATCCCTCTATCTGCAGACCACTCATGTGGCTGTCCAAGAGACCCTTAAACAACCTAGTGTGCCTGCTTCCACCACCTTACTCGGTAGTGCATTCCACACCCCCACTACCCTTTGTGTGAAAAAATGCCCTCTAATATTCATCTTATACATAGCCCCCCTCACCCTAAGGCTGCGACCCCTTATTCTATCCGATTCTAATGGTGGAAAAAGCTTACCACCATTTACTCTATCTATACCCCTCATAATCTTATATACCTCTAATAGATCCCCTCTCAGCCGACGTCTTTCAAGGAAAAACAACCCCAGTGTGTTCAATCTTTCCTCGTAAGACAGACCTTCCATACCAGGCAGCATCCTGGTAAATCTCCTCTGCACTCTCTCCAGGGCCTCCACATCCTTCCGGTAGTACGGCGACCAGAACTGGACGCAGTACTCCAAGTGAGGCCTAACTAACGTTCTATACACTTGCAACATCAGACTCCTACTCTTGTATTCTATACCCCTTCCTATGAAGGCTAACATACCATACGCTTTCTTTATCATTTTCTCCACCTGTGCTCACACCTTCAGAGACTTGTGAACCTGCACCGCCAGGTCTCTCTGCGTCTCTATACTCCTGATAGTTTTACCTTTTATCCTATAACTCCCCTCTACATTATTCCAACCAAAATGCATCACCTCGCATTTATCCGGATTAAATTCCATTTGCCATCTATCTGCCCAATCTACCAGCCTATCTATGTCCTGTTGTATTGCTTGGCACTGCTCCTCAGTCCTTGCCAATCCAAGCATCTTAGTGTCATCAGCAAATTTGCTGATCACACCACCTACCCCCTCTTCCAAGTCAAGTGATGAGGTAGAAGTTCAGACATGAGGTAATTGAATGGTGGAGCAGGTTCGAGGGGACAAATGGCCTTTTCCTGCCCTTGTTTGCTATGTTTCTGAAGATGCTCCTTGAAACCTCCCTCTCGAATGAACCCTTTTCAATGATCTGCCTTTTAATGGATTCATGTCAAATTCTATCTGATGCCTGCTTTTGTGAAACATATTGAGATGTTACACTATGTAAAAGGGATTGTTTAAATCAAAATTCTTGTCTTTAAAGCATTAAATGATGTGCAATGTTTTACAGAGGGATTGCCACAATCACCAACATCGTTCCAAAGTTCATCTTATTCCCCAAGAAGCAGTGAAAACTCTGATGGTGAAAGACTGGAACGGGATGTCACTGATGATGAAGAGGAGCAAAAGTTCATCCTTGTTGAAGATGCTGGAGACCCCACAACTGTGATAAAACTGGGAGTAGCCCCAGAAATACCCAAACAGGATGGCTGTGAGGTAACGGCTGTAAATAATGAAGGGCAGGAGGATGAAGAAGTCGCAGAAGGAGGAGTCTTGCTGGAGAGAGCAGAAGGTGCCAAGGAGCAAGTTATCCAGTCTTCAGTGGGAATGGATCATTGTCCAGAGAGAGTTGATAGGGACTCTGTAGGAAAAGCTGGAAGCGAGGAAGAGATTGAATCCAGAGCGCAGGTGAATGGTAATCCAGAGAACAATAACAAAGAAGTTGTAGAAACAGGTGGAGAACCTTTAATAACTGTGGACATTCACGACATACATTCCAAAGACGTAGCGTTGAGGGGTAGTGAGGTGAACCTTTGTGCTGCGGAGCTCTCTGTACTTGGGAGATCTGTTGGTGAGTAAAAGCAGACTCCCGCGTGCTGCCTTCCTTCATGCATGTACTGTCTCAGCTCCCTTTTAGTTGCAGTGTTGACCTTGGCTGCATTTCCACAACAGAAAAAAACAGCTCTGAAGAGATGCAGTTACAATATGTCAATTAAAACTGTGGTGCACGGAGTGTTTAGTCTTCCCTGTGTGTGCTTTAACAGAAAACAGATCCATTGGGTTTGCAGAGATTTGGGCTAAATGTGATCAACATTTTTGTGAGTGTTTGTGTAAAGAGCTGTGGTGAATCTCATAGAAAGTACATCAGTATTCAGTTAATATCACACAGAAATAGACTATTTGACCTATTTGGCCTATCTGAGCCTTCCCTCCATCTATCTCCATTTCATCCTATCAGCACATCCTGGTGTTCCTTTCTTTCAGTCCTACAATCAGGCTTGTGAATTTTTCTTGCATCTTCCCCATTGCCTCATTGCTGCTTTTTGTAAAATGGAGATGAGAACAGTCTTAGCCAATCCCTATCTGCCTCTTGTCTATACCTCCATTCATCTCAAAATGCAGTGGAAGATATTAATTTGTGTTTGGTGATGATGCAGAGTAGGTGACACAGTGGTAATGTCTGGGTGAATCCTGAGGCCCAGGCTAATGCTGAGGGCTGGGGGTTCAAATCCCAGTGCAGCAGCTGGTGGAATTTGAATTCAATTAATAACATCTACAGCTTCTTAATGGTGACATGGAAATAACATTGATTGTTGTAATAACCCATTTGGTTCACAATGGCCCTCCAGAGAAGAAAATCTGCAATCTTTACCTGGCCTACCTGACCTGTGACTCCAGACCGACAGCAATGTGATTTTGACTCTTATAAGTCCTCTCAAAATGACCCAACAGATCTTTCAAAGGCAACTAAAAATGGGCAACAAATGTTGGCCCAGTCAGCGACACCCACATCCCATGAAAGAATAGACAACATGTATTGATCCAGTACTGCTGTTCAAAACAAATTCATAATCCAACATGATCATGTTTGTTTAAACCCCATCCCCCACCCCTCACGGGTGATTCCTGGACTAGTGAGCACAGTTTGAAAATAAGTTAGGACAGAGGTGAAGAGGAATTTCTTCTCAGAGAGTCATTAGTAATTGGAATTCTCTTCCCCAAAGGGCAGTGGAGTCTATTGGTCACTGAATATAATGAAGACTAATTTCTGATTGACAGGACACTGGGCGTTAAGGAGGATAGTCAGCAATATGAGGTAGAGCCACTTTCAGGTCAGACAATGATCTTATGGAGTGCTTCAGCAGATTCAAAGGCACAATTTATTCTCTTATTTATTTGTTTCTTATTTTCTCATTGTTGTCTCAACCAAGGACTTAAATTTTAAACCAGATTAAACAGTCAAAATAGCAACAATCATTTTAAAGGGAGACAGTGTGAGTTTAGAATGACGTTCTCACTACAGACTTTGTATAGAGTCATAATCATAGAGGTTTACAGCATGGAAACAGGTCCAACTTGTCCATGCCGGTTTTTTTAAACCACTAAGATAATCCCACTTGCCCGCATTTGGCACATATCAGTCTGCATCCATGTTACCCATGTAACTGATACGGTAGCACGGTGGTTAGCACTGCTGCTTCACAGCCCCAGGAATGTGGGTTCAATTCCTGGCTTGGATCACGATCTGTGTAGAGTTTGCACATTCTCCTCGTGTCTGTGTGGATTTCCTCCAGGTGATCCAGTTTCCTCCCACAGTCCAAAGATGTGTGGATTAGGTTGATTGGCCATGATAAAAATTGCCCTTAGAGTCATGAGATGCGTAGGTTAGAGGGATTAGCGCATAAATACTAGGGATATGGGCGTAGGGCCTGGTGGGATTATGGTCGATGCCGACTTGATGGGCTGAATGGCATCCTTCTGCACTGTAGCGATTCTATGATTCTAACTGCCTAAATGCTTTTTAAAAGACAAATTTGTACCCGGTTCTACTACTACCTCTGGCAGCTTGTTCCAGACACTCACCACCCTCTGTATGAAAAAAATTGCCTCTCTAGACACTTTTGTATCTCTTCCCTCTATGCCCTTTAGTTTTAGGCTCCCCTATCTTTGGGAAAAAATATTGACTATCTACATTATATATGCCCCTCATTATTTTACAGACCTCTATAAGATCACCCTTCAGCCTCCTACGCTCTAGAGAAAAATGTCCCAGTGTATCCAATGTACCAAGTGTATCTCTCCTTATAACTCAAACCATCAAGTCCTGGTAGCATCCTAGTAAATCTTTTCTACACTCTTTCTAGTTTAATAATATCCATTCATGGATAGGGTGACCAGAACTGTATACAGTATTCCAAGTGTAACCTTGCCAATGTCTTGTACTTCAACGGGTCATCTCAACTCCTGTATTCAATGTTCTGACCAATGAAACCAAGCTGAATGCCTTTTTCACTGCTCTGTTCACCTGTGATTCCACTTTCGAGGAGCTATAAACATGTATCCCTAGATCTCTTTGTTCTGTAACTCTCCCTAATGCCCTATCATTAACTGAGTAAGTCCTGCCCTGGTTCAATCTACCAAAATGCATCACCACACCTTTGACTTATTAAACTCCATCTGCCATTTGTTAGCCCAGTGATGAATTCAAAGTATAAATTCAAACTGTCTGCCAATCTTCCTAATGAAGGACAGAGCACACATTTATACACAGACAGTTAGCAGTGGAGACTACCTTACTGAGGATTTAAATCCTGTTAAAACCTGAATCGTCACACCAGACTGATTTAGGATATTTTTCCAGGAAAATATGAAGCTCCTTTTACTGGAAAACTGCAGAGAAATAACAAGACAACTCCCCCTCCACCTTCTCCCCTGCCCCCTCCACCTTCTCCCCTGCCCCCTCCACCTTCTCCCCTGCCCCCTCCACCTTCTCCCCTGCCCCCTCCACCTCCCTTGTCTCTCTTTCCTTTCATCGTTCCTTTCTTTTTTCTCTCCTTCTCACATCCTCCCTCTCCTCTTCCATTCCCTCTCTCTTTCCCACTCTCCCTCTCTATCTTCCTGTTTCTTTCTCTCTCTCACCTCTCCTTCCCACTCTCTCTTCCTCTCTCTCCTTCATCCCCCCTCTCACTGTCTCTTGTTTGAATAAGGTCACCCCTTGCTCTTCTAAACTCCAAGGTATACAGGCCCAGACCGATCCTGCTCTAAAGATTCATTCTTTTAACTTCAAGCAGTATGTTCTCCCCTCTGCTGTTTAACTCTCTGGAATCTAGCTGAGCTCTTGCAGTGGTGTCTGGCTCCCTATTCCTTGGAGTTTAGAAGAGGGAGCAGTGACCTTATTCAAACATTTAAGTCCTGAGAGGGTTTGACAGGGTAGATGGTGAGATGTTATCACTGGTGGGAGAGTCCAGAGCAAGGGAACGTCACAACAGGATAAAGAGCCGACCATTTAAAACTGAAGTGTGTAGGAATTTCTTCTTTCACAGGATGGTGAATCCCTGGAATTCTCTGCCCCAAAGGGTCATGGAAGTTGGATCATTAGAAGTATTTAAAGTTTAGGTGGATAAATATTTGATGATTGAGGAATAGAAGGCTATGGAGAAATGACACAGGAAAGGAGTTGAGGCTGGTATAGATCAGCCATGATTTTATTAAGTGGTGGGGCAGGTATGATCAGCCTGCTGGCCACTCCTGCTTCTATTGCTTGAATTCCATTCTTTCTCCTAATCCTTTCTTCAATCACTTTCTCTCCTCCTCCTACCCTCTCCAGATTTTAATGCTATGTCTTGACCTATCTCTAAATACCCTGTCTTGCTGTATTTCCTTCTAGGATCTTCTGAGTGTTTTTGAGCTCACTTTCAGGCAGAGGGACTGATTTGTCTTTTACCTTGCTCAAATTCACCCCAAGTCTTTGCTTTGGCATATCTTTGCTGAGTGAAAGATACTGTATGATGTCTAAATCATTACCTCCAATCCAAAACTCTTCAGCTTAGCTGAGACAGCACTGGGAGAGCTCTGCCTGGTTCCAAAGAGTTAAACAGCAGAGGAGGGAACATCCCGCTAGGGGTTAAAAGAATGAATCTTTTTAAAAGAGCAGCATCAGTCTGGAGTTCAGCAGTGATAATTCACATGCCCCCCAGTACAGGAAAGGCTGGATGGGAGGCTGATTATAGCAGCTTCTCAATGTTTGAGTGTGGTTGAAGATTTCAGCAGAGACTGTAGTCTGGCACTGTAACTGTAACAGCTGGCCTATCCCCTTTCTATAAGATAACCACAGCTACATTTTACATTTACTTTGAATTGTAAGAAACTGTATCCAAAGCAGGTGCATTGTGCCATTTGTTTATTGTATCCTTTTGATATGTTTTGCTTTTCATCAATTCAGTTTGTGGTGTATTGATTCCCTTGTGTTTTAATTTTTTTGCATTTATATAAGTGTTAAAGAGGATTCTGTCACCCATCAAGTGATTATGCAGTTGAACCTCCAGTATCTGCTCTGTTGGATTAAAGGGAAATGTCCATTGGAGATCCCCCCTTCCCTCCTTCACCTTTTTCTCATTGTCCAACGTGGAGTGACATGGGGGGGCCGGAGCTGTGGGGGGAGTGGGCAATAGATACTAGCTTTATCAGTGATACACACATGCTGAGAATGGATAAATACAAAACAAATGAAGAGTTTCCAGATTCTGGTTTTTTACAGATTGGGGACTGCAATACCTTCGAGTTGGGAAATGGAAAACATAGAAAAAGCTAATGACAAAATGAGGCAAAATCTCACACAAAACATGACCTTTGGGTAGTATTGACAGATAATTGGAATGGATAGAGGTGGTTCTGCACTGTGTATATGCATGTGTGTGCGCTTGTGTAGATATTTAGACAGTTATTACTATTCACTTATTGTCTTATTCAAGGTTCATTGTACTTTGGTTATTTCTGATGCAGCAATAAATGTAAACTCTGGGTAGATATGAATGAAGTTACAGCCTTTTTAATATGCAAATGCTCATTACTGAGTGACATATACTCGTGTGATAAAGGCACAACGTACAAATAACAGAGCTGAAAAACAAAAGGGTTTGGTAAATGCTTTTGATGTGAAATATTCCTTCAAGCTTGAGGGCATTCTCCCCCACCCCTCATTTCTAAGAACAATCAGAAGAGGAGACCATTCAGCCCTCGTGTGCTATACTGTTCAATTAGATTATAGCTGATACATACCTGAAGTTCATTGAGTTGCCTTTGCTCCAGATCCCTCAAAAACCTTACCTATAAACATCTGTCAGTCTGTTTGAAAGTACTTGCATGTATCGGCTTATGAGGAAGAGACTTCCAGATTCCCACTGCCCTTTGGGTAAAGAATCATTCACTGACCTGCCTGCTGAACAGCCTGCTCTCATCTGAAGGGTCTGCCTTTTGTTCTAATCTCTCCCTACCAGAGGAAATAGATTCTCTCAATCTTACTTTTAATTGTTCTAAGCACCTCAATTACATCACCCTTTAATCTTCAATATTTTGGAGATGGCAATCTTAGTTAATACAACCTGTCCTCAAAATGTCATCCTTTTATCCCTGGTATCATTCTCATGAATCAACACTGCATTCATCCCAAGATGAGTATCCTCCCTAAGCTGTGATTCCCAGAACTAAACAGTCCAGATGAGGTGTATCCTGCTGTGGTGATGATACTGATTCCTGTGGGAGCCTCGCTGAAATGGGAGAACTGAAACAACTCACCAAGATTCCTTTGGCAGCACCTTCCAAATCCACCTAGAAGGAAAAGGATAGCAGACACATGGGAACAGCAACACCTGTAAGTTCCCCTTCAAGTCACTCACCATTCTGACTTGGAAATATAGAATTTCCTCCCTAACTGCACTGTAGATGTACCTACACATCACGGACTCTAATGCATCAAGAAGGCAGCTCTCCAGCAACTTCTCAAGGGTAAATCAGAGATGGGCAATAAATATTGACCTAACTAGTGACACCCAAACTCTAACTGATTAATGTTTAAAGACTATTTTTCATTCATTCAATGAGTGACAGTAGAACACTTGAAAATTAAATGAGAACAGTGTGAGTCAGGTAGGTGGATAATCATTCGCGCTGATTCCAGACTCCACTGTCAGGATGTGGATAATGGGAAGGTTATTCCTAAACCATTATGAATCATCATATAGATTATTGAGTCCAGTTCTGGGCTCCACATTTTAGGAAGAATGTCAGGGCTTTGGAGAGGGTGCAGACGAGATTTACTAGAATGTTCCCAGTGAGGAGGGACTTCAGTGACTGTGGAAAGACTGGAGAAGCTGAGATTGTGCTCCTTGAAGCAGGGAAGGTTAAGAGGACATTTAGTTGAAGTGTTCAAAATCAGGAAGAGTTTTGATGGAGTAAACCAGGAGAAAGTGTTTCCAGTGACAGGAAGGTGGGTAACCAAAGAAACACAGATTGAAGAGAATTAGGAAAAGAACCAGAGGGGGAAATGAGGGGAATTTATTTGATGCAGTGAGTTGTGATCTGGAATGTGCTGCCTGAAAGGACAGTGGAAGCAGATTCAATAATAACTTTCAAAAGGCAATTGGGAAGATAGTTGAAAAGCAAAAAATAATTGCTGGGCTTTGGGAAACAGCAGGATAGTAAAGAGCAAGCATGGGCATGATGGACCGAATGGTCTCCTTCTGTGCTGTTTGAACCCATTATTCTAACTTGCAGCAAAAGTAACTGATCCTTTATCCACACACGTTGGGAGATTGAGCAATATATTAATCTGTGTTATTGCTACATGTATTATGCTGGATGATGCATGGTCAATATTTACTAACATGTTAAAGTGTTGTCATGTATCATTTCAGTGTCCTGAGACTCTCCACCTTTAGCTTCTTCTTTAAGATGCTCCTTAAAACCTACATCATTAATCAATCTTTTGGTCACCTGTCCTAATGTCTCCATACGTAGCTCCAGTTTGATAACACTCTTGCAAAATGCCTTGCAACGCTTAAATATGTTCAAGGTGCAATATAAATGAAAGTTTTGTGTTAATTTGAGCAATGTGACATTGTTTGATGATGTACAGGTGAAAGATCCCATATTCTTGTTAAAACTGCTGTAAAAACACACAAAGTATTTGCTGCTGTTTCTAATCTCCGTCTTTGTATTGTTTTTGTGATTCCATTTGCGTTTTTCACTCCCACCTTCACTGTCCACCGCTCTGATTGTCATCTCGGATTGGTTAATGCTCCATCTGTGAATGACGTTTCCCCTCCTCCCAGCCCCTCTGCCACTTAGAATTTCAGAGTGTAAGTCTATTCAAGAGAAAATTGCAGATGCCATTAAAGAGGAACACGGTTGTAATTCGGAGCCAGAACCCAGTGATTCCAGCACTGAGGAGGAGGATGTGATGGCAAGCGGGGATGATATGGAGAAAGCATCCACACAAAATCAGGAGAGTAAGTTACACACTTTCCCTTACATGCACCTTAGGATCACATTGCATACAGCTAAATTATTCAGCAAAGTGATGATTGAAGAAAGGAAAGAACTTGTATTTACACAGCAACTTTTTAACCAGTTGTGATATCCCACAATGCTTAACATCCTGGTTTTAATTGTAGCTACTACTGTCATGTAGGGAAAATGGGACAAGCAAGTTTTACATATCAAGATCCCAACAATCACAAATTGATAATAATTAGATTTTCCATTTTTTGGGTGATACTGGTTGAGAGAGAAATAATAGTTAAACAGCTTCTTTTCAAAAAGGTAGAGTGATAACTTCTCTTGCCAGTCTGTGATAGCATGTGGGCTGTGCAAGAATTTTTAACACTAACGACTGAACTTATGGTTTAGGGCTCAATCCTTTAATAGTTTTTGATGAAACCTTTGACACCTTTGATATCTTTTTAGCACAGTGGCACAGCAGAATGGCACAGTGGTTAGCACGGCTGCCTCACAGCACCAGGGACCCGGGTTCAATTCCTGGCATGGGTCACTATCTGTATGGAGTTTGCATGTTCTCCCCATGTCTGTGTGGGTTTCCTCCAGGTGCTCCAGTTTCCTCCCACAGTCTGAAAGATGTGCTGGTTAGATACGTTGGCTGTGCTAAATCTCCCTCAGTATACCCGAACAGACGCTGGAGTGTGGCAACTGGGGGATTTTCACAGTAACTTCATTGCAGTGTTAATGAAAGCTACAAGTGACATTAATAAATAAACTTCAAAAACTTTTTAAAAAACTTTTTTTAAGTAGTGGATGTCCAGAATAATAAACAATATTACTCTGTATTTCACTGAGTAGTGGAGTAACTTCCATCCTTTTAGTTCTGACTCTACAAATTGTCAAATAATGCTCAAGATTGTCATTACTCTCTGCTCATACACAGTCATTGCTGATACATTTTGACATGAGAAGTGTTTGACAAGAACTTTGGAAATGACAGTTCCGACACAACTTCCAGATAGTCAATGCGTTTATCATTAAGTATGGAACTGATCTCATCAAAAAAATCATTAGGTACAAAACTCTCACATCCAGCAGAAACTATAAAGTAAATGCTCATTGAGATGATGTGACATATTAAACCAGGTATTTTGGGAGTGCAACTATTTGATTTTCTGAGCTACAATAAAGCTTTACAAGATAAAAAGAAAAGTCACATGACAAATCTTAAGCATTCACGTTTATGGAAAGGTAACAAGATTATCTTGGAATTTTGAAATTCAATGTTTAGTTTTGAAAGACATTCACTCCAACAATGCGGCACTCCCTCAGCGCTGACCCGCTGACAGTGCGGCACTCCCTCAGCGCTGACCCGCTGACAGTGCGGCACTCCCTCAGCGCTGACCCGCTGACAGTGCGGCACTCCCTCAGCGCTGACCCGCTGACAGTGCGGCACTCCCTCAGCGCTGACCCGCTGACAGTGCGGCACTCCCTCAGCGCTGACCGCTGACAGTGCGGCACTCCCTCAGCGCTGACCTGCTGACAGTGCGGCACTCCCTCAGCGCTGACCCGCTGACAGTGCGGCACTCCCTCAGCGCTGACCCGCTGACAGTGCGGCACTCCCTCAGCGCTGACCCGCTGACAGTGCGGCACTCCCTCAGCGCTGACCCGCTGACAGTGCGGCACTCCCTCAGCGCTGACCCGCGACAGTGCGGCACTCCTCAGCGCTGACCCGCTGACAGTGCGGCACTCCCTCAGCGCTGACCTGCTGACAGTGCGGCACTCCCTCAGCGCTGACCCGCTGACAGTGCGGCACTCCCTCAGCGCTGACCCGCTGACAGTGCGGCACTCCCTCAGCGCTGACCCGCTGACAGTGCGGCACTCTTTCAGCCATAACAGTGCAGCGGGCTGGGGGAATTTCCCCCAAAACTCTCAGTCCTATATGTTCCATAGGTCAATAGAGAAAAACTCTATTTGCTCAATCTGTTCCCCTTTATTGTCTTAGAAACTTCAATCAAATAATACTTAATTTTCTCAATCCTGGGGAATACAGCCCACGTTTCTGTAATGTTTCTAAAATTATTAAAATTATTTCACAAATTATTATAACCTATATTGCATTCTTTCCAGTAGCACTGTCAGCCTAGTGTTTGTGCTTATGCCTCTGAACTGAAATTTAAATTCCTAGTTGAGTGCAATACCCATTGAGTTACAGCTGACAGCATGACATCTGAACTTCTGAAGTATCTTTTAAATAACTATTGTATTAGTGGGGCAGTTGAAAACTAGGGCTCGTAGTTTGAGGATAAGGGATAAACCTTTTAGAATTGAGGTCAGGAGAAATTTCTTCACCCAGAGGGTGGTGAATGTGTGGAATTCACTCCCACAGAAAGTAGTTAAGGGCAAAACGTTGTCTGATTTCAAGAAGAAATTAAATATCGTTCTTGAGGCAAAAGGGATCGAGGGATATGGGGGAAGTGGGGATTAGGATATTGAATTTGATGATCAGCCATGATCAAACTAAATGGCACAGCAGGCTTGAAGGGCCGAATGGCCTCCTCCTGCTTCTAGTTTCTATGTTAAATGAGTAATGCTTTATTTTTAACTTGTTCCCCCCTAGTTCTAGATTCTTCCACACACAGCCTGTCAAGATCTTTTAGGATGTTAAGAGTTTCAATCAAGTCACCTCTTACCCTTCTAAACTCTCCAACCTTTCCTCACAAGATAACTCGGCCATTTCTGGTATTAGTCCAGTAAATCCTTCCAGAACAGCTTCCAATACATTTAAAGTAAAGGTTACTTATTCTTCACAAATAAACCTTACATTAACACTGCAATGAAGTTATTGTGAAATCTCCTAGTTGCAACACACTGGTGCCTGTTCGGGTCACTGCACTAACCAGCATGTCTTTCAGATTGTAGGAGGAAACCAGAACTCCCAGACAAAACCCTTGCAGAAAACATGCAAACGCCACACAGTCACCTGAGGAAGGAACGGAACCTGGGTCCCCGGTGCTGTGAGGCAGCAGTGCTAACCACTGTACCACCCAGAATTGTTTTGTATTGAACATTTAAGTTCCACCAAATGCCAGGTGGGATTTAGAACATAGAACATAGAACATTACAGCACAGAACAGGCCCTTCGGCCTTCGATGTTGCGCCGACCAATATAAAAAGCAATGCCCCCTCCAAACTAAACCATTCCCTTCTCTTCCATATACTTATCAACTAACCTCTTAAACGCCACCAAACTTGGCGCATCTACAACCGCTGCAGGCAGGGCATTCCACTCCCGAACCACCCTTTGGGTAAAGAACCTGCATCTGATATCCGTCCTATAACTATCACCCCTTAATTTAAAGCTGTGTCCCCTCGTGCTAGCTTTTTCCATCCTAGAAAAAAGGCTATCACTGTCCACCCTATCTAAACCTCTAATCATCTTATATGTTTCAATAAGGTCCCCTCTTAGCCTCCTCCTTTCTAACGAAAACAACCTCAAATCCCTCAGCTCTCCTCATAAGACCTGCCCTCCATACCAGGCAACATCCTGGTAAACCTCCTCTGTACCCTCTCCAAAGCCTCCACATCTTTCTTATAATGCGGGGACCAGAACTGCCCACAATACTCCAAGTGCGGCCGCACTAGAGTTTTGTACAGTTGCAACATGACGTTGCGGCTCCGAAATTCAATCCCTCTACAATAAAAGCCAAGACTCCATATGCCTTCCTAACAACCTTCTCGACCTGACTGCCTACTTTCAGGGATCTATGCACATACACACCAAGATCCCTCTGTTCCTCTAGACTACTAAGAATCCTACCATTTGCCCTATACTCTACACATTAATTATTTCTGCCATAGTGCATTACCTCACACTTTTCCACATTAAACTCCATTTGCCACCTCTCGGCCCAGCTCTGCAACTTGTCCAAGTCCCTCTGCAAACTATAACACCCCTCTTCACTATCTAAACCATGTCTTCAGACATTAACACTGTTCGGGTCACAGACCCATGTCTTCAGAGCATTAACCTGGGCCTTTGTATTGTCCAGTGACATTTTCACTATGCCACCATCTCTTCATTCAATATTCACTCCCTTCACCACTGACATACAGCAACAGCCGTGTATACCAGCCACAAGATGCAATGTAGGGATTCACCAAGGTTCCTTAGGTAACGACTGCCAAATCCATGACCACTATCATCCAGAAGGACAAGAGCAGCAGACACTTGGAAGCACCACCACCTGGAGGTTCTCCATCCTGACCACCCTGACTTGGAAATATATCATTGCTCTTTCACTGTCACTGAGACACTCGAACTCCCTCCCTAACAGCACTATGGGTGTACCTACACCACTATAATGATTCAAGAAAGCAGTCACCATCTATTTGAGAGCAATTAGGGATGGGCAATAATAGCTAGCAGTGCTTGCATCCTCAGAATGAATTAAAACAAAATGTTTTGTTGTATTTGAAATTTGACAAACTTAGACAGTGTCCTGTTTATATATCAATGTAGAAATCTGTAATATTTTCAGTGGAAAATAGTCCATAAATTGCAGAATATGAGGGCCTGGGAGTTTACTGTGTGATGTCCTTCAATGACTGATTATTGGGACTGAGATGGAAGAGACTCTCGTGAAGCAGAAACACCACCGTGGACCAGTTGGGTCAAATGGCCTGCCCATGACACAGAGTGATGACCCCAGGAGCTTTCTGGGATCCTCCAAGCAGGCACTGCACTTTTAACAGCTGGAAGAAAGTGTTGTAAAGGAACATTGGGTAATCCAGTCAAAGCTATCATGCTGAGTATGTGAATCCAGTTTCTGCCTGCCCCCTGAAAAGATTTTATTTTCGTCCCACAATATCCCCCAAGCCTTCCCCCCGCCTCCCTCCTGTCCACACTTACTTCTCCAGTCCAGAAGCAAGCTTATAATTTAATTGGTTGGATAAATATAAACCACGAACAGAAACCATCACCTCAGACCAGCTCCTGAAGAACCAAACTCCTTACCTCATTGCTGGTTTCTCTTTCTCATTCCCATACAAATAATCAGTGAGATTTCACCACTGGGTTTCCTCTCTGCTGATCCAGGGGGTGGAAGCAAACAGTTAAAGGGAATCCTGATTTTCTCACTTCTTTGACAATATTTTTCTCTCAGCTAATAACAGGAATAGCTATACTGCTTCGCTATTCAGTAAGTCTGATTTGCTATCAAAATCAAACTTTTTTGCCTGATCCCTATACTCTTTACATCCATTATTTGGTCTATTTTCTCATTCATTTTCTCAGGATCTTATCGTGTATACATTGCTTGCCACATTTTAACATTACAGTGACTGTGAGAAATAAATCATGAGTTGCAAAGGACCATCCTGATAGCAAGAAATAAAGAGACTGTGTCAACTACCGAGCTAGTGATGGGCTGGGATTGGCATTCAATCTATTCAGTCAGAACAGAATGTGAAGCAGAGCACACAGAGAGCTGAGTATTTCAGAAACAGAATGGTAAAGTGACAATTTGGTCCAAGTTTTTTTTGTCTCAGTTCAGAAACTAACTTTCTGATACATTACTGAAAGTGGCAATGCAGGTCGAGAAGGTAGTCAGGAAGGTATACGGCATGCTTACCTTCATCGGCCGGGGTATTGAGTTTAAAAACTGGCAAATCATGTTGCAGATTTATAGAACCTTAGGCAATATAGTTAGTTGGACTATAGTGTTCAATTATGATCGCCACACTACCAGGAAGATATGGAGGCTTTGGAGAGAGTACAGAAAAGATTTACCAGGATGTTGCCTGGTATGGAGGGCACTGGCTATGAGGAGAGCTTGAAGAAACTTGGTTTGTTCTCACTGCAATGAAGGATGTTGAGGGGGCGACCTGATAGAAATCTACAAGATTATGAGAGGCATGGACAGAGTGAATAATCAGAAGCTTTGTCTTAGGGTGGAAGAATCAAATTATTAGGGTTCATAGGTTTAAGTGCGAGGGAAAAGGTTTAAAGGAGATGTATGAGGCAAGTTTTTTACACAGTAGATGGTGGGTACCTGGAACTTGCTGCTGGGAGCGGTAATTGAAGTGGACAGGACAGTGAGTTTTAAGGAGTGTCTTGACAAATACATGAATAGAATGGGAATGGAGGGATATGGTCCCCAGAAGGGTAGGGGATTTTAGTTATGTCAGGCAGCATGGTCGGTGCAGGCTTGGAGGGCCGAAGGGCCTGTTCCTGTGCTGTAATTTTCTTTGTTCTTTGTTTGATCTTTGGTAATTAATTAAATTATTGAATAAATAAGATTAGACTGCCAAAGTGGGTATTTGTGTTATAGCAAACACTGTGATCCCAGATCACTGTACCTGCAGCAAGGTCTATAGCTGAAGGATATTTGACTCAAGATGGTTAAATTAGAATCCAGACAGCTGACGGCGGAAGTTTCCTTAGGTGTTCCATGAGGCAGTCACAGCCCTCGGAGGGAATAGCATTCTCTGAGCTAATTGAAAATGGATTCCGATCTTTCTCATTTCACTTGGTGAATTGTATAAAGAGGGCTCTGAATATGGCTTTGGTCTAACAGTGCGGTGAATGTCAAGTGAAGGAAATCTGAAGCGAAAGATCAAGGACAAAGAGCAGTTTAGAGATCTGAAAGTGAAGCAAAATGAGGCAGGAAGGGGCAGAGAATTTTACAGTAAAAGTCTATCAACAAATAAGGTCCATGCAAAAAATAATAGAAAAATAAAATTAAACATTCCATAGCTGCATGGATGACAAGTTAGATCAATACATTGTGAAATTAGAGAAAAATGGATTTGTTGATTACAAGGTGACCAAGTTGATAAATAAATATTCCAGGATCTGAAGAGGGAGAGGAGGAATGGTGCTAATGAAGAATGATGCATGGACATTAGTGAGAAAGGATCTTAGTTGAGGAGATCAGGAAGTAGAATCAGTATGGGTGGAGATTGGAATATAAACACTGATGTTAGTTTCTAACCCTCTAAAGGCTAGTTAACACATTGGACAGAGCATTAAGCACGAAAGAATAGGAGCCTGTAACAAAGGCAACGTATTAATCATGGGGACTTTAATCTTCATATCAACTGGACTCATCAGATTTAGCAAAGGTAGTCTGGAAACTACACAATTACATCTGTGGCAAGTGTCATGAGCTGCAGAAACATGAACAGTGGGTTTTGCAAGTGAACAGTTTGCTGCAATTATTGTGATTCATCCACAAGGCTGCCAGTTAGCTGGGTAACACATTTAGGGAGATGGCCAAATAGTAGCAGCTTCAGAGAGTGCTGGCGGAGAGGAGGGGTGACCAACAGATTGTTTCGATAATGCAGGGGTTCCCGATTCCTCTTACACATTAACCAGGCCTCCATTTTTGATGCTGGTGAGGGTGATGGTTCCTCAGAGGAGTGCAGCCAGACCTGAGTCCGTGGCACCACAAATGGCTCAGCAGCACAGGGGGAGAGAAAGAAGAGTTGAAGAGTGATATTGATAAGGAATTAAGACAGGGAATCAGACAGGCATTTCTGCAGCAATAGACACAACTCCAGGATTGTACGTTGCCTTCCTAGTGCCAGTATCAAAGGTATCACAGAGTGGCTGCAACACATTCTTATAGTGAAGGGGGAACAGCCAGAAATCATTGATAAGATGCTTAAATCTATTTTTAAGGAACTTCTAACTATGTACTTTCAAAAGTTCTTCCATTGGGTGTGGACATCACTGGCATTTGTTGCCCATTCCTAATTACCCCTTAAGGCAGTTAAGAGTCAACCACATTTTAGAAAATGACAATCTGATCAGACAAAGTCAGCATGTTATTGAGGATAAGAATGTGTGTTGAAAAAATGTATCAGAGGTTTTTTTTTGAGGAGGTAACTCATCAGCTAGATAAAGGCAAACTAGTAGATGTAGTATATTTGGATTTCCAAAAGACATTTGAATAGGATTCCATACAACACATTAAAATATCAGATAAGAGCTCATGGAACTGGGGGTAATATATTAGCACGAATAGAGGATTGGTCAATGGACTTTTCACAATATATATTAACGATTTGGAGGAAGGAACTGAAGGCACTGTTACTAAATTTGCAGATGATGCAAAGATATGTAGAGGGACAGATAGTATTCAGGAAGCAGGGAGGCTGCAGAAGGATTTGGACAGGTTAAGAGAGTAGGCAAAGAAATGGCAGATGGAATACAATGTGGAAAAGTGTGAGGTTAAGCACTTTGGAAGAAGGAATGGAGGCACAGACTATTCTCTAAATAGGGAAATGCTCAGGAAATCAGAAACACAAAGGGACTTGGGAATCCTTGTTCAAGATTTTCTTAACATTAACTTGCAGGTTCAGTCGACAGTTAGGAAGACTAATGCAATGTTAGCATTCGTGTTGAGAGGGTTAGAATACAAGAGCAGGGATGGACTTCTGAGGCTGGAAAAGGCTCTGGTCAGACTCCATTTGGAATATTGTGAACAGTTTTGGGACCTGTATCTAAGGAAGGATGTACCAGCCTTGGGAAGGGTCCAGAGGAGGTTCACAAGAATGATTCGTCAAATGAAGAGCTTGTCGTATGAAGAACAGTTGAGGAGTTTGGGTCTGTACTCATTGGAGTTTAGAAGGATGGGGGGGGCGGGGGGGAATCTTATTGAAACTTACAGAATACTGTAAGGTCTGGATAGAGTGGACATAGAGAGGATATTTCCACTAGTTGGAAAAACTGGAACCAGAGAGCACAACCTCAGGCTAAAGGGATGATCCTTTAAAACAGAAATGAGGAGGAATTTCTTCAGCCAGAGAGTGGGGAATCTGTGGAACTCTTTGCTGCAGAAGGCTGTGGAGGCCGGGTCATTGAGTGTCTTTAAATCAGAGATAGATAGGTTATTGATTAATAAGGGGATCAGATGTTATAGGGAAAAGGCAGGAGAAAAATATCAGCCATAATTGAACGGTGAGGCAAAATCAATGGGCTGAGGGGCCTAATTCTGCTCCTGTGTCTTATGGTCTTAGAGACATGAAAAACAGTAAAGGTTAAAGAGGCATTTTCAAGATGGTAGATTTGTGGAGTACTGAGAGAATCGATGCTGGAAACTTGGATATTTACAATCTATATCAATATCTTAGATGAAGCAACAGACAATGATGTGTCTAAATGATAATGAAATAAGGGTGGTAATAGAATCTGTGGTGAGGACCACAATGTGGGCAACATCGTTTTTTAAAGTACATTTATGCGTGGAGCTGGTTGGGCCAGTATTTATTGCCCATCACTAATTGCCTCTTGAGAAGGTGGTGGTGAGCTACCTTCTTGAATCACTGCAGTCCCTGTAGTGAAGGTAGACCCACTGTACTGTTGGGGAGAGGATTGCAGGCTTTTGACCCAATGACAATGAAGGTACAGTGATAAAGATAGCAGGTGGAATACAAGGTAGGATGTGTGAGGTTATCCACTTTGTCCATGAAAATCAAGAAGAAGAATTTTTTTAAAGACATGGAAGTTGTAAATCTTGATGTTCAGGGAGACTTGGATTTGTTCACACAAGGAGTCAGAAAGTTAACATGTAGGTGCAGCAAGAAAATAGGAAGGTAAATGCCATGTTGGCTTTCATTACAAGGGGATTGGAAATCAGGAAGTTTTGTTATATTTGTACTGAGCTTTGGTGAAATGAGAATTCTGTGTACAGATTTAGTCCCTGTATTTAAGGAAGGATTTACTTGCCTTGGTGGGAACGCAGTGAAGGTGCACAAGGTTGGTCCCTCTGATGAAAGATTTGTCCTTTGATGAGAAACTGAAGAAATAATATTCATTGGAGTTCTGAAGAATGAGAGATGATCTCATCAAAACATTCCAGCTTCTGAAGGGGCTGAAATGAGATGTTTTTGAATGTGATCTCTCTACAGAACAAGAGTCTGCAGGAAAGGAGGAAGTGGATGCCTTCTGACAGCTATACTGATAGAGTGTTGCAGCACAGAAAGTGGCCCTTCGGCCCATCATACGTGCGATAATAGTCAAACACCTATTCTAATCTCATTTTCCAAGACTTGGTCCATAATCTAAATAGAATCATAGAGTCATAAAGGTTTACAGCATGGAAACAGATCCTTCAGCCCAACTTGTCCATGCTGCCCTTTTTTTAAAGTCCCTAAGCTAATCCAATTGCCCGCATTTGGCCCATATTCCTCTCTATCTATTGTACCCATGTAACTGTCTAAATGCTTTTTAAAAGACAAAATTGTTCTTGCCTCTATTACTATCTCTGGCAGCTTGTTCCAGACATTCACCACTCTCTGTGTGAAAAAGTTGCCCCTCTGGACACTTTTCTATCTCTCCCTTGTCACCTTAAACCTGTGCCCTCTAGTTTTAGACTCCCCTATCTTTGGGAAAAGATGTTAACTATCTAGCTGATCTGGGCCCCTCCTTATTTTATAGATCTCGATAAGATCACCCCTCAGCCTCCTACACTCCAAGGTAAAAAGTTTTGCCCAGTCTATCCAGTCTCTCCTTATAACTCAAACCATCAAGTCTGGGTAGCATCCCAGTAAATCTTTTCTACATTCTTTCTATAATCAGGAACTGTACATAGTATTCCAAGTGTGGCCTTACCAATGTTTTATACAACTTCAACAAGACATCCCAACTCCTGTATTCAATGTTCTGACTGATGAAACCAAGCATGCCAAATGCCTTCTTCGCCATTCTGTCCACCTGTGACTCCATAGAACATAGAACATAGAACATAGAACACTACAGCACAGAACAGGCCCTTCGGCCTTCGATGTTGCGCTGACCAATATAAAAAGCAATGCCCCTCCAAACTTAACCATTCCCTTCTCTTCCATATACTTATCAACTAACCTCTCAAACGCCACCAAACTTGGCGCATCTACAACTGCTGCAGGCAGGGCATTCCACTCCAGAACCACCCTTTGGGTAAAGAACCTGCCTCTGATATCTGTCCTATAACTATCACCCCTTAATTTAAAGCTGTGTCCCCTCGTGCTAGCTTTCTCCATCCTAGGAAAAAGGCTATCACTGTCCATTTTCTTAGGCAGATTGGCAAAACAAATTCTCCCTAAATTCTCAAATTTGGTTTTTAATCCTTAGATGTATAAACATAGACAGGGATCATGGGTAGAGGTGGAAACATCTCCCATGGCGGCATGGGCTCATTGGGCCAAAGGGCCTGTTTCCCTTGCTGTTTTGTTCTTTGTTACCCTTAGATCTCTTTGTTCTGTAACTCTCCCCAGTGCCCTACCATTAACTATATAAGCCCCACCCTGGTTCAATCTATCAAAATGCATCATCTTGTATTTGTCTAAATTAAATTCCTACTGCCATTCACAGCCCACTGGCCCAATTAATCAAAATCCTTTTGCAATTGGAGATAACTTTCTTCACTGTCCACTATGCCACCAACCTTGGTATCATCTGCAAACTTATTAACTATATTCTCATCCAAATCATTGATATAAATGACAAATAACAGTGGACCCAACACACAACGCTGGTCACAAGCCTCTAGTTTGAAAAGCAACCCTCTACAACCACCTCCTTGCTTTTATCAAGAAGCCAATTTTGTATCCATTTAGATACCTCAGCCTGGATCCCAAGCAATTTAACCTTGTGCAACAACCTACCACGTGGTACCTTATCAAAGGCCTTGCTGAGAAGTCCATGTAGACAACATCAACTGCATTATCCTTATCTACCATCTTGGTTACCCCTTCAAAAAATTCAATCAAATTTGTGAGACATGATTTTTCACTTACAAAACCATATTGACTGTCTCTAATCAGTTTGTGCATCTCTAAATGCTTGCAGATCGTGTCTCTCAAAATACCTTCCAACAATTTAGCCATCACAGATGTGAAGCTAACTGGTCTGTAGTTCTCAGGCTTTTCCCTGCAGCCCTTTTTAACATAGAACATAGAACATTACAGCGCAGAACAGGCCCTTCGGCCCTCGATGTTGCGCCGACCAATTAGGAAAAAGCAATGACCCTCCAAACTAAACCATTCCCTTTTCATCCATAAACTTATCTACTAACCTCTTAAACGCCACCAAACTTGGCGCATCTATAACTGACGCAGGCAGGGCATTCCATACCCTTACCACCCTCTGGGTAAAGAACGTATCTCTGACATCCGTCCTATAACTACCACCCCCTAATTTAAAGCTATGTCCCCTCGTGCTAACTTTCTCCATCCTAGGAAAAAGGCTATCATTGTCCACCCTATCTAAACCTCTAATCATCTTATATGTTTCAATAAGGTCTCCTCTTAGCCGCCTTCTTTCTAACGAAAACAACCTCAAATCCCTCAGCCTCTCTTCATAAGACCTGCCCTCCATACCAGGCAACATCCTGGTAAACCTCCTCTGTACCCTCTCCAATGCCTCCACATCTTTCTTATAATGCGGGGACCAGAACTGCACACAATACTCCAAGTGCGGCCGCACTAGAGTTTTGTACAGTTGCAACATGACGTTGCGGCTCCGAAATTCAATCCCCCTACCAATAAAAGCTAAGACTCCGTATGCCTTCTTAACAACCTTATCGACTTGATTGCCAACTTTCAGGGATCTATGCACATATACACCAAGATCCCTCTGTTCATCAACACTATTAAGAGTCCTACCATTAGCCCTATACTCTACACATTTGTTATTCCTGCCAAAGTGAATTACCTCACACTTTTCCACATTAAACTCCATTTGCCACCTCTCGGCCCAGCTCTGCAACTTGTCCAAGTCTCTCTGTAAACTATAACACCCCTCTTCACTATCTACCACTCCACCGACTTTAGTGTCATCTGCAAATTTACTAATCCATCCTTCAATACCCTCATCCAGATCATTTATAAAAATTACAAACAGCAGGGGCCCCAAAACAGACCCCTGAGGTACACCACTTGTCACCGAACTCCACGATGAATATCTCCCATCAACCACCACCCTCTGTCTTCTATCTGCTAGCCAATTCCTAATCCAATTAGCTAAATCACCCTCTATCCCATACATCTGCATTTTCTGCAGAAGCCTTCCATGGCCCACCTTATCGAACGCCTTACTAAAGTCCATATATACCACATCAACTGCCTTACCCCCATCCACCTCTTTGGTCACTTTTTCAAAAAACTCAATAAGGTTAGTAAGGCACGACCTACCCTTCACAAAACCATGCTGACTATCCCCAATCAATTCATTTCTCTCTAAATAACTATAAATCCTATCCCTAATAATTCTCTCCAATACTTTGCCCACAACAGAAGTAAGACTCACCGGCCTATAATTCCCCAGAAAGTCTCTATTCCCCTTCTTGAACAATGGGACCACATTCGCTATCCTCCAGTCTTCTGGCACTATACCCGTAACCAACGATGACCTGAAGATCAGAGCCAGAGGCTCTGCAATCGCCTTTCTCGCCTCCCAGAGAATCCTAGGGTAAATCTCGTCCGGTCCAGGGGACTTATCTAACTTCAAACCCTCAAGAATATCTAGCACATCCTCCTTATCTACTTCAATACTTTCCAGTTTGCAACCCTGTATCCCAGGATGTAACTACATTTACATCTCCCTGTGTGAATACCGAAGAGAAATATTTGTTCAGCGCCTCCCCAATCTCCACGCACAACTTCCCACTGCTGTCTCTGACTGGCCCTAATCTTGCCCTAACCAATCTTCTATTCTTAACATATCTAAAGAAAGCTTTAAGATTCTCCTTGATCCTATCAGCCAAAGTCTTCTCGTGTCCCCTTTTAGCTCTCCTCAACTCACTCTTTAGAACATAGAACATAGAACATTACAGCGCAGAACAGGCCCTTCGGCCCTCGATGTTGTGCCGACCAATTAGGAACAAGCAGTGACCCTCTAACCTAAACCATTCCCTTTTCATCCATAAACTTATCTACTAACCTCTTAAACGCCACCAAACTTGGCGCATCTACACCTGACGCAGGCAAGGCATTCCACTCCCTAACCACCCTCTGGGTAAAGAACCTACCTCTGACATCTGTCCTATAACTACCACGCTTAATTTAAAGCTATGTCCCCTCGTACTAGCTTTCTCCATCCTAGGAAAAAGGCTATCACTGTCCACCCTATCTAAACCTCTAATCATCTTATGTTTCAATAAGGTCTCCTCTTAGCCGCCTTCTTTCTAACGAAAACAACCTCAAATCCCTCAGCCTCTCTTTAGCTCCCTCCTGGCTAATCTATAGCTATCCATTGCACTAACTGAGCCTTCAAGCCTCATCCTGACATAAGTCTCCTTTTTCCCTTTAACTAGCGAATTAACTTTTTTAATACACCATGGTTCCCTTACTCGACCATTTCCTCCTTGCCTGACAGGGACTTTTTAAGGCACAACATTTTCCACTCTCCAATCTTCAGCACCTCACCCGTGACTATTGGTGGTTCAAATATCTTGGCTAGGTGGCCTAAAATTTCCTCCCTAGCCTCCTACAATATCCTAGGATACACTTCATCAGGTCCTGGGGATTTATCTATCTTGATGCACTTTAAGACTTCCAGCACCTCCTTCTCCGTATTATGTACAGAGCTATGGGTTTTCATCTAAATGCTCTTAAGTGTTATGAGGATTCTCAAGAAGAAATAGGCAGGTGATGGAGGAGTTCCCTGAAACCTGCACTCTCTGATCTGCACCGAGTACTGATGAAAATGATGGTTTGTCCGGGGAGTGCAGCCAGAGCCAGAGCCAGAGCTGTGTCAGCTGTACAGAGAGTTGAGGAAGACTGGCAGAGCAATAGTGAGAGAGGAACTGAGCTGATTCCTGTCACCACAGATCACCTCCCCAGTGCCAGAGTCAGGAATCTCACTAACGAATCCGGAGGTATGGTTCATATTGGGAATGACAGTGTAGCAAGAGGTGATGCTGCTGTTAGAATTTAGGGAATTCCAGACTAGCTTTCCTCCTTATACAAACTGTGACCTTCATTGGATCTCAGTGCACACCCAAACACAACCTCAGTCCCAGCCATGCATCCACATCCATCGATTGAATTCTGAGCTGACAATGCCCAGATTCATAGAATGTTCAGAGTGCTGAAGGGGGATGTTCCATCACTCTGTAACCTCCTCCAAATCCCACAACCCTCCCTCTCTCTATAATCTCCTCCAACTCCTACACTGCTCACCTATCGTTTTAACCTCCTCCAGTCTCTACACCCCTCCACATCTCTATAACCTCCTCCAGCCCTTTCCTAGCCCTGTAACTTCCTCCAGCCCCGACACCCTTCTCTATCTCTGTAACCACCTCCAACCCCTACACCCCTCCCTATCTTTGTAATTTCCTCCAGCCCTTACAACTCCACCTTATCTCTGTAATCTCCTTCAGCTCCTACCTCTCCCTTTCTCTGTAACCCCCTTCTCCAGCACCCTCATTTTTTCCCTGCCCCCCCCCCCCCCCCCATTTCTGGCTTTGTCCAATTCTGGCCACAATCATTTGCCATTAGTGATTGGACCATCAATCCCTGGACCTCCCTGAACCTCTCTGTCGATAAGACGCTGCTTAAAAGCAATATCTTTGACCCAGAGGGTTGATCATTTGCTCTGATGTTTCTTAATGTTACTTAGTATCAAATTTTGATAATAGTTTTTGTGAAATACATTGACATTATTTTTAAACTAATTTTAAGATGTTATTGGAATGTAAATTGGTGTTATAAGCTGTCGCTGCAGTAATGTAGGTATTTTTTGTGACATTCCATCATTCCTGTCATGTTTCAGATGAGAATCCATCAGCTATCCAGGATGCAGGAGTGGCCTCGACTGGGACAGCACGATGGGAGGGAGGGATGGCAGAGACATTGACAGATTCATCATCTGTCAATCCCAGGACACCAACAGCAGAGCTGGATGTGAAAGGGTTAAGAGGCCGATGCAGTGATCCAGCTATTGGAATTTCTAGGATGGAGAAAGGGACAGTGGAGATTACTGAGAGCAAAGATAATGTCAAGGTCCTTCTGAAAGAAGATGCAATGAGGGTGAACTCGGAAAAGCCTCCATCTGCTACCAACAATCCAGAAGATGCAGCGGATGAGGAAGTACTTTTGGACTGGCCAACATCAACAGATCAGGAAACAGAGGAAAGAAGAAGAAAATTCTCTGATGGCACGACCAGGGAAATAAATATTGAGAAGACATTGGAGGGAAACGGGAGGCAAACCAAAGATATTGGAGACACAAAGGATTCAAAATCAACAGATCAAATGTTGGCGATACAAATCTGCACTGCAGAAACTCCCGCAGAACGGGATCCTGCGACAACTGAGGCACAAATAGGTCGTCATGTGGAAGGTCAGGGTGCACCAGAGAACACACAGACCACAATCCTGTCTGAATCTCACCCACTCAGCCTGGAAGCATCAGGGGCAGGTCCTGTCACAGAGGAAAGAGAATCCACAGAAAATGAGGGAGCTGGAAGAACACAATCTCTCACCTCAGTGCCGAGCCCTGGACAGAACACCAGAGGAATGGGGAAGGTGGAACCTGCTTTCAAACAAAAGAGTTTTGTGTTGAATAATGAAGAGGAGGAAGAATTGAGTCAGTGGACAGAGTCTTCCAATGACTTAGCAACTAAGGAGGGCAAGGTCGCGTCTCTCACACTCACTTCTGGATTCAAATGTGAAGAACTGGATGGTGAACTGCCCAGAAATCTCTTTATTCCAGGACTGGGAATTGGAGAATTGGAGACAACTCTGATTCCTCTGACAGGAATTCCAAGAACAGGAATGAAGCACGTTCCAGCTGTGGAGAATGAAACCTTCAAAAGAGTGGAATCAGAGGAGCAGAGGGAAGATGTGGAGAAGGAAGCTGCGAGGTGGAATGCTGCTGGTATTGGAATGGTTCAGGAAGCACAAGATAAGAAACTCACCAAGGAATCGATATCAGAAGCCCAAAAACATGAACGTGAACAAATAATTCAGAGCTATGGGGAAGATCCTGAAGAAGATTTTAAAATTGGGACATTGTTACCAGATCCTCTCAGGGTTAACTTTGAGAATGAGCCAATGGAAAAAGGATTGGAGATTGGTGATGATGACCAAGATCGAAGAATGGGCTTCTTCCCAATTAAAGATCATAGGGAAGTCAATAGAAGTAATCCAGGAGTGACCATTTGTGATCGAAAACTGATTCCTTATGAAATTGAAGATAGTGTCAGTAGTGTGGATTCATTAGAAGACCTAATGGACAATATGGAGGTGGGAGAGGAGTTTGAAGTAAAAGAAGAGACTTTGTCTCAGTCAAATTCCAAATCTTCAAGTTTGGAGATGGAAAGCAGTGATGAAGATGTCGAGGAAATAGATTTGGAGCCTCAGACTGTCGAGTCGGGTGCAGGGCTAAAGGTTCCAGTGCTTGATGTTCTGTCCAAAGCACAAATGGGGCAGATAGTGATAAACTCAAACACCGCCCCTGATACAGATCCAGAAATACAATCACAAGGGGCAGAGATGGATCCTAAAACTGAAGAGAGCTCTGCAGCTCCTGCGAATCAGGCTGAGAATCACAACATGGGAAAAATCAACACAGGTTCAGGGGGAGATGCTTCCCAGAAGGATTTGAGATGTCTGTCACCTGGGAGAAGTGAAGAAACTGGGGATTGGAGGGAGGGAGATACACAGGAAACTGGGGCAGATTTTGGTCAAAGAGAAAGTCAATCAGCATCTGGCCAGCAAATAGTCGCCGCAGTGGGGAGGAAAAAGGATTTAGAAGCTTCAGCAGAAGATGCTGAAATGGGCTCATTCACAGATCTCCAGCTGGAAGATGGGACACATGAGAAATTACAAAACACAGACAGAGATTCAGGGATTACAGCTGGAATCCATCATCAACAACATATGAAAGGCTGTCTGGAGCTACCTGAGGGAAAGCAAGTGGCTCCAGAAAATCAGGAAACAGGAATCTCTTCAAACCAAGAAGGTGAAATTAGAAAGTCAGCGGGACACTTGCCATCTTTGATACAGGAAGTAACAGCATTGGCGGAAGCTGCTGGGAGTGGCCCCCAGAACCCCCGGCTCAATTTGAAGAATCAGAGACTCAGAGAAGCAGAACCTAATGCAGAGGCTGTGAGTCAGTCTGCAGCAGAGGATATTGAGACTCACGTGGGATCAGGTAAAGATGTGACTGCAACAAAAACCGAGAGAGATGAAGAAAGGCCAATGGTGACAGAGGTAGACAAACAGGGTAGGGAATTGGTCAAAACACAGGACTGGGATTTGGGAACAAAAACACAAGAAAGAGAAACAGAATCAGAAATGCAGGACAAAAAAGCACAATCAGAAACACAAGTCACTAAAGCACTGTCAGAAACACAGGACAGAGAAATGGAATCAGAAACACAGGACAGAGAAATTATGTCAGAAACATGGGACTGGGAGTTAGTGTCAGAAACACAGATCAGTGAATCAGTTTCAAAAACTCAAGACCAGAAAATACAGGGTCAGCGAACAGATTCAGAAACACAAGACAGGGAATCAGTATTAGAAATTCAGGACCTGAAATCAATGTCAGGAACACAGGACCTGAAATCAGAGTCAGAAACACAGGACCTGAAATCAGAGTCAGAAACACAGGACCTGAAATCAGAGTCAGAAACACAGGACCTGAAATCAGAGTCAGAAACACAGGAAATGAAATCAGAGTCAGGAACACAGGACCTGAAATCAGAGTCAGAAACACAGGACCTGAAATCAGAGTCAGAAACACAGGACCTGAAATCAGAGTCAGAAACACAGGAAATGAAATCAGAGTCAGGAACACAGGACCTGAAATCAGAGTCAGGAACACAGGACCTGAAATCAGAGTCAGAAACACAGGACCTGAAATCAATGTCAGGAACACAGGACCTGAAATCAGAGTCAGAAACACAGGACCTGAAATCAGAGTCAGAAACACAGGACCTGAAATCAGAGTCAGAAACACAGGAAATGAAATCAGAGTCAGGAACACAGGACCTGAAATCAATGTCAGGAACACAGGACCTGAAATCAATGTCAGGAACACAGGACCTGAAATCAATGTCAGGAACACAGGACCTGAAATCAGAGTCAGAAACACAGGACCTGAAATCAGAGTCAGGAACACAGGACCTGAAATCAATGTCAGGAACACAGGACCTGAAATCAATGTCAGGAACACAGGACCTGAAATCAGAGTCAGAAACACAGGAAATGAAATCAGAGTCAGGAACACAGGACCTGAAATCAATGTCAGGAACACAGGACCTGAAATCAGAGTCAGAAACACAGGACCTGAAATCAATGTCAGGAACACAGGACCTGAAAGCAGAGTCAGAAACACAGGACCTGAAATCAGAGTCAGAAACACAGGACCTGAAATCAGTGTCAGGAACACAAGGCAGGGAAGTTGTGCCAGAAACACAGAATGTGGAAATAATGTCAAGAATACAAGACAGGGAGACAGTGTGGGAAAGAGAGGTCCAGGGACAAGAACCTATTACAGAGAGCCAAGGAACAGATTCAAAAACACAAAACCAGGAAATAGTCCCAGAAACACAGATAGCAGAAACAATATCCAAAACACAGGGCAGGGAATCAATTGTAAAAACACAAGGCAGAAAAGAAATGGTACAAACATATATTTTGGAAGTAGTGCCAAAAACAGAGAACCCAGAAACTGTGTCAGAAACACAGGATTCGGGAGCAGAATCAGAAACACAAGGCAGGGAAACTGTGCTAGAAACACAGACCCGCGAGCCAGTGTCAGAAAAAATCACCCCAGAAACAGTGTCAATAAAACAGGAGTTATTGACAGCATCAGAAAGACAAGAGAGGGAACAAGGCTCAGAAACACAGGATTGCAAAGCAGTGAGAGACATTCAGGATACAGAAACAATATTAGAAACACATGGCAAGGAAATTGTGTTACAAATTCAGGAACCAGAGCCAGAGTCTGGAACACAGACCCTGGAGAGAGTGTCTGGAACACAGACCCTGGAGAGAGTGTCTGGAACACAGACCCTGGAGAGAGTGTCTGGAACACAGACCCTGGAGAGAGTGTCTGGAACACAGACCTGGAGAGAGTGTCTGGAACACAGACACTGGAGAGAGTGTCTGGAACACAGACCCTGGAGAGAGTGTCTGGAACACAGACCCTGGAGAGAGTGTCTGGAACACAGACCCTGGAGAGAGTGTCTGGAACACAGACCCTGGAGAGAGTGTCTGGAACACAGACTCTGGAGAGAGTGTCAGAAACACAGGTCCCAGAGACAGTATCTGAAACACAGACTCTGGAGAGAGTGTCGAAAACACAGGTCCCAGAGACAGTATCTGAAACACAGACTCTGGAGACAGTCTCAGGAACACAAGTCTCAGAGACAGTGTCTGAAACACAGATCCCGAAGACAGAAACACAATTTCCAGAGACAGTGTCAGAAATACGGATCCCAGACACAGTCTCAGAAACACAGAACCTGGAGATGGTTTCAGAAACACAGACCCCAGAGACAGAGACCAAAACACAGATCCCAGAGACGGTGTCAGAAACACAGACCCTGGAGACATATTCAGAAACACAGGTCCCAGAGACAGTGTCAGAAACACAGATAACAGAGACTGTGTCAGAAACACAGTCCCTGGACAGAGTGTCAGAAACACAGGTCTCAGAGATAGTGTCAGAAACACAGGTCGCAGAAACTGTGTCAGAAACACAGGTCGCAGAAACTGTGTCAGAAACACAGGTCGCAGAAACTGTGTCAGAAACACAGGTCGCAGAAACTGTGTCAGAAACACAGGTCGCAGAAACTGTGTCAGAAACACAGGTCGCAGAAACTGTGTCAGAAACACAGGTCGCAGAAACAGTGTCAGAAACACAGGTCGCAGAAACTGTGTCAGAAACACAGGTCGCAGAAACTGTGTCAGAAACACAGGTCGCAGAAACTGTGTCAGAAACACAGGTCGCAGAAACTGTGTCAGAAACACAGGTCGCAGAAACTGTGTCAGAAACACAGGTCGCAGAAACTGTGTCAGAAACACAGCCCCTGGAGAGAGTGTCAGAAATACAGATCCCAGAAAGAGTGTCAGAAACACAAGTCGCAGAGACAGTGCCAGAAACACAGACTCCAGAGACAGTGTCAAAAACACAGATAACAGAGACGGTGTCAGAAATACAGTCCCATGAGGCAGTGTCAGAAACACTGGACTTGGAGACAGTGTCAGAAACACAGGTCTCAGAGATGGTGTCAGAAACACACATCGCAGAGACTGTATCAGAAACACAGGGCTTGGAGATAAAGTCTGAAACACAGATCCTAGACACAGTTTCAGGAACACATATCCTAGAGACATTGTCAGAAACACAGGACTTGGAGAAAGTGTCAGAAAAACAGGTTGCAGAAACAGCGTCAGAAACACAAGTCACAGAGACGGTGTCAGAAACATGGTCCCTGGAGAGACAGTCAGAAACACAGACCCTGGAGACAGTGTCAGAAACGCAGTCCCTGGAGAATGTGTCAGAAACACAATGTCTGGAAACAGTGTTAGAAACACAGGCCCAGGAGAGAGTGTCAGAAACACAAACCTTGGAAACAGATTCTGAAATGCAGATCACGGAGACAGTGTCAGAAACACAAACCATAGAGACGGTTTCAGAAATACAGAATCTGGAGACAGTGTCTGAAACACAAGCCCCAGAGACAGATTCTGAAACACAGACCCCAGAGAGAGTGTCAGAAACACAGACCCTGGAGAGAATGTCAGAAACACAGGTCCCAGAAACACAGGTGCCAAAGACAGTGTCAGAAATACAGTCGCAGGAAAGAGTTACTGAGACACAGATCCATGAGACAGATTCTGAAACACAGATTCCAGAGAGATTATCAGAAACACAGGCCCCAGAGACAGTATCAGGTACACAGGTCCCAGAGACAGTGTCAGGTACACAGTTCCCAGAGAGAGTGTCAGAAACACAGTCCCTGGAGAGAGTGTCGGAAACACAAATCCCAGAAAGAATGTCAGAAACAGAGACACAAGAGACAGGTTCTAAAACACAGACACCGGAGAGAGTATCAGATGCACAGGACTTGGAGACAGTGTCAGAAACACAGGTCCCAGAGACAGTGTCAGAAACACAGGTCCCAGAGACAGTGTCAGAAACACAGGTCCCAGAGACAGTGTCAGAAACACAGGTCCCAGAGACAGTGTCAGAAACACAGGTCCCAGAGATGGTGTCAGAAACACAAGTTGCAGAGACAGAGTCAGAAACACAGTCCCTGGAGAGTGTATCAGGAACACAGATCCCAGAGACATTGTCAAAAAGACAGACCCCAGAGAGAGTGTCAGAAACACAGGCCGCAAAGACAGAGTTAGATACACAATTCCTGGAGACAGTGTCAGAAACACAAACCCCAGAGACAGATTCAGAAACACAGATCCTAGAGAGAGTGTCAGAAACACAGACCCCGGAAAGTGTATCAGAAACACAGGTCCCAGAAACATTGTCAGAAAAACAGACTCCAGACCAAGTGTCGGATACACAGGACCTGGAGACAGTGTCTGAAACACAGACCGTAGAGACGATCTCAGAAACACAGACACCGAAGACAGAGTCGGAAACACAGGTCCTAAAGACGGTGTCCAAAGCACAGATTACAGACATAGGATCAGAAACACAGACCCTGGAGAGCGTGTCCAAAACACAGATCCCAGAAGCAGTGTCACAAACACAGGACCCAACCAAACTGTCAAAAGCACAGGACTTGGAAACAGTATCAGAAACACAAGGTAGGATATCTGTACCAGAAACACAGATCATAGAAACACTGTTAAGCACACAGGACCCAGAAGCAGTGTCAGAAGCACAGGCCAGGGAAACTGCAGTAATATTACACAACCTAGGCCCAGTGACAGAAACACAGGTCACACCTCCTAGTCCAGAGAGAAAAGACTGTGTGTCAGTAACACAAGACAAGAAGCATGTGGAAGAAACAGAACGCAGGCTTGTGGCATTAGAAATGGAGCTTGCAGAAGCAATAGCAGGAATAGAGGGCAAAGGTCATGGAGCAGAAGCAGAAAGCATATCCAGAGAGGAAAGAGCAATGGACAGAGAAACATTGGGCAAAAAGCACAAGGAGGCAGTGTTTACAACACAGGGCAGGAAACCTGGAATAGAAACACAAGATCAGGAAGCAATGGGAAAAACACAGGAAGGAGAAGATGTGTTAGAAATGCAGGACATGGAGACAGTGACAGAAATGCAGGACATGGAGACAGTGACAGAAACGCAGGACATGGAGACAGTGACAGAAACGCAGGACATGGAGACAGTGACAGAAACAGACATTAGGGACCCTGCAGAAGAATCAGAAGGCAGAGATGGAGAGGCAGAGAAAAAAGTAATCAGAAAAATATTGGAAGAAACAGAGGAGAGAGAAATTAGGAACGATTCGTTGGAAACACAGAATAAAGACTCTGGGATAGACAAACAAGACTGGGAAACAACGCCAGAAACACAGGATGGAAAGGATAAGGTAAAAACACAGGACAACAAGGCAGTGCTTGAAATTCTGGACCAGGATATAGTGGCAGTAACACAGGACCATGAGGTAATAGTAGAAACACAGGACCGTGAGACAGTGGGAGAAACACAGGACAAAAAGGTGGTTATGGAAACACTAAAGGCAGTACTGGGAACACAGGCCAAAGAGACAGTGCTTGAAATTCTGGACCAGGAGATAATGGCAGTAACAAAGGACAGCGAGGCAGTAGTAAAAACACAGGACAGTGAGGCAGTAGTAAAAACACAGGACAGTGAGGCAGTAGTAAAAACACAGGACAGTGAGGCAGTAGTAAAAACACAGGACAGTGAGGCAGTAGTAAAAACACAGGACAGTGAGGCAGTAGTAAAAACACAGGACAGTGAGGCAGTAGTAAAAACACAGGACAGTGAAGCAGTAGTAAAAACACAGGACAGTGAGGCAGTAGTAAAAACACAGGATATGGAGACAGTAGTAAAAACACAGGACAGTGAGGCAGTAGTAAAAACACAGGACAGTGAGGCAGTAATAAAAACACAGGACAGTGAGGCAGTAGTAAAAACACAGGACAGTGAGGCAGTAATAAAAACACAGGACAGTGAGGCAGTAATAAAAACACAGGACAGTGAGGCAGTAGTAAAAACACAGGACAGTGAGGCAGTAGTAAAAACACAGGACAGTGAGGCAGTAGTAAAAACACAGGACAGTGAGGCAGTAGTAAAAACACAGGACAATGAAGCAGTAGTTAAAACACAGGACAGTGAGGCAGTAGTTAAAACACAGGACAGTGAGGCAGTAGTAAAAACACATGATATGGAGACAGTAGTAAAAACACAGGACAGTGAGACAGTAATAAAAACACAGGACAGTGAGGCAGTAGTAAAAACACAGGAAATGGAGACAGTATAAAAACACAGGACAGTGAGGGGTAATAAAAACACAGGACAGTGAGGCAGTAGTAAAAACACAGGATATGGAGACAGTAGTAAAAACACAGGACAGTGAGGCAGTAGTAAAACACAGACAGTGAGACAGTAGTAAAAACACAGGACAGTGAGACAGTAGTAAAAACACAGGACAGTGAGACAGTAGTAAAAACACAGGACAGTGAGGCAGTAGTAAAAACACAGGACAGTGAGGCAGTAGTAAAAACACAGGATATGGAGACAGTAGTAAAAACACAGGACATGGAGACAGTAGTAGAAACACAGGACAGTGAGGCAGTAGTAAAAACACAGGACAATGAAGCAGTAGTAAAAACACAGGACAGTGAGGCAGTAGTAAAAACACAGGACAGTGAGACAGTAATAAAAACACAGGACAGTGAGACAGTAATAAAAACACAGGACAGTGAGGCAGTAATAAAAACACAGGACAGTGAGGCAGTAGTAAAAACACAGGATATGGAGACAGTAGTAAAAACACAGGACAGTGAGGGAGTAATAAAAACACAGGACAGTGAGGCAGTAATAAAAACACAGGACAGTGAGACAGTAATAAAAACACAGGACAGTGAGACAGTAATAAAAACACAGGACAGTGAGACAGTAATAAAAACACAGGACAGTGAGGCAGTAGTAAAAACACAGGAAATGGAGACAGTAGTAAAAACACAGGACAGTGAGGGGGTAATAAAAACACAGGACAGTGAGGCAGTAGTAAAAACACAGGATATGGAGACAGTAGTAAAAACACAGGACAGTGAGGCAGTAGTAAAAACACAGGACAGTGAGGCAGTAATAAAAACACAGGACAGTGAGGCAGTAATAAAAACACAGGACAGTGAGGCAGTAGTAAAAACACAGGATATGGAGACAGTAGTAAAAACACAGGACAGTGAGACAGTAGTAAAAACACAGGACAATGAAGCAGTAGTAAAAACACAGGACATGAAGCAGTAGTAAAAACACAGGACAGTGAGACAGTAGTAAAAACACAGGACAATGAAGCAGTAGTAAAAACACAGGACAATGAAGCAGTAGTAAAAACACAGGACAGTGAGGCAGTAGTAAAAACACAGGACAGTGAAGCAGTAGTAAAAACACAGGACAGTGAAGCAGTAGTAAAAACACAGGACAGTGAGACAGTAGTAAAAACACAGGACAGTGAGGCAGTAGTAAAAACACAGGACAGTGAAGCAGTAGTAAAAACACAGGACAGTGAGACAGTAGTAAAAACACAGGACAATGAAGCAGTAGTAAAAACACAGGACATGAAGCAGTAGTAAAAACACAGGACAGTGAGGCAGTAGTAAAAACACAGGACAGTGAAGCAGTAGTAAAAACACAGGACAGTGAAGCAGTAGTAAAAACACAGGACAGTGAGGCAGTAGTAAAAACACAGGACAGTGAGGCAGTAGTAAAAACACAGGACAGTGAAGCAGTAGTAAAAACACAGGACAGTGAGGCAGTAGTAAAAACACAGGACAGTGAGGCAGTAATAAAAACACAGGACAGTGAAGCAGTAGTAAAAACACAGGACAGTGAGACATCAGATGGGATGCAAGATTGCTATACAGGACAGAGAAGTAAAACCCAGGAAGGAATCGATGGAATGCCAAATGCTGAGGATTTGAGAGGTTTGGATTTGGGAACGACACTCCCAGGATATTTCACCAATGAGACTGAGACCAGCATCCATGTTCCCACACACAAATCTCAAGACCACTGGAGTATCCCTGGAGCTTTGACTGATAGTGATGTACGAGAGGGAGTAACAGGAATGCTGGAACGTGTGGCTAGAAAAGACAGTGTTCCAGGGTCTGCTGGTGAGGAACCATCGCGGTCTCTGTCACATGGCCAGGGAGACACGGCAACAACCTCCCTCCACACTGCGGGATTGTCGATGATGTTTGCGGAGACCAATGGGAGGTCGGATGGCCCACATTTGATTAGTGTGACTCCTGCAGCCTCGCGGCCGAGCAATGTTACTGCTTTATTGACAGAGCCAGAGATTGACGATGAACAACACCCTGCAACACTGGGGGACCAAAACCAAACCTGACCATCGGCAGAGCTCCCCAGTGATGGTACGTACCAACACTTAATATAAAAACAGCGCCTTCAGATCCCGCGCCTGCCCTCTCACTGATGAGACATAAATTGGTGAAGACAAATGTAGGTCCCTTACAGTCAGAAGCAAGGGAATTTATAATGGGGAGAAATGGTTGACTAACTGAATACAAACTTTGGTTCAATCTTCACAAAGGAGGACACAAATAAGATACCGGAAATGTTAGGGAGCACAGGGTTTAGTGCGAGGGAGAAACTGAAGGCAATCACCATTAGTAGGGAAATGGTATTGGGGAAACTGGTGGGATTAAAGGTGGAGAAATCCCCAGGGCCGAATAATCGACATCCCAGAGTGTTTAATCTGGTGGCCCTGGAAGCAGTGGATGTATTGGTGGTCATCTTCCAAAACTCTATAGACTCTGGAACGGTCTCTACAGATCAGTGGGAGCTAATATATCCTGACTATTTAAAAAGAGAGATAGCGAGAAAACAGGGAAAGATAGATCAGTCAGCTTAGATCAGATCAGACTAGATCAGATCAGACTGTTATCAGTAATGGGGAAAATGCTGGAATTCATTATCAAAGAATTTACATTGAAAACAGAGGCAGGATCAGATAGAATCAGCATGGATATGTGAAAGGGAAATCATACTATTGGAATTATTTGAAGATGTAACTAGCAGGGTTGATATGGGGGAGCCAGTGGATGTGGTTTATTTGGACTTTCAGAAAGCTTTGAACAAAGTCCCACATTAGAGGTTAGTGTGTAAAATTAAAGCTCATGAGATTGTGGGGAGTGTCCTGAGATGGATAGAAAGATCTCTGAAGGTTGCCACTCAAATGGATAGAGCTGTGAAGAAGGCTTATAGTGTGTTTATTAACAGGAGGTTTGAGTTTAAGAGCTGTGGGGTTATGAACAAAGAACAAAGAACAACACAGCACAGGAAACAGGCCCTTCAGCCCTACAAACCCGCGCCACCCATTTTAACCCTCAGTGAGTGCCTCACTCCAATCCTTTTACCTATGACTTTTGTCTATGCATCTTGGAGTTCACAATAAAGGGGTGCAAATTTAGAGCATTTTAAGTGCACCAGATTAAGGAAAGTCTAATTTAGGGACAATTTGTTAACACCAATCAGCCCAAAAGCACCTTTTTGGGGTGTGGGAGGAAACTGGAGCACCTGGAGAAAATCCACGGGAGAATGTGCAAATTCCCATGGAGACCGACCCAAGCTGGAGATCCGACCCAGGTCCCTCTATCTGCACAGCAAACGGTGATAGTCACTGAGCTGTTGTGTTACGTCAGATGGTCCAGTTTAAGCGTAACACTAACGACGTGAAGCACAAGGCAACTCTCGAAGCAACATCCAAGAGCAACCCTCGCACGACCCACCTCACATATGCCCCTTGTTGGACAACAAGGCAGACCGAATCATCTGTGGATGTACAACTATACTGGACATTGATGAGACCACATTTGGAATATTGTGTGCAGTTCTGGTCACCTCACTATAAGAAGGATGCGGAAGCATTGAAGAGAGTGCAGAGGAGATTTACCAGGATGCTGCCTGGTTTGGAGGGTAGGTCTTATGAGGAAAGGTTGAGGAAGCTGGGGCTTTTCTCTTTAGAGCGGAGAATGATGAGAGGTGACTTAATAGAGGTTTATAAGATGATGAGGGGGATTGATAGAGTAGAGATGGAGAGACTATTTCCTCGGTGGATGTAGCTGTTACTAAGGAGCATAACTGTAAGGTTCATGGTGGGAGATATAGGAGGGATGTCCGAGGTAGATTCTTCACTCAGAGAGTGATTGGGGTGTGGAATGCACTGCCTGCTGTGATAGTGGAGTTGGACACTTTAGGCACCAGAAATATAGGAAGTGGGATAGCTTGATCTTGGGTTTGGACAAAGCTCGGCACAACATTGAGGGCCGAAGGGCCTGTACTGTGCTGTACTGTTCTATATTTCTATGTTTAAAACTGATTGGCAAATTGGAAACAATGAGTCAGAATAAATGAGTCTTTTTCCAAGTGGCAGGTTGTACCAGAGGGATCAGTGCTGGGACCCCACCTATTCACTATATATATTAATGATTTAGATGAGAGAACTAAATGTAATATTTCCAAATTTGCAGGTGACACAAAGCTCAGTGGGAGGGTGAGCTGTGGGGAGGATGCAGAGAACCTTCAGTGTGATTTGCACAGGCTGAGTGTGTGGGCAAATGCTTAGCAGATGTGGATAAATGTGAGGTTATCGACTGTGGGCAGCAATAACAGGAAGGCAGATAATTATCTGAATGGTTATAAACTGAGAGGGAGGAATGTGCAACGAGACTTGGGTATCATTGAAGGTAAACATGCAGGTGCAACAGGCAGGAAAAATGGAAAATAATATGTTGGCCTTCACAGTGAGAGGATTGGAATACAGGAGCCCCAAGGATGTCGGGATGCGATTATACAGGGCTCAGTAAGACAACACCTGGAGTATTGTGAGCAGTTTTGGTCTCCCTACTGAGGAAGGATGTCCTTGTTATAGAGGGAGCACAGCGAAGGTTTACCAGGCTGATTCCTGAGATGGTGGGATTGACTTATGAGGAGAGATGGAGTCAATTAGGATGATATTCCCTGGAGTTTAGAAAAGCAAGAGAGGATCTCATAGAAACCTATGAAATATTAACAGGATTATACAGGGTAAATTAAGGAAGGATGTTCTTGATGGTGGGGATGTCCAGATCAGGGGTCACAGTCTGTAGATACAGGGTAGAGGGTTTAGGACAGAGATGAGGAGACATTTCTTCACTCAGAGAGTGGTCAGCCTGTGGAATTTCCTACCACAGAAAGCAGTTGATGTTAAAAACATATGTTTTCAAGAAGGAGTTAGATATAGATTTTGCAGTAAAGGGGATCAAAGTATATGGGGAGAAGGCAGGATCAGATTATTGAGTTTGATCATCAGCCATTGTCATAAGCAGGCTCGAAGGGCCGAATAGACCCCTCCTGCTCCGATTTCATGTGATTTCAGGTGAATATAAAAGATTCTGTGGCTACTCTTTTAACGAAGAACAGGGAGTTTCCCCCTGCCCCCCAGAGCCAATACTTATCCCTCAATCAAATTCACAGAAAACAGATTATTCACTCATTATCATCAGGGTCAGTGTGATCTTCCTGTGAATAAATTGATCTTCAAAGTTTCACAATAATTACAAAGATATTTAATTGGTTGTAAAACACTCTGGAATGCTGTGTCGCTCTCTGTGTCGGGGAATGGAAATTCAAGCTCTTCTATCCTCTTCTGCACACTTTCTCACTTTCTCATTTGCCTTTTTTCTCTGTTAACTCCCTCTAAATTGCCCAACCAGCTACACACCCACACACACACACACACACCCACACCCACACACACACACCCACACACACACACACACACCCCCCACATCCAAACACACCCCCCTCACACCCACATCCAAACACACACACACCCCTATACACCCACACACACACAAATCCAAACAACACCCACACACCCACATCCAAACACACACACACACCCAACATCCAACACACACACACACACCCACATCCAAACACACACACCACACCACCCACATCCAAACACACATACACACCCATATACACCCACACACCACACACCCACATCCAAACACACACACACCCAAACACACCAACCCACATCCAAACACACACACACCCATATACACCCACACACCCAAATCCAAATATACCCACACACCCACACACACATCCAAACACACACCACACACCCACATCCAAAAACACACACACACCCAAATATACCACACACCCACATCCAAACACACACCCACATCCAACACACACACATACACCCACACACCCACATCCAAACACACACACACACATACACCCACACACCCACATCCAAACACACACACACACATACACCCACACCCAAACACACACACATACACCCACACATCCACATCCAAACACACACACACACACACACACATATATACCCACACACTCACATCCAAACACTCACACACCCATCACACTCACACCCCTACACACACACGTATACACACACACACTCTCAAACACACTCACAGAGAGTTGTTTTGCTTTCTCGTGATGCAGATCTTGTATTTAATGTTGTAAATATTGCTGATGGAGGAATAAAACATTGTGTAAAAAATCCAAATTGATCAACTCCAATTAAAGAGCTGGAGGTGCCCAGGAGAGAGAGAGAGAGAGACTGGGAGTAAATGCAGTTTGGTGCACTCACATTGGAGCTCAGCACCTAATTAATGAGAATTTGACTGGGGATCCAAGCAGACTCAGCATAATGACAGGAATGATTTGTTTAAGCTCAAGCTGAGCTTTGCACCTGAACAGTAGACAAATATTTCTGCATCGCTAGCAAACACGACTCTCAATTGGGAGTTACCGTGTGAACAGCAAACTGACAACAAGGAAATGTTCCTCATTAGACAGCACTCCAGATTCCTACCTTAATATTCTATTACACTGTATGTATGGAATAGAGAGGGCTTTGCATTAACATAGCACCTTTAACCACTTCAGAATACTCTAGAGCATGTTCCAGCTGATGAATTATTTTGTGTATGTACTGTTGTAATGTAGGAAATATAGCAGTCAGTTTGTACACAGTAAGATCCCACAAACTTGGGAGCAAAGTGACAATGATCGGATCTGTTTGAGGTCATGATGATTGAGGGGCACAGAATGGTTGGCAGAGTGAGCAAATTCTCCCACAGTTCACAATTATTCAACAAAATCATCTGGATCTTTAACATTTGCCTGGGGGAACAGCTGGAGCTTTGATTTAACATATCAGGCACAATTTTACCAAGACGTTTTGCCTGTTTTCGGGTGGGAAAATTTGGTAAAGTTGGGCTTGAGGCAAGCAGCACAATCCACACCTGCCTCTGAGCGCATTCCCCCTTCATCAAATACCTAAAACAGCAGCAATTGGGACTGCACCCAAAACAGCCGCAATGTCAATTTAAATGTATTTACAGCATGTGCCCCTTTACCATCATGTTCACCTGTCCAAATACGGTGCAAAACAGACACGCTCCATAAAGCTCCGGTTTGGGTGCTCCAACTTTTGCAGAGGGAAGTTCAGAGCTTCCAATGGCTCTCGAACTCAGATCGGTGATGGTGGGGAGAGGGATGGGATGGTCAGATTGTTCTCTGGTGAGGGGGAGAGAGGAGGGTCAGATCGTTCGCTGGAGGTGGGTGAGAGAGGGGGATCAGATCTGCTGGTAATGTTGTGGGGTGGGGCAACGTCTGTGGGAGCGAGGGGAAAAGCATTATCTAGCCTGGGAGCAACGTGGGAGGGGAGTGTTTTTCAAAATTTTTATGATTGTGCATAAACAATTGAAACCGCTCTGCCCACAGCACGATTCAATAATCACTGCGTCTTTTCCAGGCTGAGTGTGTATGGGGCACCTGAGAACGGGTCAAAAATTCGGATCTGAAACACTCCCAGATTCAGCGCTTAGAATCAAAATGGTAAAATCGGCCCAAACATGTGAAAGTGCTCCTGTGACAGTGCGGCACTCCCTCAGTACTGACCCTCTGACAGTGCGGCACTCCCTCAGTACTGACCCTCTGACAGTGCGACACTCCCACAGCACTGACCCTCTGACAGTGCAGCACTCCCTCAGCACTGACCCTCTGACAGTGTGGTACTCCCTCAGCACTGATCCTCTGACAGTGCGGCACTCCCGCAGCACTGACCCTCTGACAGTGCAGCACTCCCTCAGTACTGACCCTCTGACAGTGTGGCACTCCCGCAGCACTGACTCTCTGACAGTGCAGCATTCCCTCAGTACTGACCCTCTGACAGTGCGGTACTCCCTCAGCACTGACCCTCTGACAGTGCGGCACTCCCGCAGCACTGACCCTCTGACAGTGCAGCACTCCCTCAGTACTGACCCTCTGACAGTGTGGCACTCCCGCAGCACTGACTCTCTGACAGTGCAGCATTCCCTCAGTACTGACCCTCTGACAGTGCGGAACTCCCGTAGCACTGACCCTCTGACAGTGCAGGACTCCCTCAGTACTGACCCTCTGACAGTGCGGCGTTCCCTCAGCACTGACCCTCTGACAGTGCGGCACTCCCTCAGTACTGACCCTCTGACAGTGCGGCATTCCCTCAGTACTGACCCTCTGACAGTGCAGCACTCCCTCAGTACTGACCCTCTGACAGTGCAGCACTCCCTCAGTACTGACCCTCTGACAATGCAGCACTCCCTCAGTACTGACCCTCTGACAATGCAGCACTCCCTCAGTACTGACCCTCTGACGGTGCGGTACTCCCTCAGTACTGACCCTCTGACAGTGCGGTACTCCCGCAGCACTGACCCTCTGACAGTGCAGCATTCCCTCAGTACTGACCCCCTGACAGTGCGGTACTCCCTCAGTACTGATCCTCTGACAGTGCGGCACTCCGCAGCACTGACTCTCTGACAGTGCAGCACTCCCTCAGTACTGACCCTCTGACAGTGCAGCACTCCCTCAGTACTGACCCTCTGACAGTGCAGTACTCCCTCAGTACTGACCCTCTGACAATGCAGCACTCCCTCAGTACTGACCCTCAGACGGTGCGGTACTCCCTCAGTACTGACCCTCTGACAGTGCGGCACTCCCGCAGCACTGACCCTCTGACAGTGCAGCATTCCCTCACTACTGACCCCCTGACAGTGCAGTACTCCCTCAGTACTGATCCTCTGACAGTGCGGCACTCCCGCAGCACTGACCCTCTGACAGTGCAGTACTCCCTCAGTACTGACCCTCTGACAGTGCAGCACTCCCTCAGTACTGACCCTCTGACAGTGCAGTACTCCCTCAGTACTGACCCTCTGACAGTGCAGCACTCCCTCAGTACTGACCCTCTGACAGTGCAGCACTCCCTCAGCACTGACCCTCTGACAGTGCAGCATTCCCTCACTACTGACCCTCTGACAGTGCAGTACTCCCTCAGTACTGATCCTCTGACAGTGCGGCACTCCCGCAGCACTGACCCTCTGACAGTGCAGCACTCCCTCAGTACTGACCCTCTGACAGTGCAGCACTCCCTCAGTACTGACCCTCTGACAGTGCAGTACTCCCTCAGTAGTGACCCTCTGACAGTGCAGCACTCCCTCAGTACTGACCCTCTGACAGTGCAGCACTCCCTCAGCACTGACCCTCTGACAGGTGGTACTCCCTCAGCATTGATCTCTGACAGTGCAGCACTCCCTCAGCACTGACCCTCTGACAGTGCGGCACTCCCTCAGCACTGACCCTCTGACAGTGCGGCACTCCCTCAGCACTGACCCTCTGACAGTGCGGCACTCCCTCAGTACTGACCCTCTGACAGTGCGGCACTCCCTCAGCACTGACCCTCTGACAGTGCAGCACTCCCTCAGCACTGACCCTCTGACAGTGTGGCACTCCCTCAGCACTGACCCTCTGACAGTGCGGCACTCCCTCAGCACTGACCCTCTGACAGTGCAGCACTCCCTCAGTACTGACCCTCTGACAGTGCGGCACTCCCGCAGCACTGACCCTCTGACAGTGCAGCACTCCCTCAGTACTGACCCTCTGACAGTGCGGCACTCCCGCAGCACTGACCCTCTGACAGTGCAGCACTCCCTCAGTACTGACCCTCTGACAGTGCGGCATTCCCTCAGTACTGACCTCTGACAGTGCAGCACTCCTCAGACTGACCTCTGACAGTGAGCATCCCTCAGTACTGACCCTCTGACAGTGCAGCTTGTGACCCTCTGACGGTGCGTACTCCCTCAGTACTGACCTCTCTGACAGTGCGGCACTCCCGCAGCACTGACCCTCTGACAGTGCAGCACTCCCTCAGTACTGACCCTCTGACAGTGCAGCACTCCCTCAGTACTGACCCTCTGACAGTGCAGCACTCCCTCAGTACTGACCCTCTGACAATGCAGCACTCCCTCAGTACTGACCCTCTGACGGTGCGGTACTCCCTCAGTACTGACCCTCTGACAGTGCGGCACTCCCGCAGCACTGACCCTCTGACAGTGCAGCATTCCCTCAGTACTGACCCCCTGACAGTGCGGTACTCCCTCAGTACTGATCCTCTGACAGTGCGGCACTCCCGCAGCACTGACTCTCTGACAGTGCAGCACTCCCTCAGTACTGACCCTCTGACAGTGCAGTACTCCCTCAGTACTGACCCTCTGACAGTGCAGCACTCCCTCAGTACTGACCGTCTGACGGTGCGGTACTCCCTCAGTACTGACCCTCTGACAGTGCGGCACTCCCGCAGCACTGACCCTCTGACAGTGCAGCATTCCCTCAGTACTGACCCTCTGACAGTGCAGCACTCCCTCAGTACTGACCCTCTGACAGTGCAGTACTCCCTCAGTACTGACCCTCTGACAGTGCGGCATTCCCTCAGTACTGACCCTCTGACAGTGCAGCACTCCCTCAGCACTGACCCTCTCACAGTGCAGCACTTCCTCAGTACTGACCCTCTGACGGTGCGGCACTCCCTCAGCACTGACCCTCTGACAGTGCGGCACTCCCTCAGCACTGACCCTCTGAGAGTGTGGTATAATCATTGTGCTGAGGAATCTGTCCAGTGCTGCAATGTGGGATCATTTATTAAATAAAATTCTGTCTGTTCTCAAAATGTACAGCATGAGGCCATTCGGCCCATCATGCCTGTGCTGTCTCTGTGAACAACCCCTCCAATTATTCCCACCCTCTCAGTTCCCTGTATCTCTGCAAATCTTTCCCTTTCAACTGTCTCTCTAATTCCCTCTTGAAAGTTATCATTGAATCTGTTTCCACTTTCCTTTTTGCACATTCCAGATTACAGCAACTCTAATTTTATAAAATTCCTCTTATTTGCGCAGAGGAGGTTTTTTTTGGAAAATGACTCTAACCTGTTTGCCTCTGGTTTCTGACCCCCGCCCCCGGCACTGGCGACATTGGTTCTGATTGTACCGCCAAACCCACCCCAAAATCACAGAATGGCCTTTTCTGTTGCCCTTGGGGTGATTTTACAGGCCTCGGGGCAGGGCTGTCGGTAAAATCCCAGCCACTGTCTTCTTATTTGCACTTTGATTAAATTTCCTCGCTTTTCCAAACTCTCCTCATGACTGAACCGTCCATTCTGTGTCTCATTTCTCATCAACTTTCCTGCCTTGGCTTTTGTATTTCAGGAGTTTTTCCATGGTGGTGAAAGGGAGAGATTCCGAATGGGAGCCTCTTGGTGGATCATCTAACCCAGAGAGCAGGAACATGTATAACCTCACCAGCTTGTTAGCTGTAGATTCTTCAGGCACCTCAATCTGGAGCTATTTCGACAGGAGATCTTTCTCTCTCTCATTGATTCCGACATTGGAAATATCTGCGCTGAGTGGACAACAGGAATGCCTCACTATCTCGCAGAGAGCAACCTCGGCTGGAAATGCAAAATTAGGACCCTTTCTCTGAACATTTGTGATTTGTTATGCTCCATAGAAGTGAATAAATGCTATTTTTATGCAGTTAACTTATCGCTAAATATTTGCTGTGTGAGTGATGTTAAATATAAACCTTGGTGAGGAAGTAACTCCTCATTCATGTGAAGACTGGAGATTGAGTGAGTTTCAACACTGTCAGATTCACGCTGTATTTTCACTGAAGTAAAGATTGCAGCAGCCAATCTGTACGTAGCAATATGTCACAAGTTTCATCTGTCAGAGACTGGAGAGGATGTGACTGAGGTAGACGGAAAAGAAACGGCGTTGACAATTTAAATGCGAATAAGTGTGAGATAATGCACTTTGGAAGAACAGCGCATATTGTAAAAACATACTATTTTGCAAAGTTGAAGAGAAATACGACTGCATGTTCACAAATCCTTGAATGTGGCAGGACAAAGTGATCAGGGTTAAAAAAGCTTATGTAATACTTGGTTTTGTAAATTAGGGTATTTGAATAGAAAATCATATAACTCATACTCAGCTTTGACAAAATATTGGCTAGCAGCTTAGGGTCCAATTCTGAGCACTGAAGCTTTGGAGAGGGTGTGCAGGAGATTTACTAAAATGTTCCCAGGGATGAGGAAATATGAGGGATATTCCAAGGAATATGGGCCAAATGCGGGCAATTGGGATTAGTTTAGGGGTTTAAAAAAAAAGAGTTGGGCCGAAGGGCCTGTTTCCATGGTACAAACCTGTAAGAGGGACTTGGGGGAACGTAGAGAGACTGGGGAAGCTGGGATTATTCTCCTGGGAGCAGAGAAGATTAAGAGGAGGTTTAATAGAGGAGGTCAAAATCAGGAAGAGTTTTGATGGAGTAAATCAGGAGAAAGTGTTTGCAATGTCAGGAGGGTGGGTAACAAGAGGGACACAGATTGAAGAGAATCAGGAAAAGACCTGGAAGAAAAATGAGCAGAAAATTCTCCACACAGAAAATGGTTAAGTTCTGGAACGTACCTTCTGAAAGGGCTGGGAAAACAGATTCCATTGGAAAAGGAAATTGGACATGTTCTTAAAAGATATGGTTAATAATTGGGATTTAAGACGAATTGGGAGAACGCTTTTAAAGTGCTGGCACAGCATGATGAACCATCTGGCTTCATTCCGTGCTGTAAGATTCTATTTTGTATTTGCAGCAGCAGGAACATGGATTCAGAGTGGGATAGATGACAGCGGGTAGAGCAGACGGTTCTTTTCTTTCAGATTGGAGGGAGGGATAAATGGAATTTTCCAAAATCCAGCATTCTATCCACTCTTGTTTCTGATGTAGAAAAATAAGCTGCATTTGAGCATGCAGGGCATAATTTTGAAATTTGTAGATGACATGAAACTTTTACATATAATAGAACATAGAACATAGAACATTACAGCACAGAACAGGCCCTTCGGCCCTCGTGTTTTATCACTAATAAAGTGATAAAATTAGTGACTGACCTGAAAATGACATTTAGAGAATGGGCAGACAGGTGATAAACTTAGATTCAACACTGAGAGATGATATGTCAGGTACTAGAACATAGAACATAGAACATTACAGCGCAGAACAGGACCTTTGGCCTTCGATGTTGCGCCAACCAATTATGAAAAAAGCAATGACCCTTCAAACTAAACCATTCCCTTCTTTTCCATAAACTTATCTACTAACCTCTTAAACGCCACCAAACTTGGCGCATCTACAACTGCCGCAGGCAGGGCATTCCACTCCCGAACCACCCTCTGGGTAAAGAACCTACCCCTGATATCCGTCCTATAACTATCACCCCTTAATTTAAAGCTGTGTACCCTCGTGCTAGCTTTCTCCATCCTAGAAAAAAGGCTATCACTGTCCACCCTATCTAAACCTCTAATCATCTTATATGTTTCAATAAGGTCTCCTTTTAGCCACCTTCTTTCTAACGAAAACAACCTCAAATCCCTCAGCCTCTCTTCATAAGACCTGCCTTCCATACCAGGCAACATCCTGGTAAACCTCGTCTGTACCCTCTCCAATGCCTCCACATCTTTCTTATAATGTGGGGACCAGAACTGCACACAATACTCCAAGTGCGGCCGCACTAGAGTTTTGTACAGTTGCAACATGACGTTGCGGCTCCGAAATTCAATCCCCCTACCAATAAAAGCCAAGACTCCATATGCCTTCTTAACAACCTTCTTGACTTGACTGCCTACTTTCAGGGATCTATGCACATACACACCATGATCCCTCTGTTCATCTAGACTACTAAGAATCCTACCATTTGCCCTATACTCTACACATTTATTATTTCTGCCATAGTGCATTATCTCACACTTTTCCACATTAAACTCCATTTGCCACCTCTCGGCCCAGCTCTGCAACTTGTCCAAGTTCCTCTGCAAACTAGAACACCCCTCTTCACTATCTACCACTCCACCGACTTTAGTGTCATCTGCAAATTTACTAATCCATCCTTCAATACCCTCACCCAGATCATTTATAAAAATTACAAACAGCAGGGGCCCCAAACCAGACCCCTGAGGCACACCACTCGTCACCGAACTCCACGATGAATATCTCCCATCAACCACCACCCTCTGTCTTCTATCTGCTAGCCAATTCCTAACCCAATTAGCTAAATCACCCTCCATCCCATACATCTGCATTTTCTGCAGAAGTCTTCCATGGGCCACCTTATCAAACGCCTTACTAAAGTCCATATGTACCACATCAACCGCCTTACCCCCATCCACCTCTTTAGTCACTTTTTCAAAAAACTCAATAAGGTTAGTAAGGCACTACCTACCCTTCACAAAACCATGCTGACTATCCCCAATCAATTCATTTCTCTCTAAATAACTATAAATCCTATCCCTAATAATTCTCTCCAATACTTTGCCCACAAAGTAGGTATTGGTAGTAAGAATGTAGAAAGAAAATACAAATTAAATGATAGAATTTTAAGTGGGATTCAGGGGCAGAGAGGCACTGGGGTGTATCATGCTCAAGATAATATGAAGATATTAATGGTTATGGACTGAGAAAGTGGTCACAGAAGTTTACAACACAACTGCAACTTATCTTGTGGCTATAGACATTTAAACTGTGGATAGTACTTGATTCTGTGGCCAATATTGAATTAAACGTGGACCTGAACAAGGGAACTTTGCAGTCACCTGTGAAGTTGAAACCTCTCATTGTATAAGGATGGATCAGCTTTGAGGAATAAATAGAAGAGAATGGTTGAGCTCAGGCTGGGACATAGATAAGACTGGCCAATGTTAACGGCTACTACATCATTATAGTCTGGACAGGAGAAGTGTCAACCCCAGTCAGGTGACACAAACTAGCTTTCAGGGACTAGAAAATGCCCTGAACAAAGCAAATCCAGTGGCAAATATCTGAACGACCAGAAACATTCAAAACTGCTGAGCCTTTATAGCTAAATGACCAAAGAGGTGGATGGGGGTAAGGCAGTTGATGTGGTACATATGGACTATAGTAAGGCGTTCGATAAGGTGGCCCATGGAAGGCTTCTGCAGAAAATGCAGATGTATGGGATTGAGGGTGATTTAGCTAATTGGATTAGGAATTGGCTAGCTGATAGAAGACAGAGGGTGGTGGTTGAGGGAAATTATTCATCATGGAGTTCGGTTACAAGTGGTGTACCTCAGGAATCTGTTTTGGGGCCCCTGCTGTTTGTAATTTTTATAAATGATCTGGATGAGGGTATTGAAGGATGGATTAGTAAATTTGCGGATGACACAAAGTCGGAGGAGTGGTAGATAGTGAAGAGGGGTGTTATAGTTTGCAGAGAGACTTGGACAAGTTGCAGAGCTGGGCCGAGAGTGGCAAATGGAGTTTAATGTGGAAAAGTGTGAGGTAATTCACTTTGGCAGGAATAACAAATGTGTAGAGTATAGGGCTACTGGTAGGACTCTTAATAGTGTTGATGAACAGAGGGATCTTGGTGTATGTGTGCATAGATCCCTGAAAGTTGGCAATCAAGTCGATAAGGTTGTTAAGAAGGCATATGGAGTCTTAGCTTTTATTGTAGGGGGATTGAATTTCGGAGCCGCAACGTCATGTTGCAACTGTACAAAACTCTAGTGCGGCCGCACTTGGAGTATTGTGTGCAGTTCTGGTCCCCACATTATAAGAAAGATGTGGAGGCATTGAGAGGGTACAGAGGAGGTTTACCAGGATGTTGCCTGGTATGGAGGGCAGGTCTTATGAGGAGAGGCTGAGGGATTTGAGGTTGTTTTAGTTAGAAAGAAGGCGGCTAAGAGGAGACCTTATTGAAACATATAAGATGATTAGAGGTTTAGATAGGGTGGACAGTGATAGCCTTCTTCCTCGGATGGAGAAAGCTAGCACGAGGGGACATAGCTTTAAATTAAGGGGTGGTAGTTATAGGGCGGATATCAGAGGTAGGTTCTTTACCCAGAGGGTGGTTAGGGTATGGAATGCCCTGCCTGCGGCAGTTGTAGATGCGCCACGTTTGGTGGCGTTTAAGAGGTTAGTAGATAAGTTTATTGTCGAAAAGGGAAGGTTTAGGTTAGAGGGTCTTTGCTTTTCCCTAATTGGTCGGCGCAACATCGAAGGCCGAAGGTCCTGTTCTGCGCTGTAATGTTCTATGTTCTATGTTCTACATAAATTACTGTGCTAGACCAGATTCCACATCCATGTAAGAACAAATGATGAGTTCTGGATGAGTACATGGGGTTTAATGGGATTGGGAGTTACAGATAGGTCTATGGCCTGGTAGGTACTGATACGATCAGCACAATTTGTGGGCCAAAGAGCCTGTTTGTGATGTAGTGATCTATGTTCTATGTTCTAAATCTATTAGCGAGCCATCCAGAAGGGAATTTACAGCTTCACGAGAATTCTTTGTTTCTCAAAGACCTTCACTCCAGCTAAATGATCAACTCAACAAAGAAGATATCAAACCTTTATCGACGTAGAGATTGAATTGTAATTCTAGCTTTAAAATAATCTGCATCTAATTCTTGTACGTGTGAAAGTGTGAGTGATATAACCAATTGAGATGCTGCAATGCAAACACCCAGGGAGAGTGTGAGATAATAAATAATTTTTATTTTTAAATCACCAAAATGCCTGCTGCTGGAAATTTATCTTAATCTTGGAAAATTCTGTCTAGCGGTAGGGAAATACACACACCTTACACACAAACATTCTCGTTATGGATGGGAAAGGACCACACAAATTCTACCTGTCATTGCAGGTTTGTGCACAAATCTCTGAAGGTGACAGTGCAGGTTAACAAAGCAGTTAATAAAATTCACAGGATCCTGAACTTTATACATAGAGCTTCTGGCCAGAATTTTACTGCCATGCCCTCCCCAAACCCGGGGACGGGCAAGGCTGGGAGAACGGCATTCTCCATTGGCTTCGGATGGGATTGCACAAAACTCGGGCGGAAGTGCTGGTAAAATTCTGCCCGGTCTGAGTGCAAAACCAAAAAGCTAAATCTATATAAAACACCGGTGCGGTCCCAGCTGGAGTCATTGTTACAGAATGGTGACAGCACAGATAAGACCATTTGGCCCATGGTGTCTACACTGAAGGAGCAATGCCCTGAGTGCCGTTCCCTCACCCTCTCCCTGTCACCCTGCACATGCTTCCTTTTCAGATCACAGTCTGATTCACTTTTGAAATCCTGGATTGAACCTCCATCCAGCACACTCTCAGGCAGCATGCTCCAGACCAGAAACACTCAACAAGTTGCCTTCACTTCTTTTACCAATTCCTTGAAGCTGTGCTGTCTAGTTCTCAATCTTTCCACCATTGGACACAGTTCCTCCCTCTCCTCTCTGTCCAGGCCCTTCACCATTTTGGATAACTCTCTCAAATTCCCCTCGTAACCTTCCCCCCAGGGAGAAACTCCAATTTCTCTAATCCACTCACTATTTGTAACTGAAGTTCCTCATCTTCTCAATCATTCTCATGATTTCTTCCTGCACTCTATCACCCATTGTTCAACTACAGAGGCTCTGAGGAATTTGATAGAAATGGTGAAGATCTTGAATGGTTTAGATGGAGTAAATAAAGAGAAACAGTTTGCAGTTGGGGGAAGGATTATTAACCAGCAGACACCCGTAAAAGAACCAGAGGAATCATGAGAATATTCTTTATGCAATGATCAGGTTTGGAAAGCATTGTCTGACAGCACTGTGGATACAAATTCCATCAGCCTTCAAAAAGGAAATAGTGAAACACATGAAGGAGAAGAATTTTTGCAGGAATGTGAGGAAAGAACAGGAAGTAATTGAACTGTATTTCAAAAAAGCTGGTATAAACTTGTTGGCATGCTGGCCTTTCCTTCTGCACTTTTCCAGCATTCTGTGAATAAATTGACTTTGTCTACACTTCCACTACCTCAGCAAAACATCCCTGACATTCTCCCGTCGGGAAAAAGATACAAAAGTCTGAGGACACTTACCACCCGACTCAAGAACAGCTTCTTCTCTGCTGCTCTCAGACTTTTGAATGGTTCTCCAATCCCACTGCAGGGAACGGCTGAGAGCCAAATTCTCCATTCTCGCATTAAGTTGATTTTTCTCTAGTCCCTGAGCTGTGGGTGTAACATTACATTCTACACTCTCTCTTTTCCTTCTCTATGAATGGTATGCTCTGTCTGTATAGTGTAAAAGAAACAATACTTTTCACTGTATACTAATACATGAGTCAATAATAAATCAAATCAAAATCAAAGGAAGTAAATGGCCAGATCTTATGAATTAGATGTTCTCAGTAACAGCTGGAACTGTGAACAGAAACACAGTAAACCTGAGAAGGTGCAGCCATGGGATCTGTCAATAGCTCCTGACCCTCCGTCACCTTCTCTAATTGGATGTATCCAAAGTCTGTTGTGACTGACAAACCCAATGATTCCAGATCAAGGATAGTGTCTCCCTCACTGGACAAGGGAAAAGGACATGGGGTAAGGTTACAGTATATTTATGGTGATATTTGGTGGTTATTCTCCTCTTCACAGTTTACAGCATTGTATACTGCAGCAGGAGGCCTTTCTACCCATTGTTCCTATGCCAGCTCTTTGATAGAACTATAACCAATGTCACAGCCATAACACTGTTCTCCATCGCGTCAGATGGACAATGATGGAGATAATATTCTTGCCTCGGCAATAGAAAGTGTGTTTCAGAATACTCATCCTACAGCAAAGAGTGAGGATGTTGCTAAAAAAACTGTCAAAATGTAATGTGTCAAAGAAAGCTCCCAACTGGAATTTACCGCTCTCACCCTCACTGGGATTCTCCAGTCCCGCTGCAGTGAATGGACAAGTGCCTAATTCTCCATTCTCACTGGTAGTGGAATGAACAGATTTGGAGAATTCTGGAGCCTATTTTTCTATAGTAGGACAGGTTCCTGTATGGTCGTCTCCCTCACTGAGGGAGTGCTGCACTGTCAGAGGATCAGTGCTGAGGGAGTGTCACACTGTCAGAGGGTCAGTACTGAGGGAGTGCTGCACTGTCAGAGGGTCAGTGCTGAGGGAGTGCCGCACTGTCAGAGAGTCAGTACTGAGGGAGTGCCGCACTGTCAGAGGGTCAGTACTGAGGGAGTGCCGCACTGTCAGAGGGTCAATGCTGAGGGAGTGCCGCACTGTCAGAGGGTCAGTACTGAGGGAGTGCCACACTGTCACAGGGTCAGTACTGAGGGGCCGGACTTTAGAATGAACTACTAAACAATCTGCCCTCTCTGTCGAATAGAGTTACAGCAGTTCAGAAATCAACAAAAGAGTCTACCTAGTGATCTGAAGCAATATACATTAGCTCATCAATCTCACAATTTGTGGAATCCTACTGTGTATTGTATTTCCTACATTAGAAGTGTCTAAACACATAAATATTTCATCACCTGGAACATGCTCTAGAGTATTCTGAAGTGGTTAAAAGTGCTATGTTAATGCAAAGCCCTCTCTATTCCATACATACAGTGTAATAGAATATTAAGGTAGGAATCTGGAGTGCTGTCGAACGAGGAACATTTCCTTGTTGTCAGTTTGCTGTTCACACGGTAACTCCCAATTGAGAGTCGTGTTTGCTAGCGATGCAGAAATATTTGTCTAATGTTCAGGTGCAAAGCTCAGCTTGAGTTTAAACAAATCATTCCTGTCATTATGCTGAGTCTGCTTGGATCCCCAGTCAAATTCTCATTAATTAGGTGCTGAGCTCCAATGTGAGTGCACCAAACTGCATTTACTCCCAGTATCTCTCTCTCTCACTGTCTCTCTCTCTCTCTCTCTCTCTCCTGGGCACCTCCAGCTCTTTAATTGGAGTTGATCAATTTGGATTTTTTTCACAACGTTTTATTCCTCCATCAGCAATATTTACAACATTAAATACAAGATCTGCATCACGAGAAAGCAAAACAACTCTGTCTATGTGTGTGAGAGTGCGTGTGAGTGTGTGTTTGAGTGTATGAAGGTGTGTTAGCACAAGCCCACAAGTTGCGTCAATCATACTCATACCTACCAAGCCATAGAACTATCTGTAACTCCCAATCCCATTAAATCCCATGTACTCATCCAGAAGTCTCTTAAAAGACCCCAACGAGTTCGCCTCTACCACCACCAACAGCAGCCGATTCCATTCACTCACCACCCTCTGAGTGAAAAACTTACCCCTAACATCTCTTCTGTATTTGTCCCCCAGCACCTTAAATCTGTGTCCTCTCGTAGTGACCAATTCAACCCTGGGAAAATGCCTCCAAGAATCCACCCTATCTATACCTCTCAACATTTTATAAACCTCTATCAGGTCGCCTCTCAACCTTCGTCTCTTCAGGGAGAAGAGTCCCAGCTCCCTCAACCTATCTTCATAAGATCAGAAATAGTCAACACAGCTTCGTCAAGGGCAGATCGTGCCTTACGAGCCTAGTGGATTTCTTCGAAAATGTGACTGAACACATTGACGAAGGAAGAGCAGTGGACGTGGTTTACATGGATTTCAGCAAGGCATTTGATAAGGTCCCCCATGCAAGACTTCTTGAGAAGGTGAGAGGGCATGGGATCCAAGGGGCTTTGGCCACGTGGATCCAGAACTGGTTTGCCGGCAGAAGGCAGGGAGTAGTTGTGGATGGGTCTTCTTCTGTATGGAGGTCAGACACCAGTAGAGTGCCCCAGGGATCTGTTCTAGGACCCCTGCTGTTTGTCATTTTCATAACTGACCTGGATGAGGAAGTGGAGGGATGGGTTAGTAAGTTCGCTGACGATACAAAGGTTGGTGGTGTTGTGGATGGTCTGGAGGGATGTCAAAAGTTGCAGCAAGACATAGATAGAAAATAGAATATAGCACATAGAACATTACAGCGCAGAACAGGCCCTTCGGCCCTCGATGTTGCGCCGACCAATTAAGAAAAAGCAATGACCCTCTAACCTAAACCATTCCCTTTTCATCCATAAACTTATCTACTGACCTCTTAAACGCCCCCAAACTTGGCGCATCTACAACTGCAGCAGGCAGGGCATTCCATACCCTTACCACCCTCTGGGTAAAGAACCTACCTCTGACATCCGTCCTATAACTACCACCCCTTAATTTAAAGCTATGTCCCCTCGTGCTAGCTTTCTCCATCCGAGGAAAAAGGCTATCACTGTCCATCCTGTCTAATCCTCTGATCATTTTATATGCCTCAATAAGATCTCCTCTTAGCTGCCTTCTTTCTAACGAAAACAACTTCAAATCCCTCAGCCTCTCCTCATAAGACCTTCCCTCCATACTAGGCAACATCCTGGTAATCCTCCTCAGCACCCTCTCCAATGTCTCCACATCTTTCTTATAATGTGGCGACCAGAACTGTACACAATACTCCAAGTGCGGTCGCACCAGAGTTTTGTATACAGTTGCAACATCACGTTGCGGCTCCGAAATTCAATCCCCCTACCAATAAAAGCTAAGACTCCGTATGCCTTCTTAACAACCTTATCGACTTGATTGCCAACTTTCAGGGATCTATGCACACATACACCAAGATCCCTCTGTTCATCAACACTATTAAGAGTCCTACCATTAGCCCTATACTCTACACATTTGTTATTTCCAGATTAAACTGCATTGTTACCTCTCAGCCCAGCTCTGCAACTTGTCCAAGTCTCTCTGCAAACTAGAACACCCCTCTTCACTACCTACCACTCCTCCGACTTTAGTGTCATCCGCAAATTTAATAATCCATCCTTCAATACCCTCATCCAGATCATTTATAAAAATTACAAACAGCAGGGGCCCCAAAACAGACCCATGAGGTACACCACTTGTCACCGAACTCCAAGATGAATATCTCCCATCAACCACCACCCTCTGTCTTCTATCTGCTAGCCAATTCCTAACCCAATTAGCTAAATCACCCTCTATCCCATACATCTGCATTTTCTGCAGAAGCCTTCCATGGGATAGGGAGGGAAGAGGACATGGAGAAATTTGAAAGGGGAAATGGGAATTTTCAGATGGAAGTATTGGAGGGCGAGGAACCATTTCTGGTGAGGGAGCATGGGTTTGTTGTGTGAACAGGACTGGATATGGCTTATACTGGCAGCAGAACTGAGAATGAGCTGAAGTTTAATGAGAGTGGAAGATGGGAAGTTGGCAAGGAGTTCTCTCACCTCACCCACCACTGGAATCGTAGTAGGTGGGTGGGCTGGGGGGGGGAGAGGCGATGGAGGGAGGGGGGATGGGGGAAGGGGCAGACCATGTCAAGATCTATTAAAGTCAGGCAGGAATCGCCAGTTTTCAAGCAAGTGCTGCCAGGAGTCTGAATGGAAAAATCAAAGACACCAATGGTGGTTTGAGCAGCAGATGAGCTGTGGTGGGGATCTAACCTTGTGAGGTTACGGATCTGGATCAGGTTACACATCAAACATTCTGTGTCTATAAAGAATGAACACTGCGGTCTACAGGCTAATGACTTTATCCATTATTTAAAGGACGTGTGTGACAGGAAGGTGGAGTGAGCTGTGTCTCTGTACTCTGTGATGTTTATTCGAGACAGTTCTATCTTCAGTGAATGATTTTGAGGAATTTTCTACAAACAATATTCACAGAAAGAGAGAGATGGTACCTAAAGGAAGTGAGGGCCCTTCATACAGACCATCAGATTAACCCGTGTATAAAGGCAGAAGAGATTGGTAAGGTTCTTAATGAATATTTTGGGGTGTTTTTTAATACCCTGCTCCATAGTAAGTTTAGTGGGAGGGATGTATTTAATGGGCAGCAGAATAGTGGGTGAACAGCTCACCATCTTCCCATCTCCACATGGATTCAGTACACAGCAGGAGGATCTCTGGATTTTCCTCCCATCCCACCATCAATGAAGCCGTTAAGGGGCAATTACCACCCAGCTGAGTGCCCCACACCACCACTGCTGCTGTGGGAAAAGCTGTGTGTGTTTGTGAGTCCGTGTGTTCACGTGTGATAGTGTGTGCAAACATGTGTGTATGAAATTGTGGGTGTGTCTGAAATTGTGGGTGTGTCTGTATGTGTGTCCATAAGACCATAAGAAGTAGAAGCAGAAGAAGACCATTCAGCCCATCCAGCCTGCTCTGCTATTCAATGAGATCATGACTGATCTGTTGTGATAATCCGTGACTCCACTTTCCCGCCTTATCCCCACAACCCTCAATTCCCTTACTGATTAAAAATCTGTCTGTCTCAGCCTTTAACATCCTTAATGATCCAACCTCGACAGCCCTCTGTCTGAAAGAATTCCACAGGTTCACTCCCCTCTGAGTGAAGAAATTCCATCTCATCTCTGTCTTCAATGGGTGACCCCCTCACTCTGAGATGATGCTCTCTGGTCCCAGACTCTCCCACAAGGGGAAACAGCCTCTCAGCATCGACCCTGTCAAACCCCCTGAGAATCCGATATGTCTCAATGAAGTCACCTCTTATTGTTCTAAACTCTGATGAGTACAGGCTCAATCTACTCAATCTCTGTCTATGAGGAAATCTCTCCATAGCTGAGATCAACCTCATGAACGTTCTCTTGACTGCCTCTAATTCCAGGATATCTTTCCTTAGATAAGGGACCAAAACCGTTCTCAATATTCCAGGTGTGGTCTAAATCATGCTGTGTAGTTTTAGCAAGACTTCCCAATTTTTATACTCCATTCCCTTTGAAATAAAGGCCAACATCCCATTTGCTTTCCCTATTACCTGTTGGACTTGCTTGGTCACTTTTTATGATTTATGTACGAGGTTCTTTTGTGCTGCAGCTTTCTGCAGTATTTCTCCATTTAAATAATATTCAGCTCCTTTTCTCTTCCTATCAAAGTACAGAACTTCACATTTTCTGACATTATTGGCTTATTCAATAATCGGGAAAGATAGACAGAAAGGGAAGGGGTTGGGGTAGACATGTTGGTCAAAGAGGAGATTAATGCAATACTCGGGAAGGACGTTAGTCTGGACAATGTGGAATCTGTATGGGTGGAGCTGTGGAACACCAAAGGACAAGAAAACACTACTGGGAGTTGTGTGCAGAGACTAAGTTTGGGGATGGAATGAAGCAGAAAATTAGAGATGTGAGCAGTCAGGGTACAGCAGTTATCATGGCTGACTTCAATCTGCATATTGATTAGGCTCATCAAGTTGGTAGCAATGCGATTGAGAAAGATTTCCTGGAATATAAAACGTATGGATTTCTCAACCAACATGTCAAGGAATCAACTGGAAAGCAGGACATCCTAGACTTGGTATTGTGTAATGAGAAAGAATTAATTAGCAACCTTGTGGAGTGAGATCCTTTGGGGAAGAGTGACCATAATATAGTAGAATTCTTCATTAAGATGGAGATTGACACAGTTAAGTCTGAGCCTGGGCTCCTGAACTTGAGGAAAGCTAACTTTGATGGTATGAAATGTATATTGGTTAGGGTAAGCTGGCAGAGGACACTTAAGAAGTTGACAGTGGATAGACAATGGCAAACATTTAAAGAACATATGGATGAACTTCAACTGCTGTACATCCCTATCTGGCATAAGAATAAAACAGGGAATATGGATCACCCGTGGCTAACAAGAGGAATCAGGAATAGTGTTAAAGACAAAGAGCAACCATTTAAACTGGTCGGAAAATGCAGGATCTGAGAAAGACTAGTGAAGATTCTGTTATCCTTTTAACTATAAAAGGGCAGTTATGGCAGTTAGATCAGTAGCATGCTCCTCCTGCCAGACGTGGGAAATTAGGGAGCAATCTAGTCTCCCTGACAACTTTGTCTGCAGAAAGTGTGTTCAGGTGCAGCTCTTCACAGACTGCACAATTCAGTTAGAGTGGCAGGTGGATACGCTATGGAGCATACAGGAGGTAGAGTGTATGACAGACGCTAGTTACAGGGAAGTATCACACTGCAGGTTCAGTTAGTGGCTACCAGGAGAGGCAGCAGTAGTGCTGGAGTCTCCTGTGGCAATTTCCCTTTCAAACAGGGATATCATTTTGGATGCTCCTGGGGGAATAGCCTCTCACAGGAAAATACCATCAGCAGCCAGGCCTGTGGCATCACATCTCGTTCTGCTGTAGAGCAGGATTGGGCAAAGAACAAGTGAGGTGTAGTAATAGGGGACTCTCTAGTTAGAGGGGTTTGTCTGTCGTGGTCGAGACTCCAGGATGGTGTGTTACCTTCCTGGTGCCAGGATCAAAGACATCTCTCAGCAGTTACAGAACATTCTTAAGGGGGAGCCAAAGATTATTGCACATTGGTACCAATGATATAGACAGGAAAAGGCATGAAGTTCTTAAGTGTAATACAGAGAGTTAGGCAGAAAACTAAAGTGCAGGAGTTCAAAGGTAGTGATTTCTGGATTACAGCCAGTTCCACGTTCCAGTGAGAGCAGGAATAGGAAGATTGGGCAGATGAATGCGTGGATTGAGAGTCGGTGCAGAGATTTAGGTTTGTGGATCATTGGGATTTCTTCTGGGACAGGAGTGATCTGTTCAAGAGGGACAGATTGCACCTGAATTTGAGGGGGACAAATTTTCTAGAGCCACTCGGGAGGGTTTAAACTAGTTCGGCAGGGAGGTGGGACCCAAACCAATAGAGAGATAGAAAAGAAGGTTGAGGACAGCACAGAAATTAAAGAGGGCACATTAAATAGTAAAGGCAGTGTCAGTAATCCGAGCACTAGACAACTCAGGCAAGAGCAGATCAGAGAGCAAGGGAAGTCCAGATTAAACTGCATTTATTTCAATGCAAGGGCATTGACGGGTATGTGGGACTAGGATATTGTGGCAATTACTGAAACATGTCCAAGGAAGGGACAAGACTGGCAGCTCAATGTTCCAGAGTACAGATGCGATAGGAAAGATAGAACAGGAGGTAAGAGAGGAGGGGGAATTGAGTTTTTAATTAAGGAAAATGTCAATACAGAGAGGGGATATTTCTGAGGATGCACTCATTGAATCTATATTGGTTGCACTGAGAAATAAGTAGGGGGAAATTACTTTGATAGGGTTATAGTATCCAATAGTCAGCAGAAAATTGAGGAGTAAATAAGTAAGATTACAGATAGTTTCAAGAAAAATAGGGTGATAATAGAATCAGGCTGAGAGAGGGAGCCTGTGGTCTGTGTTTGTGAGAAGGTGTGTGTGTGTGTGTGTGTGCGTGCATGTGCACCTGTGTGTGCTTGCATGTGTGTGTGTGTGTGTGTGTGCGCCTATGTGTGCTTGCGTGTGTGATCATGAATGTATGAGAGTGATTGTGAGTTTGTGTATGTCAGTGTATGTGAATAATCTCTCCTTCAATGTCAACAAAATGAAGGAGATAGGCATCGACTTCAGGAAGCGTAGTGGTGAACATGCCCCTGTCTACATCAATGGGGATGAAGTAAAAATGGTTGAGGTCTTCAGGTGTTCAGATCACCAACAACTTGTCCTGCTTCTCCCATGCCAACACTATAGTTAAGAAAGCCCACCAATGCCTCTATTTTCTCAAGAGACAAAGGACATTCAGTATGTCAGCTATAACTCTCACTAACTTTTACAGATGCATCATAGAAAACTGTTCTGGTTATATCACAGCTTGGTATTGCTCTTGCTCTGCCCAAGACCACAATAAACTACAAAGAATCACAAATGAAGCACAAATTCATCACTCAAACTAACCTCTCATCCACTGACACTGCCTACACTTCCCACTGTCTCGGAAAAACAACCCGTATAATCAAGGACCTCACACATTCTGGACATTCTCTCATCCACCTTCTTCCTTTAGGAAAAAGATACAAAAGTCTGAGGTCACGTACCAACCGACTCAAGAACAGCTTCTTCCCTGCCGCTGTCAGACTTTTGAATGGACCTATCTTGCATTAAATTGATCTTTCTCTACATCCTAACTATGACTATAACACTATATTCTGTACTCTCTTCTTCTGTTCTCTATGAACGGTGTGCAAGAAACAATATTTTTCATTGTATACCAATACATGTGACAATAATAAATCAAATCAAAATCAACATATATGTGTGTGAAAGTATTGTCTTTGCGTGTGAAAGTGTGTTTGTTTGTGGGTGTGTTTGAGTCGAAAAGAGTAAGTGTGTTTGTGAGTGTGTCTGTTTTTCAGAGTGCATGTGTTTGTGAATGTGGGAATGAGTTTGTGAGTGTAAGTGTAAAGGTGAGTGAGTGTATGAGTGAATGCATGTGTGAGTGCATCTGTGTGTGTGCGTGTGTATGTGTATGTTTGTGAGTACGTGAGAGACTGTGAGAGTGAAGGTGTGCGTGAGTGAAAGCGTGAGAATGTGCAGAGGTAGTCTTACAATGAAACACATCAGGCCTAGACACAGGGCACCTATCAATGGGGGACCCCACAGTGGCCGGTATCCAAGAGCTCTGAATTTTCAAAATAGCCTATCAGCAACAAACGCAGAGGAACATCGGGCTCTGATTGGTGGAGATACCTCAGAGCGGGGAAACACTGTGCATGATGATTGAGAGGTTGGTGAGTTTGTAGAGCAGCAGAAACAAGGATCTCGAAAAATACTCTTCAAAACAGCAGCAGCCCACTTTCCTTACCAGGGCTGAGGAAGGCTGGGCAATGAGATGAGGGGGGGTAGGTAAAGAGGCCAGATAGCCAGGAGCACAACAGGGAGGTTGGTGAGTAAACAGCAGCAACCTGGTGCCCAAAGCGAAGCAGGACAAAAACACCTCTGCTCTTTGAGAAAATCCATTTGTCAATTTCAAGAAAGATCAATCAATAGGAAGTGACACTATCTATCCAGCAGTGAAAAGTACAGGAAACTAAAGGTGGGGTAAGAGGATGAAGCCAGGCAAAAGACAGCTTGTCATAGAACATAGAACATAGAACATAGAACATAGAACATAGAACATAGAACAATACAGCACAGAACAGGCCCTTCGGCCTTCGATGTTGTGCCGACCAAAATAAAAAGCAATGCCACTCCTAACTAAACCATTCCCTTCTCATCCATATACTTATCAACTAACCTCTTAAACGCCACCAAACTTGGCGCATCTACAACAGCTGCAGGCAGGGCATTCCACTCCCTAATCACTCTTTGAGTAAAGAACCTACCTCTGATATCCGTCCTATAACTCATACCCTTAATTTAAAGCTGTGTCCCCTCGTGCTAGCTTTCTCCATCCTAGGAAAAAGGGCTATCACTGTCCACCCTATCTAAACCTCTAATCATCTTATATGTTTCGATTAGGTCCCCTCTTAGCCGCCTCCTTTCTAACGAAAAACAACCTCAAATCCCTCAGCCTCTCTTCATAAGACCTGCCCTCCATACCAGGCAACATCCTGGTAAACCTCCTCTGTACCCTCTCCAATGCCTCCACATTTTTCTTATAATGTGGCGACCAGAACTGCACACAATACTCCAAGTGCGGCCGCACTAGAGTTTTGTACAGCTGCACCATGATGCTGCGGCTCCTAAATTCAATCCCCCTACCAATAAAAGCTAAGACTCCATAAGCATTCTTAACAACTTTATCCACTTGACTGCCTACTTTCAGGGATCTATTGACACATACACCAAGATCCTTCTGTTCCTCAACACTATTAAGAGACCTACCATTAGCCCTATACTCTACACATTTATTGTTCCTGCCAAAGTGCATTACCTCACACTTTTCCACATTAAACTCCATTTGCCACCTCTCGGCCCAGCTCTGCAACTTGTCCAAGTCCCTCTGCGAACTATAACACCCCTCTTCAATATCTACCACTCCACCGACTTTAGTGTCATCTGCAAATTTACTAATCCATCCTTCAATACCCTCATCCAGATCATTTATACAAATTACAAACAGCAGGGGCCCCAAAACAGACCCCTGAGGTACACCACTTGTCACCGAACTCCACGATGAATATCTCCCATCAACCACCGCCCTCTGTCTTCTATCTGCCAGCCAATTCCTAATCCAATTAGCTAAATCACCCTCTATTCCACACATCTGCATTTTCTGTAGAAGTATTCCATGGGCCACCTTATCAAACGCCTTACTAAAGTCCATATATACTACATCAACCGCCTTACCCCCCTCCACCTCTCTGGTCACTTTCTCAAAAAACTCAATGAGGTTAGTAAGGCATGACCTACCCTTCACGAAACCATGCTGACTATCCCCAATCAATTCATTTCTCTCTAAATAACTATAAATCCTATCCCTAAAAATTCTCTCCAATACCTTGCCCACCACAGAAGTAAGACTCACTGGCCTATAATTCCCAGGAAGGTCTCTCTTCCCCTTCTTAAACAATGGGACCACATTCGCCATCCTCCAGTCCTCCGGAACCACACCCGTAATTATCTAATTATCTAATTATTAATTATCTAATTATCTTGTCATTTCGCTTTAGAAAGTTTAAAGTATTGAACAGTGCAGAAACTGCACATTCACCCTCATCTACCCAAATTGTGAATTATCTGATGACTCTGAATTACCAATTTCCAGAGATATAACATTGCTGGAAAAGATGAAGAAGTTCAATAATAGGAAGACCCCAGTTGGAGTATTGTGCGCAGTTCTGGTCGCCTCATTATAGGAAGGATGTAGAGGCTATTGAGAGAGTTCAGAGGAGATTTACAAGGATGCTGCCTGGATTGGGAGGTAGGCCTTATGAAGATAGGTTGAGGGAGCTGAGACTCTTCTCACTGGAGAGACGTAGGTTGAGAGGTGACCTGATAGAGGTTTATAAAATGTTGAGAGGAATAGATAGGGTGGAATAGATAGTCTCTCAGAGACTATGTCCCCGAGCTGAAATGGTCAATACGAGAGGGCACAGATTTAAGGTGCAGGGAAGCAAATACAAAGGAGATGTCAGGGGTAGGTTTTTCACTCAGAGGGTGGTGAGTGAATGGAACCGACTGCCGTCGGAGTTGTTGAGGCAAACTCACTGGGGTCTTTTAAGAGACTTCTGGATGAGTATATGGAAAAGAATAGGATAGGGGGTTATAGATAGGTCTGTGGATTGGTAGATGTGATCGGCACAACTCGTGGGCCAAAGGGCCTGTTTGTGCTGTATTGTTCTATGTTCTAAGAAGTGAACTCTGAAATGGGAATGGAATGACAAGATACTGCTGTTTCTTCTCAACTGGAGTGAGCAAAGAAACCTACCTGAAGACAACACCTTCTGACCAAAGTCTGTTCACTGGATAAAAGCAATCTGAAACCCCTTTAAGGGTCATCTGGAGTCAAAACGTCAGCTGTTTAACTCTCCTTACAGATGCTGCCTGACCTGCTGAGATTTTCCAGCATTTTCTCTTTTGGTTTCTGTTTCATTGGATATGATTGAATATTTCATTGTAGGCAGTGAACATAGATAATACGGAAAATTTGAGAAAAGAGTTTGAAGTTTGAAGCCAGAAGCAGTTGAGAAGTCTTCAGGAGTCTCATTCTATACGGCTGAAAAGAAATGGTGTGATGGAAAGAAGAAAATGGTTGATTATTCAGAAACCTCTAAAGAGGTTTACTGCTCTGTTTGTAAATTATTCCCTGACCCTAGTAAAGGAAACAAGTGTTCATCGATGGGTAACTGGAGAAATGCTGGAAGAGATCTTACTGATCATGAAACTTCTAAAAGTCATATTAAGGCAATGTGTGCATTAATTTAAAGATGTAAATTATCTGGAAGAATTGATTCTGCATTATCGATGCAGCTTGAAGTTTATTTAAAGTTTATTTATTAGTCACAAATAGGCTTACATTAACATTGCAATGAAGTTACTTTGAAAATCCCCCAGTTGCCACACTTTGGCGCATGTTCAGGTACTCTGAAGGAGAATTTAGCAGGGCCAATGCACCTAACCAGCACATCTTTCAGTCTGTGGGAGGAAACGGAGAACGCGGAGGAAACCCACACAGACATGGGGAGAACATGCAGACCACACAGACAATGACTGAAACTGGGAATCAAACCCAGGTCCCTAGAGCTGTGAGGTAGCAGTGCTAACCACCGAGCCACCTTTCAGCGATCACAGGCATTCGGCCTCTGATCTTCGGGTAAGCATTCTCTAAGGGGCCTTCACGACACACGACAGTGCGAAGTTGCTGAGCAGAGACTGATAGCCAAGTTCCGCACACATGAGGACGGCCTCAACCAGGATCTTGGGTTCATGTCACACTATCTGTAACCCCCATGATTTGCCTGGGTTTGCAAAACCTCATTTACTGTCCTGTCTGGAGACAATACACATCTCTAACCTACGCCTAATGCTATCTCCACTCACATTGTCTGTACCTTTAAGACTTGGTTAGCTGTAAAGACTCACATTCTAATCAGTATTCTGTGCCTTTATATGCCCTGTTTATGATCTGAATTCCCCACTCACCTGACAAAGGGGCAAAAGCCCAAAAGCTAGTGGCATTTGCTTCCAAATAAACATATTGGGCTTTAACCTGGTGTTATGAGACTTCTCACAGGGGAGGTCCAGGGGATTGGAGAATAGCCAATGTTGTTCCTTTAAGAAGGATAGCAAGAATAATCCAGGTAATCACAAGCAAGTGAGCCTTACATCAGTGGTAGGGAAATTATTGGAGAGGATTCTTTGAGATAGGATTTATTCCCCCTTTGAAATAAGTGATGTATTAGGAGAGGCAACATAGATTTGTGAAGGGGAAGTCGTGTCTCACTAACCTGATCAAGTTTTTTGAGGAAGTGATGAAGATGATTGATGAGGGTAGGGCACTGTATATTAACCTACGTGGACTTTGACAAGGTCCTTCATGATGTAGAGATGCTGGCGTTGGACTGGGGTAAACACAGTAAGAAGTCTGACAACATCAGGTTAAAATCCAACTGATTTATTTTATAGTAAACTCACAAGCTTTCGAGGCTCTGCTCTTTGTCAGGCGAATGAGGTGTTCTGGTCTCAAACAGCACACATAACAACACAGACAATTTCCAGATTACTGATTAGAATGTGAATCTTTACACCTAACCTGCTATTCAAGTCTTAAAGAGGCTACAATGTGAGTGGGCAGAGCATTAAGCCCAGGTTAGAGAGATGTGTATTTTCTCCAGACAGCACAGTAAGTGAGGTTTTTTGCTAACTCAGGCAAGTCATGGGGATTACAGATAGTGTGGCATGAAGCCAAGATCCCTGTTGAGACCGTCCTCATGTGTGCGGAACTTGCCTTCGTGGCAGAGTGATGCAGAAGGTGAAATTGCATGAGATCAGAGGTGAGCTGGCAAGGTGGATACAAAACTGGCTCAGTCAAAGAAGACAGAGGGTAACAATGGAAGGGTGTGTTACTGGATGGGAATAGAGGGATATGGTCCCCAGAAGGTTTTTAGTTAAGCCGGGCAGCATGGTTGGTGCAGGCTTGGAGGGCCAAAAGGCCTGTTCTGTGCTGTAATTTTCTTTGCTCTTTGTTTTTTGTAGAAACTACAGTGTAATCACTGTAATGGCAGCATAACTCAGAAACCAATTCACGAGTGAAGTAAAAGTTGCCAAAAACTTTTCCATAATAGTGACTGAACTCCAGCTGTGAGTCATGTGAGCCAATTAACATTAATTTTAAGATATGTGAGCAGCAATGGTGAAGTTGTAGGACAGTTTCTCTGTTTTGTCCAGCTGCAATCCCACAGTCCAGGAATGTGCGGGTTAGGTTGATTGGCCATGCTAAGTTGCCCCTTAGCATCCTGAAATATGTAGGTCAGAGGGATTAGTGGCCTAAATGTATGGGGTTATGGGGATAGGGCCTGAGTGGGATTGTTGTCAGTGCAGACTCAATGGGCCAAATGACCTCCTGTTAATGTGAAAATCCCCTCGTTGCCACACTTAGGTGCCTATTCAGCTACACTGAGGAATAATTTACCATGGTCAATCCACCTAATCCACACATCTTTTGGACTAGGAGAGGAAACTGGAGCACCTGGAGGAAACCCACGCAGACACGGGGAGAACATGCAGACTCTGCTCAGGCAGTGATCCAAGCTGGGAACCTGTGTCCGTGGCGCTGTGAGGTGGCAGTGCTATCCACTGTGCCACCATGCCACCTTAGACACATCTACATCAAATTCAGAAAAACCACGGATGAAAACTGAAGCAAAATATTTGAAAAGTGCAATACTGAAGATTTAACTGTTTTGTAAACTGCTCACTTTAAAGAATCAATGTCATCAACAAATTGTTGCAAAATGCTCATACAACTTTATTGAATGTTTCACAATTGTCAGCCTCAATTAGAACTTTTGTCATGGAAATTCAAAATGATTCTCTCGGTGGAAGCAGAGATACTCACATTAACAAAGAATACAGGTTCTGTTGATGATGAGAAGTGTACAAGACGCAAGGAGTTATTTTTTGATGAAATTAGAGATAATGAAAACACTTTAAAAGGAAAGTGAATATCATCATTGAGGCTGTCAATGTTATTTGTGACACAGTAATGGTGCAAATGCAGAATATAAGTGAATCTCTAATGAAAACGGTTGCATTATTTTCTGTGCTCTGCAATAGAAGTTTGGATGAGAATATGCAGTAAGAAATGAACTGAATTCTATCAGGACAATATAGAAGCAAATCTTTTTGAAGATGAAGTGAAAAAGTTAATTAATTTCATCAATAATGTACTACAAGATCACCATCTGAATAATACAGCTTGTATCTTAGTTTGCAGGCGTCCTTTTCAAATGTGGAAAACACTCTAAAAATATTGTTTTAACACTACCTGTTACAAATGCTAGTAGTGTTAAAATGCTCTTTCTCTGCATTGAAAGAGTTAAAAATTATCTATGATCTACGATGAATCCTAGAAGCTTACAGTGCAGAAAGAGGCCCTTCGGCCCATCAAGTCTGCACTGAACACAATCCCACCCAGACCCTACCCCCATATCCCTACATATTATACCTGCTAATCCCTCTAACCTAAACATCCCTGGACACTAAGGGGCAATTTTTAGCATGGCCAATCAACCTAACTCACACATCTTTGGACTGTGGCAGGAAACCGGAGCATCCAGAGGAAACTCACGCAGGCACAAGGAGAATGTGCAAACTCCACACAGACAGTGACTTGAGCCAGGAATCAAACCCAGGTCCCTGGAGCTGTGAAGCAGCAGTGCTTACCACTGTGCTACAGTGCCATGCATGGATACCAAACTGTCTGTGCCGATACATGTGCTTTTGGAGACCAGAACACCTCATTCACCTGCCAAAGGCCACAAAGGACGAAAGCTAGCAGATTTACTATCAAATAAATCGATTGGATTTAAAAATTGGTGTTGCCAGACTTTACTGAGTCTACCATGCCATCCCAGTGAGTGGAGAACATTTGATAAGTTCAGAGATTCTGATAATTGACAATGCATCCTGACAGGATTTCAGCTGCATCGATGTTATTGATAACTTTGTGAAGAAAAAGTGCTGAATAAAATCTAAATTGCCATGATTTGCAAACAACTGATGGAGCAAAAAAACTTTAAAGATTTCCCTCTTCCATATTCTCTTTTCAATTGTTTTTTCAAATGGGATCACTATTTACTGATTTGATATCATGCCTGTCACATGCAGGCAAATGTAACCAACGAGTAACCACCATTCCCCATCACTCACAACACTGACCTTCGGCAAATCTCCTCTGGACAGAGAGTGGAATCTTGCCAGGCAGTTGCCAGCTAAGCCGCTGATATTGGAGTTGAACTCACTGGATCTACTTGATTGGAGTATTTGCTCCTGCACTGGACATTTTCTCATTCATTCTGTCTATCGCTGACCTGTGCTGTAACCATATCATTGGCTGATTTCTCCATCTTATTGCTCGCTGGACAGTGCCATGCTTGTTTGCTTCAAGACACATTATTCACAATATTGACAATCTCTCCCATTGCACTGAAAGCAGCGAGGCTTCAATTTCAGTTCACCAATTACAGCCTTGTTTTCATAAGTTGAAAGCACTGAGGAAATGCTTGGTGCACTTTTCTGTATTTTTGTGGCTTGCATTGTACAAGCTGGGGGTGGGGGAGGAGTGAGCATGGTCAGGAGAGTGATGATGTCATTTAGGGCAGAGCTTGACCTTTGGGTTGAGGCATCATGTGACAGGATGGGGAGGAGCATGAGGTTATAGAGGCAGAGCACACAGCCCCAAAATCCACTTCTGTCTGTGTGTGCATCAGATTATTGTCATTGCACCAGTTCACCAGATTGTCTGTCTCTTTCCTTATTAATGTTGGAGATCTGTCCCACTACGGTGGTGTATCAGTGAATTTGAAAATTGAGTTGGAGGGGAATTTGACCACAGTCATAGACATGTAAAGAATACAGGGGAGTGAGGACACAGTTTTGTGGGGTGCCGATGTTGACGATGATCATGGAGAAGGGATTGTTGAATATCCTTATTGATGGCAGTTTGTGGGTTAGAAAGTTCAAGATCCAGTTGCACAGGGAGGAGCCACGGCCCAGGCCACTGATTTGGAGATGAGGGTTTCGTGGGAATTCATGGTGGCACAGTGATTAGCACTGCTGCCTCACAACACCAGGGACCTGGGCTCGATTACCGGCTTGGTCACTGTCTGTGTGAAGTTAGCACATTTTCCCCATGTCTGCATGGGTTTCCTCCAGGTGCACCGGTTTCCCCCCACAGTCAAAAGATATGCAGGTTAGCTGCATTGGCTATGCAAAATTCTCCCTCAATGTAGCCGAACAGGTGTCGGTGTGTGGCAACTATGGGATTTTCACAGTAACTTCATTGCAGTGTTAATGTAAGCTTTAAACTTTTAAAATAATGATGTTGAAGGCTGAGTTGTATTCGATAAATAGGAGTCTGACATAGCTGTCTTTGTTATCTCGGTGTTCCAGGGTTGAATGCCGGATCAGGAAGATGGTGTCTGCTGTGGACCTGTTGTGGTGATAGGCAGACTGTAGGGATATTTACCAAGGCAGAGGCTGTTGCCAAGTGATAGTAAAAGCAGAGGCACTGGCCATCATTTCCATTCTCTCTTAGATACTGGGGTGATGGCTGAGAAAAATTACAAATATTACACACTTTTTCATAATAGGGTGTAAAGCTAAGGCCAGTTAATTCAACTTGGTATGAAATATTTTTGAAACAACCATCTGGGACAAGATTAGCAGTCACCTGGACTTGGAGAAGCCAGAGGGTGGTTGTACAGAGTTGTTTTTCAAACTGAAGGACTGTGACTAGCGGTGTGCCTCAGGGATCAGTGCTGGGTCCACTGTTATTTGTCATTTATATTAATGATTTGGATGAGAATATAGGGGGCATGGTTAGTAAGTTTGCAGATGACAGCAAGACTTGGAGGCATAGTGTACAGTGAAGAAAGTTATCTCCAATTGCAAAAAGATCTTGATCAATTGGGCGAGTAGGCTGTGAATGGCAGATGGAGTTTAATTTAGACAAATGTGAGGTGATGCATTTTGGTAGTTTGAACCAGGGCAGGACTTACTCAGTTAATGGTAGGATTTTGGGGAGAGTTACAGAACAAAGAGATCTAGGGGTACAGGTTCATAGCTCCTTGAAAGTGGAGTCACAGGCGGACAGAGTGATGAAGAAGGCATTCGGCATTCTTGGTTTCATTGGTCAGAACATTGAATACATCTTGTTGAAGTTGTACAAGACATTGGTAAGGCCACACTTAGAATACCGTGTGCAATTCTGATCACCCTATCCATGAAAGGATATTATGAAAATAGAAAGAATGCAGAAAAGATTTACTAGGATGCTACCAGGACTTGATGGATTGAGTTATAATGAGAGGCTGGATAGACTGGGATTTCTTTGTCTAGAACATAGGAGGCTGAGGGATGATCTTATGGAGGTCTACAAAATAATGAGGCACATAGATCAGCTAGATAGACATTATCTTTTCCCAAAGGTAGGGGAGTTACCTTTGGGAAAAGATAACATGGTTACATGGGTATGATGGATATAGAGGGATATGGGCCAAATGCAGGCAATTGGGATCAGCTTTCAGGTTTTATAAAAAAAAGGCGGCATGGACAAGTTGGGCCAAAGGACCTATTTCCATGTTGTAAACCTCTATAACCACTATAACTTTCTAGATAATTGCCAATTAATTGGGAATTCAGCAGGACTTATTCAGGGAAGATCATGCTTAATGAACTTGGTTGAGTTAGTTTTGATGAAGTAACAGAGAGGGTTGATGAAGGACAGCAGTTGATGTGATATATATGGACTTCTAGGAGCCACTTGATAAAATGCCACATAATTAGGCTTGTCAGGAAAGCTAAAGCCAATAAATAAAAGGGACAGTGATGGCATGGGATACAAAGTATGATAGAGTGACAGGAAATGGTGAATATTAGCTGTCTCTTTGTTCAGTATAAAAAGGGGATGCTTGGATTTGAAATGCAATCAGTTCTGATACGATTTGATTTATTATTGTCACATTAATATACAGTGAAAAGTATTGTTTCTCAAGTGCTATACAGACAAAACATACCGTTCATAGAGAAGGAAAGGAGGCAGTGTAGAATGTAGTGTTACAGTCATAGTTAGGATGTAGAGAAAGATCAACTTAATGCAAGATAGGTCCATTCAAAAGTCTGATTGCTGTTCTTGAATCAGTTGGTACATCAGACCTTTGTATCTTTTCCCAAAGAAGAAGGCGGAAGAGAATGATTGGGATGCGTGGGATCTTTAATTATGCTGGCTGATTTTCTGAGGCAGTGGGAATTATAAATAGAATCAATGGATGGGAGGCTGGTTTGTGTGATGGATTGGGCTACGTTCACAACCTTTTTGTAGTTCCTTGCAGTTTTGGGCAGAGCAGGAGCCCAGACCAAGCTGTGATACAACCAGAAAGAATGCTTTCTCTGGGGCATCTGTAAACATTGGTGAAAGTTCGAATGGAAATGCCAAATTTTCTTAGTCTTCTGAGAAAGTAGAGGTGTTGGTGGGTTTTCTTCACTATAGTTTCAGCACTGGGGGGAGTGGTGGGGGGGGCAGGTGGCATATCGGCACAGTTAGCACTGCTGCCTCATAGAGCCAAGGACCCAGGTTCAATTCCTGGCTTGAGTCACTATCTGTGTGAAGCCTCCTCATTCTCCCCTTGTTTGCATGGGTTTCCTCCAGATGTTCCAGTTTCCTTCCACAGTCTGAAAGATGTGCTGGTTAGGTGCATTGACCCAGGCAGGCGTCTGAGTGTGGCGATTAGGGGAATTTCACAGTAGCTTCATTGCGGTGTTAATGTAAACCTTACTTGTGACTAATAATAAAATAAATAAACAGGTTGTTGGTGATCTGGACACCTTAAAAACTTGAAGCTTTCGACTATTTCCACTTTGTCCCATTTGACGTAGACAAATGGCATGTTTTCCATTACACTTCCTGAAGTCGATGACAATCTCCTTAATTTTGTTGACATTGAGCCTGTGCTATTTAGCTTTTCATGATCAGAAATCTCTAATCTGCCACCTTAAGAGCAGTTGAATAAAGTCCTCTCACTGAGATAGACACTGAGAAGCTCTGCTGTCTTTAAACAGGGATGATTTGCTGTTTTTCAGAATGGAGGAAGGTATTAGGTGAGGTTTCCTAAGAATCAGTGTTGGGATCTCTGCTTTTCTTGCTACAGATGAATGATTTGGACTGAGTGTACAGGGCATCATTTCAAACTGTGTTGATGGCACAAAACTTGAAAATATTATTGTGAGGAGGATAATGCTGGACTTCAAGGGAACATTGGCAGGTGGAATGGATGAAAGTTAAGGCACAATCTATGTACCAAGTTAATCAACCAGCAGATTGATCTGCAAAACTTTACCACTTTTTACTAGAACATCGGAACTTAAAGGTTATAACTATCAGGTACAACTGAAGAGGATGATGGGGCTGTTTCACCTAGAAAAGAGGAGGTTTAGGGGTGACTGAACATTGATGTGTAAATTATAGAAAGCTTCAAAAGGTAGATGTTTCCAACTTGTGCCAAAGGCAAAAATTAGCACTTATAACTTTAAGATAGTCACTAATAAATCTAATTGTAAATTCAGGAGAAACTTCTTTACCCAGGGAGTGGTGAGAATGTGGGATCCGCTCCCACAGGGAGTGGTTGAAGTGAATAGTATCAATACATTTAAGGGGGAAGCTGGATGGACACATGAAGGAGTAAGGAATAGATGGATATGGTGATAGGATGACATGAGGAGGGGTGGGAGGAAGTCCACGTAGAGCATAAATAACATTGAGCTGCTGAAACAAAGTTTCATGGTTGTAACTCCGTGTAATTCTATATTCTGCGGTTTGAGAGTTCAATAAATGAACAGTGAGCAAATCGAGATGTGATAATCTCTGCTTAATTGTTATCAGAATGCTGTTGCATGTTGCTCCTCTGCCAGTTATTCCCTCACCTTCCGGGCTTTTAGTCAACCTAAATGACACTGTGGGAATTCAGGAACTATCCTCGAGGCTCCCGCCGCTACAGGAATTGTATCGCATAGTACTGAGAGGATCAGATACATAGCCTGCAATTAAAAGAAGGAATTAGTTGAGAAGTTACACAGCAGAATGTAAAGTATTTATGTTTTCGGGTGGGACTTCTCCCTGGGACTTACGGACACAGGGATGAGATAGCAACTAGTGAGCTACAACTCACATCGCTACCGTTACTAATCCAATACCAACCAAAGCTGTAACAAAAGGGAGAGGGTGGTTTCGTGGTAATACCAAAGGACTAAACTAGTGCTCCAGGGACACAGGTTCAAATCCCACCACCACATCTGATGAAATTAAACATAAATTAATGAAAATGGAGTATAAAGCTAGTTCAATAATGATGACACTGACAATTGTTTAACAACACCAAACTGCTCTCTGAAATGAGCATAGCACAGCCACTCAGTTTGAGGGCAATTTGGGATGGGCAACAATGCTGTCCTTCCCAGTGACACCCTGATCCCATGGGTAATAAATAAAGTTTGATAGCCCAGCATCACAACGAATTGGAGAAGGATGTCACTCACCATTGGCATCCATTGGTGGGTATTGCAGATTCTTCCTGAGGTCCTCCAGTGGAATTCCTTGGGAAGAATGATGGTCAGAGCCACTGCGAACAAACATCAACAATCACACTTTTTTATAAATTCTCAAGCGAGAGGCAATGCTAGATTTATTACATATTTCTAATTGAGAAGGTGATGGTGAGCTGCTTTCTTGAGCCATCCATGTGGTGTAGGTACACCCACAGTGCTGTTAGGGAGGGAATTGCAGAGTTTTGACCCAGCCACAGTGAAGGAACGGTGATATATTTCAAAGTCTGGATGGTGAATGACTTAGAGGGAACTCAATGACTGAAAAACAATTAGTTATTATCAAATCCACTTTTAATTAGTGAAGTGCAGACATGACAACTCCCCGTGCAGAGGAAATTCTCCCTTTGGTTTCTTCAAACTTTGCTCTTTCATTATTGATATCCTGCCAGTAAAATATTAAATACTGTTATATTTATAGCACTTATTACAGGATAATAAATTGTAATAGATCAAAGATAACTTCATGCAGCTCAAAGCACCAAGGAGTTTACTGCCAACAATAGTTATTTACAAACAAGCATCAGATCTGGGATTCCAGCAGGGAAGTGAATGAGGGAGTGACTGAGTCTAACTCTGCAATGACCCTCTAGCAGTGCAGCACTCCCTCAGCACTGACCCTCTGACAGTGCAGCACTCCCTCAGCCCTCTGACAGTGCAGCACTCTGACACAGTGCCACTCCTCAGCATGACAGTGCAGGCACTCCCTCACACTGACCTCTGACAGTACTGACCTCTGACAGTGCGGCACTCCCTCAGCACTGACCCTCTGACAGTGCGGCACTCCCTCAGTACTGACCCTCTGACAGTGCGGCACTCCCTCAGCACTGACCCTCTGACAGTGCGGCACTCCCTCAGTACTGACCCTCTGACAGTGTGGCACTCCCTCAGCACTGACCCTCTGACAGTGCGGCACTCCCTCAGCACTGACACAGTGGGCACTCCCTCTGACCAGTGCGGCACTCCCTCAGCACTGACCCTCTGACAGTGCGGCACTCCCTCAGCACTGACCCTCTGACAGTGCGGCACTCCCTCAGCACTGACCCTCTGACAGTGCAGCACTCCCTCAGCACTGACCCTCTCTCATTTAGCACTTTAGCAATTTATGTTGAAGTTTTCTGAAATGTGTCTACGAATTTACAACCTTCCGCTTCTGAGGTGAAAGTTCTCCCCTCTGAGCCATGACTGACACATTTCCTACAATCCAGCAGTGAGTACTCTTCAAAACACACATCAGTAATTGTTAAGAGCGATGGCTGTCTGGGTTTGTGACTGACACTAAGAAATGATTATCATTCCAGCATACAGATCACACAGGTGATAACTGGTTTGGGGACAGCCTGGATGCCTGGGAGGGAAAGCAGCTGATTTCCCTCCATTTTGCCACAGTCTGGATGAGTTTCCAGTTCCAATGGCCGCAAAGCCAATGAAGCTTTTGCTGGTCTGTCAGGTTTTCCAGCCCGTCCGCAGCGATTTCCATGGACAGGAGCAGAAAATGTGGGCCCCCGATAGACTGGGATACGGTGAACAGACAACCTTGTCCCTGTTCTTGATATCGGAGAAGTCTCCAGATCGTTTCAGTTACCAGGAAGCTAGCCGGGTCTGATTGTGTCCACATTAAAAACCTGAGACAGAAACCTGATCATGTTGACTGAGCTGAACTTCTCCCTGTGAAACTCAACCATCTATTTCAGAGAGCCTCTGATATCTCAACAGGAAATGCAAACTCCTTAATGAAACGACAGTCCAGTAGCTGTGGCCATTGAGTGATTTTCTTTAGCACAGGTAAGCTGAAATTGTGATGCTCCTGTTGTTTTTACACAATGAATACCATTACTGCAAACTTCACTCTGTAAAAACCTTATCAATCAGCAGCACAATCGCTGTCAGTTCAGCTTCTGTACAAAGAAAGAAACTGATCTCTCCTGCAGTCACTCACATTTTCCAAACAGGAATCTATCAAACTCTCAATGACTCTGTGAAGGGTCAACAAATAGTTAACGCCCCTTTTCAAAATTATTATTTAAACAGCTTCCACTGCCTTTTCAGCGAACGTGTTTCGAATTACAATTAATGCCTAAAATTGCAATATCTTATTGAGAAATTAGGGTGGCACAGTGGCACAGTTGTTAGTACTGCTGCCTCATAGTGTCAGGGACCCAGGTTTGATTCCCAGCTTGGGTCAGTATCTGTGTGGAGTTTGCACATTCTCCCCATGTCTGTGTGGGTTTCCTCCAGTCACTCCAGTTTCCTCCCACAATCCAAAGGTTGTGCTGGTTCAGTGCAGCGTTCATGCTAAATTTTCCTTCAGTGTACCTGAACAGGCACTGGAGTGTGACAACTAGGGAATTTTCACAGTAACTTCATTGCAATTTTAATGTAAGCCTTACTTGTGACACTAATAAACTTTAAAATGTAAGGCAGTGGATATTCTGCTATCTTCCAGCATTTTGCTCCGCTCGGTGACCTCCCATTTTTTAATCCTCCACATTCCTGAATTTATACAAAACTCTGCTGCCCCAATTTCTCCCCCAGCCCGTCCTGAGTTTCTGGGGATTTCTCCTGACTTGTGGGAAGTGAGTTTTTTTTTGTCACAGGTTCCCACTGGCCCATGATTCAGGAGGAAGAAAGTCCTTCCATCTCCCTCCATTCCTGTCCCTCCTGGGGAAGAGGCTGCTACAGTGAGGTGAAACAAACAGGTTGGGGCAGGATGTGGGGATGGGGGCATGTTTACTGATGCAGAGGTTAAGGGTCCCTGGAGTGTCAGAGGTTCCGCATCAAAAGTGAGGCATTGGCCTGAATTACAGATGGTGGCATCTCACTTCCCACAATCCAAGTAATTGGTGGAACCACATTCTTGCTGACTCCAAGTGCCTGTAGCCATTCCTTGTTCTAATGAGTGGGTACTGGCTGCAGGCAAGACCTTTGCTCCAGACTCAAGAGGAAGTTTCATCTTCGGGACTTAGTGGCCAATTAGATTCACATAGAGCCCCTACAGTGTAGAAGAGGCCATGTGGCCCATCAGGTCTGCACTGACTCTCTGTCAGTATTTTACCCATGCCCTCTCCCTGCCCTATCCCTGTAACCTCACACATTTACCAGGGCCTATCCACATAACCCATACATCTTCGACTGGCATCTCCACAGTGCCTGCAGTGACTGAAGAGGAATTAAATAAGGATATCTCAGACTAAATCTGGGCACCAGAGGCCAAAGTAAGTTCAGGAGGTCTGTGGAGGTGTTGGGAGGGGGGTATATAAAGGGGTCCACAGGAGGGAAGGCTGGGAAGGCCAGGGATAGAGGTGGGCACAAAGTAATGATTCAGGGTTTCATTGGAGAGGCTGGAAATGCCAGGGAAAGGGACTTCTGATTGGGGCATCTCTCCCATTGCCCCTCCCCGCCGAGTAATTTCATTTTCCAGACTCTCCCGTGCAAGGTCAATCCTCTCACCAGCCGGGAAATTGAGGTTGGATGGAAAACAATTATTAGCCATTTAATTAGGGCAAGGGAGGGTTTCTATCCAAGGCCTTGCCCTTCTTAGTGTAAAATCACTGTGAGATAGAGACAGGCGGGAACCTGGAGGAAAGAGGGCGACACAATGGCACAGTGGTTAGCACTGCTGCTTCACAGCTCCAGGGACCTGTGTTCAATTCCCAGCTCGGGTCACTGTCTGTGTGGAGTTTGCATAGTCTCCTCATGTCTGCGTGGGTTTCCTCCCATAGTTCAAAGATATACAGATTAGGTTGATTGGCCGTGCTAAGAAATTGCCCCTTAGTGTCCAGGGATGTGTAGGCTAGAGGGATCAAAGGGTAAATGTGTAGGGATTTGGGAGTAAGGCCTGGGTAGGATTGTGGTCGGTGCAGACTCGATGGGCTGAAGGGCCTGTTTCTGCACTGAAGGTTTCAATGATTCTATGAAATCCATTACTTCAATTGCACACTTCACCTGCCTAAAAAACCTGCTGGAGGGGAGAGCAAAATTTGGGCTATTGGCTGTGATGTGCCTTGAAGTGCTACAAAATGCAGTTCCTTCCTTTTCACCAGCTGGCAATGAAGAATTGAGCTGAAAGTAACACACACAAAGAGTTTCCTGAAACTGTTTCCATTACAAACACTAATTCAATCTTTATCTTTCCAAGCACTTGGCAATGTCTGTCAATGCTATATTAGTTTGAACAGTGGCATATGGAATCCATTTGTTGTTGTATAAACGAGGATGGTTGCTAGGAACTCCAGTAGCTGGCTGGCAAGCTAACCAAAAACAACAATAATGTCCTGAGTAATTCCCAGTTATACGAGGTCAGTTTCAAGAGCTCGATGTAAATTAAACTCAGTTAGGGTGAAGTGCTGGATGTGAATTAAGCTAGATCAGATTCAAGTAGCTGATATAAATTAAACTTGATCAGATTCAAATGCTCGATGTGAGTGACATTGGCGAATTTTCCTGAAGTGATTTAATTGATGTAATTGGCCAATGTTTCCAAAGTAACTCAAAGTCTGAGAATAAGGGGCAGAAAGAAAATCTTGCATTTTTCTATCACTTCTCATAGTCTCAGAATGTTGCAAAGTGTGTTTAATTTTTCACTTGCAGTCAATGTTATAATGTGAAAATGCATGACAGATAATTCTTGGTAAGAATTTAGCAACACCAATTTACTGAGTTCTTACCACCCCAATCCAACGCCGGCATCTGTATATCGAGATAATTCTTGCACAGCAAGGTCCCAGAAACAGAAATGTGACAATAATCACATCTGGTATTAGTGAGATTAGTTTAAGGATTACTATTGGACAGAACAATTTTTCAAAATACTCTTCTCCAAAATGGTGCCATTGACTCTTTGCCACCTGACAGGACAGACAGGATCTGAGTGCATCTCTCACACTAAAAACACTGTAACGCTTCCCGAGTACTGCCCTGGAGTGTCAGCCTAGAGATTTGCACTAAAGTCCAAAGAAACATTTTAAATTCTCCTGGAGAATATGACAGGGTACATACTGAGAGGCTGTTTCACCTGGAGAACTTAGAGCATATCTCAGTAACAGTCTCTGGAGAATGGTCAGCCATTTTGGATATGAGGAGCAATGGAGAAATGCTCAGAGGATTGTGGATCTTTGGAATCCTCTACCCAGGGTGCTCGGTCAGATTGATACCGAGAGGATGAAGAGATATGGAGATAGTGCGAGAAGATGGAGTTGAGATAGGAATTGAGTTATTAATAAGTGAGTGAAAGGGAATGAACCACTGCTGTTCCTGCTTCTTATGTCTTTCTGATTGTTTGTTATGTTTTGTCAACAACTCCATCATTGGCATATAAAGGGCAGTATAGATAATCTAAATCATCTTTTTTTCATCTGGTGAGGGGCTGTTTATAAAATCTTAAATTGTCACAATAATGTCAGTGCCATTTTCCAAACAGGGCGTCTTGCCTTGAGGAAATTTGTGACTGCGTATTTTTAAGTTTAGAGTCTTCTTGATAAGGAAAGGTTATGTTGAGTTTGTACCTCACCAGAGCCCACTGTTCAAAACCTGTCCTGCGACTTACCTCTGAGACCAGGTTGCGTATGCCCGTGCATTTAGGGCGTACTCCAGCTCAAATCGTGTACGCAGAGCTGCCACGTGACTCCTGCCCGGTCCCCCACGGGCCATCAGGCAGTCGGAGGAGGATGAGGGGGAGACGGATCCACTGCTGTTACTGGAGGCTGGGGACATTAGCTTTGTCCACGGAGAAGAAAGAACAAAACTTTAGGTCATGACAGAAAATCGTAGAAATGTCAAGTTGAGAAAGATCCCAATGGTACATCAAAAATTATCCTTCTTACTGAACAAATTCTTACCTCAACATTGCAAATGCACTCCTCCAAATTGGTAACCAATTCAGAAAAGTCAGGACGTTCCTATAGGTAAAAGATAAAGTAAAGTTGGATCAGTAAATTTGCAGATGATACTAAAGTTGGTGGTGTGGTAGATAGTGAAGAGGGGTGTTTTAGTTTACAGAGTGACTTGGACAAGTTGCAGAGCTGGGCCGAGAGGTGGCAAATGGAGTTTAATGTGGAAAAGTGTGAGGTAATGCACTTTGGCAGGAACAATAAATGTGTAGAGTATAGGGCTAATGGTAGGGCTCTTAATAGTGTTGAGGAACAGAAGGATCTTGGTGTATGTGTCAATAGATCCCTGAAAGTAGGCAGTCAAGTGGATAAAGTTGTTAAGAAGGCATATGGAGTCTTAGCTTTTATTGGTAGGGGGATTGAATTTAGGAGCCGCAGCATCATGTTGCAACTGTACAAAACTCTAGTGCGGCCGCACTTGGAGTATTGTGTGCAGTTCTGGTCGCCACATTATAAGAAAGATGTGGAGGCATTGGAGAGGGTACAGAGGAGGTTTACCAGGATGTTGCCTGGTATGGAGGGCAGGTCCTATGAAGAGAGGTTGAAGGATTTGAGGTTGTTTTCGTTAGAAAGGAGGCGGCTAAGAGGGGATCTTATTGAAGCATATAAGATGATTAGAGGTTTAGATAGGGTGGACAGTGATAGCCTTTTTCCTAGGATGGAGAAAGCTAGCACGAGGGGACACAGCTTTAAATTAAGGGGTATGAGTTATAGGACGGATATCAGAGGTAGGTTCTTTACTCAAAGAGTGATTAGGGAGTGGAATGCCCTGCCTGCAGCTGTTGTAGATGCGCCAAGTTTGGTGGCGTTTAAGAGGTTAGTTGATAAGTATATGGATGAGAAGGGAATGGTTTAGTTAGGAGGGGCATTGCTTTTTATTTTGGTCGGCACAACATCGAAGGCCGAAGGGCCTGTTCTGTGCTGTATTGTTCTATGTTCTATGTTCTATGTTCTAATAATATCTTTGATCAGATCATGTTAGGAGTACTGTGACATCTTCAAATCTCCATATCACACTCACAAGAAATCACCAGATCTCTACATAGAGTCATAAAGGTTTACAGCATAGAAACAGGTCCTTCTGCCCAACTTGTCCAGGCTGCCCTTTTTTTAAACCCTTAAACTAATCCCAATTGCCCACTTTTGGCCCATATCCCTCTATACCCATGGTACCCATGTAACTATCTAAATGTTTTTTAAAAGATAAGATAATACCAGCCTGTATTACTATCTCTGGCAGCTTGTTCCAGACACTCACCACCCTGTGTGAGCCCCTCTGGACTCTTTAGTATCTCTCCCCTCTCATCTTAAACCTATGTTTAAGGGCTGAATTTGGGTTCTGGTTTAGGAACACTGATGTTAGGTGTACTTCCAGGTCAGAAGCCCATCTCACTATCGATTCTGATGCCTGATCTGAAAGTTGTAAACAGGCCAAATGTCAGGTGTATGCTCGTGTTAAAATTAGAACCAGAGGAGGTGGGGAGTAGGAGATAGAAACAAGGACAACCTCGAGATCAGCAAAGTCTCAAAAAACAAAGAAAATTACAGCACAGGAACAGGCCCTTTGGCCCTCCAAGCCTGCACCAATCATGCTGCCCATCTGAACTAAAACCCCCTTGCCTTCCGGAGACCATATCCTCCATTCACATCATATTCACATATTTGTCAAGATGCCTCTTAAAAGTCACAAAAAAGTTTTCTTGAGATCCTTTTGGACAGGATGGCAGTACATTGCATCTTGCAGTTTGCAGGGTAAGGGCAGCCAGTGAGAGTAAGCAGGTTTGGCTGGAGGTGAGGAGGACCTGGATATGGAGCCAGGAACACAAAGGATCCGCTGTGCACTGACAAGCTGAGTGCTAGGCTGCATCCTGACTCAGGCTCTGTAACATAGGAAGCAGAATAGGCCTTTCAGCCCATCAAACCTACTCCACCATTCAACCAGATCGTGGCTAATCAACTAACTCAAAATCATTTCCTCACTCTAGCCCCAGAGACACAAGCAACTGACGAGGTAAGCACTGGCATCTCTGAGGCATGAGATCATGGGTTCAAGTCCCACTCTAGACACGTGAACACAAAATACAGGCATATTTCCGGAGAATTACTGAGGGAATGGACAGCTGTGACAAGTGGCATCCCTCAGGGATCAGTTCTGGGACCTTTGCTGTTTATAATATATATAAATGATTTAGAGAAAAATGTAACCGAATTGATTAATGAGTTTGAGAATGAAACTAAGATTGGTGGATTTGCGGATAGCAATGAGGAGCTACAGAGGATACAGCAGGATATAGATCAGTTAGAGACTTGGGTGGAGAGTTGGCAGATGAGTTTAATCTGGACAAACGTGTGGTAATACATTTTGGAAGGTCTAATACAGATAGGAAATATATAGTAAATGGAAGAACCTTTGAGAATATTGATAGGCAAAGGGATCTGGATGTACAGGTACACAGGACACTGAAGATAACAATGCAGGTGGAGAAGGTAGTCAAGAAGGCATACGGCATAATTGCTTTCATTGGCCGGGGCATTCAGTTTAAAAACTGGCAAGTCATCTTGCAGCTTTGTAGAACCTTAGTTAGGCCACAGTTGGAATATAATGTTTAATTCTGGTCACCACACTACCAGAAGGAGGGGGGGCTTTGGAGAGGATACAGAAAAGATTTATCAGGATGTTGCCTGGTATGGAGGGCACTAGCTATGAGGAAAATCTGGACAAACTTGGTCTGTTCTCACTAGAACAACAGAGGTTGAGAGGCGACTTGATAGAAGTCTACAAGATTGTGAACGTGGATAGTCAGAAGCTGTTTCCCAGGGTGGAAGAATCAATCATTAGGGGGCACAGGGTTAAGGTGCGAAGGGCAAGACTTAAACATAGAACATAGAACATAGAACACTACAGCACAGAACAGGCCCTTCGGCCTTCGATGTTGCGCCGACCAATATAAAAAGCAATGCCCCTCCAAACTAAACCATTCCCTTCTCTTCCATATACTTATCAACTAACCTCTTAAACGCCACCAAACTTGGCGCATCTACAACTGCTGCAGGCAGGGCATTCCACTCCCGAACCACCCTTTGGGTAAAGAACCTACCTCTGATATCCGTCCTATAACTATCACCCCTTAATTTAAAGCTGTGTCCCCTCGTGCTAGCTTTTTCCATCCTAGGAAAAAGGCTATCACTGTCCACCCTATCTAAACCTCTAATCATCTTATATGTTTCGATTAGGTCCCCTTTTAGCCGCCTCCTTTCTAACGAAAACAACCTCAAATCCCTCAGCCTCTCTTCATAAGACCTGCCCTCCATACCAGGCAACATCCTGGTAAACCTCCTCTGTACCCTCTCCAAAGCCTCCACATCTTTCTTATAATGCGGGGACCAGAACTGCACACAATACTCCAAGTGCGGCCGCACTAGAGTTTTGTACAGTTGCAACATGACGTTGCGGCTCCGAAATTCAATCCCCCTACCAATAAAAGCTAAGACTCCATATGCCTTCTTAACAACCTTCTCGACTTGACTGCCTACTTTCAGGGATCTATGCACATACACACCAAGATCCCTCTGTTCATCTAGACTACTAAGAATCCTACCATTTGCCCTATACTCTACACATTTATTATTTCTGCCATAGTGCATTACCTCACACTTTTCCACATTAAACTCCATTTGCCACCTCTCGCCCAGCTCTGCAACTTGTCCAAGTCTCTCTGCAAACTGTAACACCCCTCTTCACTATCTACCACTCCTCCGACTTTGGTGTCATCCGCAAATTTACTAATACATCCTTCAATACCCTCATCCAGATCATTTATAAAAATTACAAACAGCAGGGGCCCCAAAACAGACCCCTGAGGTAAACCACTTGTCACCGAACTCCACGATGAATATCTCCCATCAACCACCACCCTCTGTCTTCTATCTGCTAGCCAATTCCTAACCCAATTAGCTAAACCACCTTCTATCCCATACATCTGTATTTTCTGCAGAAGTCTTCCATGGGCCACCTTATCAAACGCCTTACTAAAGTCCATATATACCACATCAACCGCCTTACCCCCATCCACCTCTTAGTCACTTTTTCAAAAAACTCAATGAGGTTAGTAAGGCACGACCTACCCTTCACAAAACCATGCTGACTATCCCCAATCAATTCATTTCTCTCTAAATAACTATAAATCCTATCCCTAATATTCTCTCCAATACTTTGCCCACAACAGAAGTAAGACTCACTGGCCTATAATTCCCTGGAAGGTCTCTCTTCCCCTTCTTGAACAATGGGACCACATTCGCTATCCTCCAGTCCTCCGGAACCACACCCGTAACCAACGACGACCTGAAGATCAGAGCCAGAGGCTCTGCAATCTCCTCTCTTGCCTCCCAGAGAATCCTAGGGTAAATCCCGTCCGGCCCAGGGGACTTATCCAACTTCAAACCCTCGAGAATATCTAGCACATCCTCCCTATCTACTTCAATACTTTCCAGTTTGCAACCCTGTACCTCAGTGTTCTCCATAACTACATTTACATCACCCTGCGTGAATACCGAAGAGAAATATTTATTCAGTGCCTCTCCAATCTCTTCAGGCTCCACGCACAACTTCCCACTGCTGTCTATGACTGGCCCTAATCTTGTCCTAACCAATCTTCTATTCTTAACATATCTAAAGAAAGCTTTAGGATTCTCCTTAATCCTATCAGCCAAAGCCTTCTCGTGCCCTCTCTTAGCTCTCCTCAATTCATCTTTAGCTCTCTCCTGGCTAATCTATAGCTATCCATTGCACTAACCGAGCCTTCAAGCCGCATCCTGACATAAGCCTCCTTTTTCCTTTTAACCAGCAAATCAACTTTTTTGTACACCAAGGTTCTCTTACTCGACCATTTCCTCCTTGCCTGACAGGGACATACTTATCAAGGACTCGCAGCAGCTGCTCCTTGAATAAGCTCCACATTCCAGATGTTCCCAGTCCCTGTAGTTTCCTAGTCCAATCTATGCACCCTAATTCTCTCCTGATGGCCTCATAATTACCCTTCCCCCAGCTATAACTACTGCCCCCAGCTTCATGCCTATCCCTATCCATCACTAAGGTGAACGTAACCGAATTATGGTCACTATCACCAAAATGTTCACTAACTTCCAAGCCTAACACCTGGATATGGCGACTTCTATCAAGTCGCCTCTCAACCTCTGTTGTTCTAGTGAGAACAGACCAAGTTTGTCCAGATTTTCCTCATAGCTAGTGCCCTCCATACCAGGCAACATCCTGATAAATCTTTTCTGTATCCTCTCCAAAGCCCCCCCTCCTTCTGGTAGTGTGGTGACCAGAATTAAACATTATATTCCAACTGTGGCCTAACTAAGGTTCTACAAAGCTGCAAGATGACTTGCCAGTTTAAAGGAGACATACAAGGCAGATGTTTTACACAGAAAGCAGTGGATGCCTGGAACTTGTTGCTGGGGGAGATACAGTAGTGGCTTTTAAGAGGCACCTTGACAAATGTATGAATAGGACGGGAATAGAGGAATACGGTCCCCAGAAGATAAGGGGTTTTTGTTCACTCAGGCAGCATGGTTGGTGCAGGCCCGGAGGGCTGAAGGGCCTGTTCCTGTGATGTAATTTTCTTTGTTCTTTGAGTGCTGCACTATCAGAAGGTGAGTACTGAGGGAGTGCTGCACTGTCAAAGGGTCAGTACTGAGGGAGTGCTGCACTGTCAGAGGGTCAGTGCTGAGGGAGTGCTGCACTGTCAGAGGGTCAGCACTGAGGGAGTGCTGCACTTTCAGAGGGTCAGTACTGAAGGAGTGCTGCACTGTCAGAGGGTCAGTACCGAGGGAGTGCCGTACTATCAGAAGGTGAGTACTGAGGGAGTGCTGCACTGTCAGAGGGTCAGTACTGAGGGAGTGCCGCACTGTCAGAGGGTCTGTACTGAGGGAGTGCCGCACTGTCAGAGGGTCAGCGCTGAGGAGTGCTGCACTGTCAGAGGGTCAGTGCTGAGGGTGCTGCACTGTCAGAGGGTCAGTACTGAGGAGTGCTGCACTGTCAGAGGGTCAGTGCTGAGGGAGTGCTGCACTTCAGAGGGTCAGGCCTAGGGAGTGCTGCACTTTCAGGGGTCAGTACCGAGGGAGTGCCGTACTATCAGAAGGTGAGTACTGAGGGAGTGCTGCACTGTCAGAGGGTCAGTACTGAGGGAGTGCCGCACTGTCAGAGGGTCTGTACTGAGGGAGTGCCGCACTGTCAGAGGGTCAGCGCTGAGAGAGTGCTGCACTGTCAGAGGGTCAGTGCTGAGGGGGTGCTGCACTGTCAGAGGGTCAGTACTGAGGGAGTGCTGCACTGTCAGAGGGTCAGTGCTGAGGGAGTGCTGCACTGTCAGAGGGTCAGTGCTGAGGGAGTGCCGCACTGTCAGAGGGTCAGTCTGAGGGAGTGCCGCACTGTCAGAGGGTCAGTGCTGAGGGGATGCCGCACTGTCAGGGGTCAGTGCTGAGGGGTGCCGCACTGTCAGAGGGTGAGTGCTGAGGGAGGGCCGCACTGTCAGAGGGTCAGTGCTGAGGGAGTGCCGCACTGTCAGAGGGTCAGTGCTGAGGGAGTGCCGCACTGTCAGAGGGTCAGTGCTAAGGGAGTGCCGCACTGTCAGAAGGTCAGTGCTGAGGGAGTGCTGCACGGTCAGAAGGTCAGTGCTGAAGGAATACTGCATTGTTGGAGGTATGGTCTTCATCTTTGGAGACAGTAAATTGAGGTTTAATTTGCCTCTCAAATGTAGAGGATTTCACAACACTTGGACGAAGATCCCAGCTGCTGGTTTGGCCAATATTCATCTTTCAACCGACGTCACTGAAAAACTATTTTCTGGTAACATACAGCATTGCTGTGATGTGCTCAGAATAAATTAGCAGCAGTTTTTATACATGGCAGTACTTTCAAAAGTGCATTAACCAGGGTTCAGGGTAAACACATTCCTCTTAGAGTGAAGGTCAAGGCTGGCAGAAGTCAGGAACCCTGGATGATCCGGGATATTGAGGCCCTGGTCAAGAAGAAGAAAGAGGCACATGACGTGCATAGGCAGCTGGGAGCAAGTGAATCTCTTGAAGAGTATAGGGGATGTAGGAGTAAAGTTAAGAGAGAAATCAGGAGGGCAAAAAGGGGACACAAAATTGTTTTGGTAGATAAAGCAAAGGAGAATCCAAAGAGCTTCTACAAATACACAAACGGGAGAGTTGGGCCTCTTAAATATCAACAAGGTCATCTGTGTGCGGATCCACAAGAGATGTATGAGATCCTAAATGAATATTTCTCATCAGTATTTACTGTTGGGAAAAGTATGGATGTTAGGGAATTTGAGAATTAAATATTGATGTCTTGAGGAGTGTACATATAACAGAAAAGGAGGTGCTGGAAGATTTAAAGCGCATCAAGATAGATAAATCCCCAGGATCTGATGAAGTGTATCCCAGGACATTGTGGGAGGCGAGGAAGGAAATTGCGGGTCCCCTAGCCGAGATGTTTGAATCATTAATAGTCACAGATGAGGTGCCTAAAGATTGGACAGTGGAAAATGTTGTGCCTTTATTTAAAAAAGGCTGCAGGGAAAAGCATGGGAACTACAGGCCAGTAAGCCTCACATCTCTGGTGGGTAAATTGTTGGAAGGTATTTTGGGCGACAGGATCTACAGTCATTTTGAGATGCAAGAACTGATTAGAGACAGTCAGCATGGCTTTGGGAATGGAAAATCATGTTTCACAAATTTGATTGAGTTTTTTGAAGAGATAACAAAGAAGGTAGATGAGGAAGTGCCATTGATGTTGTCTACATGAACTTTAGCAAAAAATTTGACAAGATACTGCATGGTAGGTTGTTGCATAAAGTTAAATCTCTTGGGATCCAGGGTGAAGTATCTAAATGGAATCAAAATTGGCTTCTTAATAGAAGCCTGACGATGGTTGTAGAGAATTATTTTTCAAGCTGGAGGCCTGTGACCAGTGGTGTGCCTCAGGGATCAGTGCTGGGCTCACTGTTATTTGTCACTTACATTAATGATTTGGATGAGAATATAGCGGGCATGGTTAGTAAGTTTACAGATGACACTAAGATTGGTGGCATAGTGGATAGTGAGAAAGGTTATCTCCAATTGTAGCGGGATCTTGATCAATTGGGCCAGTGAGCTGACGAATGGCAGATGGAGTTTAATTTAGACAAATGCAAGGTAATGCATTTTGGTAGATTGAATGAGGGCAGGACTTACTCAGTTAATGGTGGGGCTTGGGGAGAATTACAGAACAAAGAGATCTCGGGGTACAGGTTCATAGCTCCTTGAAAGTGGAGTCACAGGTGGACAGAGTGGTGAAGAAAGCATTCAGCATTCTTGGTTTCATCAGTCAGAACATTGAATATAGAAGTTGGGACATCTTGTTGAAGTTGTACAAGACATTGGTATGGCCACACTGGCAATTCTGGTCACCCCATTACAGAAATGATATTATTAAACTAGAAAAAGTGCAGAAAAGATTGATTAGGATGCTAATGGGACTTGATGGATTGAGTTAAAAGGAGAGGCTGAATAAATTGGGACTTTTTTCTCTGGAGGTAGGAGGCTGAGGAATGACCTTATAGAGATCTATAAAATGATGAGGAGCATAGACAAGGTCGATAGTCAATATACTTTTCCAAAGGTAGGGGAGCATAAAACTAGAGGGAAAAGGTTTAAGGTGGGAGGGGAGAGATACAAAAATGTCCAGAGGGTCAATTTTTTCAAACAGAGGGTGATGAGTGTCTGGAACAATCTGCCAGAGATAATAATAGAGGCGGGTACAATTTTGTTTTTCAAAAAGCATTTAGATAGTTTACACGGGTACAATGTGTGAAGAGGGATATGGGCCAAATGCAGGCAATTGGGATTAGTTTAGGGGTTTTTAAAAAATAAGGTCAGCATGGACAAGTTGAGCCAAAGGGCCTGTTTCCATGCTGTAAACCTTCATGTTTCTATAATTCTGTTTCAAAAAGAAAAAGAATTTAGTGACATCCTGCGATTGCGCAAGATGATATAGAATTATAAATTTTGTTTCAACGGGCTGTAAATTCTAAAGACACGAGCTACTTGTTAGGTAGATGATCAAAGCAATTTGAACTAGTTTAAGTTGAATAGCAGTGATATATCGCCACAGTGTGCATGACAATTGTAGTTCCCTCAGTTATACAATTTAACACAGTCGTTTCTATTTTTTCTACAGGGACAGCTGGAGGAAGATCATCGCTGTGCTAAGTTTCCTGGTTAGATGTCAATGGCCCTGGGACAACATGAACAATGCGAAAAGTAAATTCAATTCTTTAAACCTCATTGTTACTAAAGAATTATTGAATTCTAAATTAATTCCTGGCTTCAAGATTGCATCAAGGAGGTCAACATGTTTCTCTCAAATTCCTCTCACCAGAATTTCAACATGGTTATTAATTTTCTCAATAAACCTCTCAAATCTATTCTGTGGAAGGATTACTGAGATCCAAAACACGAACTCTGTTTCTTTCCACGGATATTGCCAGGCCTGCTAAGCTTCTCTGGCATTTTCTGATTTTCCAAATGCCATGATCTTTAATATCTTGATGGACAAGGGCACTGACAACTTCCCCTCCAAGTCACTCACCATCCTGACTTGGAAATATATCACTGTTCCTTCACTATTGCGGGGTCAAAATCCTGGACCTCTTTCCCTAACAGCACTGTGGGTGTACCTAAACTCAGGGACTGTATCAGTCCAAGAAGGCAGCTCACCAGCACACTCTGCTGGTGGGGATGGGTAAGGGCACGCACATCTCAATTATACATTTATTTTAAAATAGTCATTACCAACTGCTCATCATGTTCCAGCTACACTAGCAATGATCTTTGAAATCTTCCATAGAATTTCAAAGAAAGAGCCCTTTCAGCCCATCATGTCTACACTTGCATCACATATCTAGGCCCATAGAATGCCTACAGTGCTGACAGCACAGTGAGTAGCACTGCTACCTCACAGCTCCAGGGATCTGGGGTCAATTCTAGGCTTGGGTCACTGTCTGTGTGGAGTGACCTTCCAAAATGCATTACCACACATTTGTTCAGATTAAACACCATCTGCCCTCTCTCTACCAAGTCTTCAACTGATCTGTATCCTGCTGTATCCTCTGATGGTCCTCATCGCTATCCACAAATCCACCATCCTTTGTGTCATTCACCACTTACTAATCAATCCAGTTACGTTTTCCTCCAAATCATTTATATTTATTACAAACAGCAAAGATCTCAGCATAGTTCTCCATTCAGAAATGCACCCTTCCACTGCTACCCTCTGTCTCTGACCTTTGACCAAGCCAGTTTTGTATCCACTTTGCCAGCTCACTCTGATCCAATGCATCTTCACCTTCTGCACCAGTCTGCCATGCGGGACCTTGTCAAAGGCCTTACTGGAGTCCATATATACAACATCCACTTCTTGTAATAGTATACATTGAAAAGTATTATTTGTTGCACAGTATACAGACAAGGCATACCATTCATAGATAAGGAAAGGTGAGAGTGCAGAACGTAGTGTTACAATCATATCTAGGAAGTAGAGAAAGATCAACTTAATGCGAAGTAAGTCCATTCAAACAGCAGCAAGGAAGAAACTGTTCTTGAGTCAGTTGGTATACGTCTCTGACTTTTGTATCTTTTTCCCAATAGAAGAAAGTGGAAGAGAGAATGTTTGGAGTGCATGGGGTCTTTAATTATGCTGGCTACCTTGCCGAGGCAGCAGGAAGTATACAAAGAGTCAATGGATGGGAGGCTGGTTTGCATGATGGACTGGGCTTAGTCCTCGACCTTTGTAGTTCCTTGCAGTCTTGGGCAAAGCAGGAGCCATACCACGCTGTGATACAACCAGAAAGAATGCTTTCTATGGTGCATTTATAAAAGTTAATGAGAGTTGTGTCTGACATGCCAAATTCCCTTAGTCTTCTAAGAAAGTAGAGGTGTTGGTGGGCTTTCTTAAATATAGTGAGGTCCAGAAGAGGTTGTTGAATATTCATATCCTGGTATGGTATGGTGTTTTAAGAGCCCATCTCAATGCTTCTTAAGTCTATGAAGGTTCTGTCTCTACCACCAGGTACGTTTATGACAGATACAGCGTTAGCCATACATCACCATGACTACCTGGCTCACATAAAGTATTTGAGCTGCTTCAACTCTCTTCTATCCAGAATTGTCACAATTTTGGGGTCATCGTAAAACACAATGATCAGCCCAGCTTTCTATTCAGCTCTGTAAACCATCAACTTAAACATCCTACCTCCACTGTGTGCCAGACTCCGGATCCTTCCAAAACCTATCCTCAAAAACAAATCAGATGCACCATAGAAAGCATTGTTTCTGGTTGTATCACAGCTTGGTATGGTTCCTGCTCTGCTCAAGACCACAACAAACTACAAAATGTCGCGAACAAAGCCCAGTCCATCACACAAACCAGCGTCACATTCATTGACAATGTCTACACTGCCCACTGCCTCGGAAAAGCTGCCAGCATTATTAAGGACCCGATGTACGCTGGACATTCTCTCTTCCACCTTCTTCCATTAGGAAAAAAGATGCAAAAATCTGAGGTCACTTCCCAGCTGACTCAAGAACAGCTTTTTCTCTGCTGCTGAATAGACTTACCTTGCATTAAGTTGATCCTTTTCTACACCTTAGCTATGATTGTAACACTACATTCTGCCCTCTAATGTTTCCTTCTCTATGAATGGTGTGCTTTCTCTGTATAGCATGCAAGAAACAATACTTTCACTGTGTACTTATACATGTGACAATAATAAATCAAAGCCAGTTACGAGACACTAAGATTAAGACCATCCAATCAACTGCAATGCACTTCCCGCATGCCCAATAGCCACAAGTCTTGACCTTCTTTAATTTGCCTGCATTGTAGGCATGAGGGATGTAACCATTTTTCAATGGCTCTTCTCAATGTAACAGCCTTGCTAATGAATCAGGGATTTCAGAGCACTGAAAATATCCTGTGGACAGACTAGAGTGGGAAGGGGGAAAGAGGATGAAGGAGGTATAGAGACAAGGGTTTGAGGGGGGAGACAGGAGGTGGAGGAGAAGAAAGGCAAGGGGGAACAGGGAAGGGAGAGAAGTGGTGGAATTGGATGGATAATCTTAAATTGATTGTTCATGTAATTTGTAGCAAACTTGGGATTATTCAGCGAGTCTTGTCCAATTGTGGACTCACATCTGATGTTGGACATTAGGTTGTGGGTTTTGCAAGCATGCATTACTTGAGTACAATCGGAACACTGCCTATTGAGAATTATTGAATGGACGTGCTGTTAGATATGATTTGCTAATCATTAGAATGTACAGCTCACAAACTCGGCTTCACATCAGCGCTGAAATTTATATACCACATTAGTCATTAGTGTGATAGGCAGACGTTTTCGCTTGATGGCAGCATCACTTTCTGTTTATGCTGTTTGGTATGTAAGTAATCCTGTTTTGTGGCTTCAGCAGGTTAACACCTCATTTTTGGTATGTCTGATGCTGCTCCTGGTATAGAACATAGAACATAGAACATTACAGCACAAACAGGCCCTTCGGCCCACAAGTTGTGCCGATCATATCAGTACCTACTAGGCCATAGAACTATCTGTAACTCCCAATCCCATTAAATCCCATGTACTCATCCAGAAGTCTCTTAAAAGACTCCAGCGAGTTCGCCTCTACCACCACTGATGGCAGCCGATTCCATTCACTCACCACCCGCTGAGTGAAAAACTTACCCCTAACATCTCTTCTGTACTTACCCCCCAGCACCTTAACCCTGTGTCCTCTCGTAGCGACCATTTCAGCCCTGGGAAATAGCCTCCGAGAATCCACTCTACCTATTCCTCTCAACATCTTATAAACCTCTATCAGGTCGCCTCTCAACCTTCGTCTCTCCAGGGAGAAGAGTCCCAGCTCCCTCAACCTATCTTCATAAGGCATGCCCCCCAATCCAGGCAACATCCTTGTAAATCTCCTCTGCACCCTCTCAATAGCTTCCACATCCTTCCTATAGTGAGGCAACTAGAACTGCACACAATACTCCAAGTGGGGTCTGACAAGGGTCTTATAAAGTTGCAGCATTACCTCCCGACTCCTAAACTCAGTCCCTCGATTAATGAAGGCCAGTACACCATATGTCTTCTTGACCACATCCTCCACTTGCAGGGCTGATTTAAGACTCCTATGTCCTCGGACCCCAAGATCCTTCTGCTCCTCAACACTGCCAAGACTCCTACCCTTGATATTATACTCCTTCATCCCATTGGTCCTGCCAAAACGGACCACCACACTTTTATCCATGTTGAAGTCCATCTGCCACTTCTCCACCCAGTCTTGCATCCTATCTATGTCTTGCTGCAACTTCAGATCCCATCAAACTATCCACAACACCACCAACCTGCGTATCGTTGGCGAACTTGCTAACCCATCCCTCCACTTCCTCATCCAGGTCATTTATGAAAATAACAAACAGCAAGGGTCCTAGAACAGATCCCTGGGGCACTCCACTGGTTACCGACCTCCATGCAGAAGAAGACCCATCCACAACTACTCTCTGCCTTCTGCAGGCAAGCCAGTTCTGGATCCACAAGGCCAAAGCCCCTTGGATCCCATGCCCTCTCACCTTCTCAAGAAGTCTTGCATGGGGGACCTTATCAAATGCCTTGCTGAAATCCATATAAACCACGCCCAGTGCTCTTCCTTCGTCAATGTGTTCAGTCACATTTTTGAAGAACTCAACTAGGCTCGTAAGGCACGATCTGCCCTTAACAAAGCCATGTTAACTATTCCTGATCATATTGAATTTCTCTAAATGCTCATAAATCTTATCTCTCAGAATCCTTTCCATCAACTTACTGACCACTGAGGTCAGACTCACCAGTCGGTAATGCCCCAGGCTATCCCTGTTTCTTTTCTTGAAAATAGGCACCACATCCGCAATCCTCCAATCTTCCAGAACATTTCCCGTTTCCATCGACGACGCAAAGATCATCGCCAGAATGCCCTCCTGCACTCTCCATTGAGCCAGGGTTGACCACCTCCCCCTACACCCCACCTTGACAGTAATGGTAAAGTTCGGGATATACTGGACCATGAGGTTACAAACTGTGATTGAGTTCAATTCTGCTGCTGATGCTGATGGCCTATAATGCACATAGATGTCCAGACCTGAGTTGCTAGTTCTGTTTGAAATCTATCCCACGTAGCTCAGTGATATTGCCACCCAACACAATGTAGGGTATTCTCAGTGTGAAGATGGGAGTTTGTCTCCACATGGACTGCGCAGTGGTCACTGTCACCAATACTGTCATGTTCAGATAGATCTGCAGCATTTAGATTGAGAACAACGTTTAAACATTTTTTCCCTCTTGTTATTTCCCTCAGCATAGGTACAGTCTGGTAGATACGTTCTTTAAGATTCCGCAACATTTAAGGGAAAAAGTTTAACCAAATCAAACTTTTAGCATGGTCTGAAAAAAAGAATAATTAAAAGTTTGTACTTTGTTCTTCCAGGAAACTTGGCACTGATTTCAGCAATTTTCTCCATTTCATTACGACCTGTCAGCTGCTCTGGCTGCCCGCCCTCCTGCACGGTGTGTACAGAAAACATAACCATCTGTCAGGGTCTGACATACTTCCCAGGTTTGTTCATATCTCTTCTTGAAACTCAGAACACTGTCCACTGGATTGTTCCAGAGCTAAATAGCACATTAAGCTCCCAAAGTGGTGAGACAGAAGCTGGCAGTTGTTCCCATCAGGAAGTATTCTAATATCTTCCATTTTAGTTACATTAGAACCATTGGTCGCAATTAGAGCATTGCATAACTCAGTTCTCATTCCCTGGTTCACTGTGTGGAGTCTGCACATTCTCCCTCATCTACTTGGGTTTCCTTCGGGTGCTCCAGTTTCCTCTCACAGTCCAAAGATGTGTGGGTGGATTAACCATGATAAGTGTATGGGGTTGTTGGGGGGAGGGGTGGTGGCTGGGTAGGTGGGTTGGTGCAGACTCAATGGACCAAATGACCTATTTCTACAGAGATTCTATGAACATCCCCTGCATTTTATCATCTCATATTAGACTCACACATAACACTTATTAGAAAGAAACCCCTCCTCATTCTTGTGTGGAACCAGGAGCAGCAGGTGGACCTGTTTGTGACAATACAACTCGGAACACCAGCTGCTCTCCTCACTGCTTCCACATCATCGATTTTTCCAGTTTTGCCAAATCCACTTCCTCGTGAGGCCAAGGTCTGAGCAATCTCTCCCTGATCACATTAATGTTCTCACTATCAGACTGAGCAGACGCTAGTGAATTGTGATCTGGAATGCACTGCCTGAAAGTAACTTTCAAAAGGGAATTGGAGAGATAGGAAGAAAAGGAGGAAAGTTATAGGGCTACGGGGAAAGAACCAGGGCAGTGGATATAATTGCATAAGTTACTCAAAAAGCTAGCACAAACGTAGCAGGGTAAATGTCACTTTCTGCGCACTATGATTCCACAGAAACAGGACATGGTTTAATGGTCCATTGAATTTAAACAATCATTCTACATCTGAGCTTTTGAAATCTCTTTATCTATAATGTGTGTCATGTTGTTGCAGCTGTTCCCCAAACCACAAAGGCCTTGCTTCTTACCGATGGTATCATCCCTTCCATAGAGAAACCCAGCTTGGCTAATCTGTCCTCCTTGACCTTGTTGAAGCTGAGTAACAATGGAATTGTGGGCATTAATGAGGATTGTTTTCATGGGCTTTCTGGCCTCAGAACCCTGCTGCTTGATCAGAATCAAATCACAAGTGAGACCATGATGGAATTTACTTTTACTGGGCTCCCTAACCTAGAAAGACTTCAACTGAGCAACAATGACATTAACCAAATCAACAGAGCCTGGTTCAGCAACCTGACTCAGCTGGGTTCTCTAAACCTGGACAGGAATCACATCACCAAACTCAAAGCAGATGCATTTACAACATCGACTCTTCCAAACCTCCAAGTGCTAGATCTCTCCAACAACTCCATTGGTTACATTGACAAGCATGCTTTCCGAGGACTCAATGGGCTGAGGTGGCTGGATCTCTCAAGGAACAAGCTATCGGGAATGGCCGACTCATTCTCACACTTGTCGAAGCTTTCAGTATTAAACCTGGACCTCAATCACTGGAATTGTACCTGCCAGTTGCAGGAACTGACCCTGTTTCTGAGAAGATTCGTTACCAGCCCTGATCGCACCTTAAGAAGTGCCAAAGAGCTGGTCTGCGAGAGAACTGAGAATTCAGAGGTTCAGACTGTTCTGCAGCTAACAGGCACTAACTGTATATCTCAACCCCAAAATGCCACAGTTCTAATCACGAGTAAAAATTACAGGCACTATGTGCGAGATGTTGTTTTAGCAGCAATATTTTGTTTTGCAGGTAATGTACAAATCATTTCAGTCTATATTAAAAAAAAATTGTCTATTCTCTTTCCCCAGAGAGCAGTGGAAGAAAAGTCAGTGAATAATATTAAGGCAAAGGGAGATAGATTCTAGATTGAAAAGAAAATCAAAGGATATCAGAGATAGGCAGGAAAGTTAAGGCCACAATCATAGAATCTTGTACAGAACGAGGCCATTCAGCCCATTGAGTCTGTACCGATCACATCCCACCCAGTTCCTATTTCTATAACTCCACACGTTTACTTTGCTAATCTCTCTGACACTACAGTCAATTTAGCATGAACAATGAACGTAACCCACACATTTCTGGACTGTGGGAAGAAACCGGAGGACCCAGAGGAAATCCACACAGTCATGGGGAGAACGTGCAAACTTCACACAGATAGTGACTCGAGGTTGGAATTGAACCTGGGTTCCTGGCACTGTGAGGCAGTAGTGCTAACCACCAGTGCTAATCAGATCAGCCATGATCTTGTTGAATGGAAAAGCAGGCTTGAGGGGCTGAATGGCCTTCTCCTGCTCCTCATTGGTGTGTTTATACAAATATTCATTTGTTTACCAAGTCTCAGTTCTCACACTTGGGCATCCACACCTTTTCATATTACATTAGGTGTCAGGCATGTGATTTTATCAAAGGAAAATGGAGCCAATGAGGTGGGAAAATGAGAAGAGGCGCAATAAACAAAACAGGACCATTGGAAAGGGAATGGAGGAATAGAGAGACTTGGAGTATAAATGCAGAAATGTTTAATGGTAGAGGACAGGCTCATCAATAGAGTAAAGAAGTTTTTATTTAAAGAAATCTTTAGCAGGGTGGCACGGTAGCACAGCTGCTTCACAGCACCAGGGACCTGGATTCAATTCCCCTGCCTTGGGTCACTGTGTGGAGTTTGCACATTCTCCCTATGTCTGCATGGGTTTCGTCTGGGTGCTCACATCCATCCATGTCTTTTTTATCTTGAAATCCCACTATTCCAATGCTCTTCTGCCAACATCTCCCAGCCTCCATAAACATCCAAAAACTTTACTGTTTGTGTCATAACTCACACCAAGTCCCACTTATCCATCACCCTTGAGCCCCCTAACTTAAAGGCGTCCATCAGGTCACTCCTGCATCTTCTGGTCTTCTACAGAAAACAGTAAGAAGTCTTACACCACCAGGTTAAACTCCAACAGGTTTATTTGGAATCACAAGCTTGCAGAGAGCTGCTCCTTCATCAGGTGATCTTTCAGACTTCTCACCGTGTTCACCCAAGTCCAATGCCGGCATCTCCACATAATGGCTACAGAAAACATCCACAGCCTCTTCAATCTGCCCTGACCAGTATCATCTCTCAGTTCTGGTATTCTAGTAAATTTCCTTTTGCACTATCTTCCCAGTGCCTTGACGACCCTTTCTACGATATGAAATTGGGACTATTTGCAGCATTGTTAATCTTTAGCATTTATTCATAAGTCTCTCTTCTCCACAGTTACTTATCTCTCGACATTTCAAAAGAACTTGATTCTCTTTCTTAAGTCCTTAAGTTTCTTAAGTGTGGATGACCTCACACTTCTCCACATTAAGCTTTGTTTGCCATTGTTTAGCCTCCTCACTACATGTGAATAAATGTATGAGGGGATTGAATTTAAGAGCCGCAGCATCATGTTGCAGCTGTACAAAACTCTAGTGCGGCCGCACTTGGAGTATTGTGTGCAGTTCTGGTCGACACATTATAAGAAAGATGTGGAGGCATTGGAGAGGGTACAGAGGAGGTTTACTAGGATGTTGCCTGGTATGGAGGGCAGGTCCTATGAAGAGAGGTTGAAGGATTTGAGGTTGTTTTCGTTAGAAAGGAGGAGGCTAAGGGGGGATCTTATTGAAGCATATAAGATGATTAGAGGTTTGGATAGGGTGGACAGTGATAGCCTTTTTCCTAGGATGGAGAAAGCTAGCACGAGGGGGACACAGCTTTAAATTAAGGGGTATGAGTTATAGGACGGATATCAGAGGTAGGTTCTTTACTCAAAGAGTGATTAGGGAGTGGAATGCCCTGCCTGCAGCTGTTGTAGATGCGCCAAGTTTGGTTGCGTTTAAGAGGTTAATTGATAAGTATATGGAAGAGAAGGGAATGGTTTAGTTTGGAGGGGCATTGCTTTTTATTTTGGTCGGCACAACATCGAAGGCCGAAGGGCCTGTTCTGTGCTGTATTGTTCTATGTTCTATGTTCTATGTTCTATGTATCAATGTCTTTATGAAACTTTCTGTTCCACCAAAATGACTTAAACTATCAGACCTTAAGAAAGAAGACAGAGGGTTGCAGTGGAAGGGTGCGTTTCTGAATGGAGGGCTGTGACAAGTGGTGTTCCTCAGGGGTCAGTGCTGGAACCTTTGCTGTTTGTAATATATATAAATGGCTTGGAAGAAAATGTAACCGGATTGATTAGTGAGTTTGAGGATGATACAAAGGTTGGTGGATTTGCGGATAGCAATGAGGACCATCAGAGGATACAGCAGGATATAGATCAGTTGGAGACTTGGGCAGAGAGATGACAGATGGAATTTAATCCAGACAAATGTGAGGTAACGCATTTTGGAAGATCTAATACAGATGGGAAATACACAATAAATGGCAGAACTCTTAGGAATATTGATAGGCAAAGGGATCTGGATGTACAGGTACACAGGTCACTGAAAGTGGCAATGCAGATAGAAAAGGTAGCCAAGAAGGCATATGGCATGCTTGCCTTTATCAGCCAGAGCACTGAGTTTAAAAATTTGCAAGTCATGTTGATGATTTATAGAACCTTAGTGAGGCCACACTTGGAACATAGTGTTCAATTCTGGTCACCACACTACCAGAAGGACATGGAGGCTTTGAAGAGGGTACAGAAAAGATTTACCAGGATGTTGCCTGGAATGGAGGGCATTAGTTATGAGGAGAGATTGGAGAAACTTAGTTTGTTCTCACTAGAGTGATTGAGGTTAAGGGGCGACCTGATAGAAGTCTGTAAGATTATGAGAGGCATGGACAGAGAGGATAGTCAGAAGCTTTCTCTCAGGATGAACGAGTCAATTACTGGGGGACACAGGTTTAAGGTGCAAGGGGCAAATTTTAAAAGAGATGTATGAGGCAGATTTTTTACGCAGTGTGTGTGGTGGTACCTGAAACTTGTTGTTGGGAGAGGTAGTGGAAGCAGATATGGTAGTGACTTTTAAGGGGCATAATGAGAAGCACATGAATGAGATGGGAATAGTCCCCAGAAGCTTAAGGGGTTTTAGTTCAGTCTGGCAGTATGGTCGGTGCAGGCTTGGAGGGCCGAAGGGCCTGTTCCTGTGCTGTAATTTTCTTTGTTCTTCGTTCTAAATAAGAGCAGAAATAGGCCATTCAGCCCTGAGAGCCTGCTCTACAATTTAATAAGATCATGGCTGATCTGACGCTCACTCAGCCCACTTTCTTTCCACGTCTCTGTAATCATTAATTCCTGATAGTTTTTTAATCAATCAATTTCAGCCTTGGAAATGTTCCATGACTCGCTCTCCAGAGCTCCCTGGGATAAAGAGTTTCAAAGATTCACCACTCTGAGCGAAGAAATTCTTCCTCAAATCCATCTGAAATGAGCACTCACTTATTCTGTGACCAAGCCTTTTGGCTTTACACTCTCCCCTACGAATCTTATGTGTTTCAATGATATCACCTCTCATTCTTCTGAACCCCAAAGAATACTAATCCTCTATACCTGGGATCATCTAGTCAATCTCCTCCGTATTGCCTCTAAAGATCATATATCTTTCCTTAAATAAGGGGACCAAAACTGTATAAAATATTCTAAATGTGGCCTCATTGGTAGCTTATAAAGTTGAAACAACATCTCTTTACGTTAACATTCCAGCCCCCTCGAAATAAAAGGCAGAATTCCCTAGACCAGCATTTATCACCCATCCCTAATTGCCCTTGAATGTAGTGGCTTGCCAGACCATTTCAGGATTGTTGTGTGTCTGGAGTCACATTCCAGCTAGACTGGGTAAGGATGGTAAATTTTCTTCCCTAAAGCACCTTTGTGAACCAGAAGGGTTTTTACGATAATGGCTTCATGGTCATCATTAGACTTTAATTATAGATCTTTATTGAATGCAAATTCCATCATCTTCTTTCTCTTTGGTGGGATCTGAATGCAGACCCCCAGAGCATTATCCAGGGTCTTTGGATTACTAGTCCAGTGGCAATACCAGTACCTCACTGCTTCTCTTTGATCAGGGTAATGTTATTGATGTGATGTATATAGACTGTCAAAAGGCAGTACCACACAACAGGCTTGTGAGAAAAGATATCTGGAATTAAGAATCTACTGTTTGCTCTGAAACAATTGTTGATTGTTGGAAAAACCCATCTGGTTCACTGATGTCCTTAATGGAAGGAAATCTGCCATTCTTGTCCAGTCTGGGCTGCACATGACTCCAGATCCATGGCAATGCGATTGATTTTCAATTGCCCTTGGTCAGCTAGAGATGGACAATGAATGATGGGCAGCCAGCGATACCCATGTCCCACCAATGAATTTAAAAAATATATAGCTCATGGAATAAAAGATCTTCCAACGTGATTACAAAATTGGTGAAATAATAGAAAGCAGAGAGTCATGGTCAATGGATATTTTTCAGGCTGTAGGCAAGTATGTAGTGGAATTCCCCAAGGGCAGGTATTGGGACCCTTGCTTTTCCAGATACGTATTAACAATCTAGATCTTGATGTGCTTCAGTTTGCTCCCATAATCTGAAAGACATATTAGTTAGGTGCATTCGCCATGCTAAATTCTCCCTCAGTGCACCTGAACAGGTGCCGGAATGTGGCAACTAGGGAGTTTTCACAGTAACTTCATTGCAGTGTTAATGTAAGCATACTTGTAGCCCTAATAAATAAACTTTAAAACTTTCTGTCCTTGTAAAACATCCCTTAATGTTTAGCTGGCATATTTTTAAGGTGTCAGCCATACCTTAGTTTCATGCCTTTCAGATGTTATATTTTGTCTAAACTCCTTGTAATCTCATATTGTGATTGATTGTAGGAGCTGTGGGTCTCGCAGTCGCAATAACAACTCTCCTGTACAAGAAATGTTATTGCCAAATGGAACCGAGACAAAGAACTTGCCAAATGCCTGGGCCAGGATCTAATCACAAAAGAGAAAGTGTTTTCAAGATGATGCCTCACTGTCACTTTACTCATGATCATGAGGTAAAGGCCTTATCAACAGTGGGTTCTGTGAAGGATTCTAGGAGCTTACAGCAGAACACACTTAACCCTAAATCCAGGAAAACAAGCAACAAAAAGAGATTTCACCAACAATGCTTCGGCCTATATAATCATTCCAGGAATCAGACCGAGGAATACTTTCTGTGCCAGGACTGCGGGTTGGTGCACACATTCAGAACAACGCTCCCTAATGGTAAAATCAGGAGATCAGCAGCTAAAGTCAGCACTGCAGGCACAATGAGAGGGGATGAAGGTGAGAATCACTGGGATATGAAGCAAAAAATGCCCCACCAAGTAAAGAGATCCAATCAAGGTGAACCATTTTAAGTAAAAAGAGGGTTTTTCTGAAACTTCCAGTTATTAAAATTCAGGAAAGAACTTGTATTTTGGTAATTTGTGTGAATTAGGCACATGGGATCATTCACTCAAACCTGTTCTGCCATTCCATTGGACCATCATTGATCTGTATTTTAACTCTATCCACACACGTTGATTCTGTCACTTTACTATGATAAAGTGCCAAAATCCATCAGTGCCAGTTTTAACAATTTTCTACTGAGCCCCATCATCAACTGCTTTTTAAAGGAGTGGGATTTAGATTTTCACTGTTCACTGAAAGAATACTTCCTGTTATCACACTGAAATACTGATATGTCGAAAATAAATAGAGGCCATTCGGACCTTCAAACCTGCTCCATTATCCAATATGATGATGGTCAATCCTCTATCTCAGCATCTTACCTCTGGGCTCACCTCATATCTTTTGATGGCTTTAGAGTCTAGAAAGCTATTTCTTTCTGTAATATATTCAGTAACTTGGCCCCATAGCTTTCCTCGGTAGAGGATTCCACAGGTTCACCACCCTCTGAATGAAGAATTCTCTCCCATCTCTGTTCTAAATGACCTACTCTGTATCCTTGTTCGACACCCCACCATCAATGAAAACAACATCCCTGCAGCTATGAACAACCTACCTTAATGTAATTCCTTACATTCTCTCCAATAACTTTCTTATTTTTCTCAAATTTCTTATCAAATGCTCAAACACCTCAATCAGAAACTTCATCCATTTTCTATACTTAAGGGAATACAAGTCCAGTCTATGCAAGCTATCCTTGAAATTTAACCCTTTTAGTCCCATTATCTGGTGATTTAAAAAAAATATTCGTAGGGCATAGGCATCATTGGCTGGCCAGCATTTATTGCCCATCTCTAGTTACATAAGAACATAAGAAATAGGAACAGGAGTCGGCCATCCAGCCCCTCGAGCCCGCCCCGCCATTCAATAAGATCATGGCTGATCTGTAGTGGTTCAGTACCACTTTCCCGCTTTCTCCCCGTAACCCTTAATTCCCTTGTCAATTAAAAACCCTATCCACTCTTGACTTGAACATATTCAGTGAGGAAGCCTCCACCACCTCTTCAGGCAGAGAATTCTAAAGATTCGCCACCCTACTGCGTGAAGAAACTCCTCCGCAACTCTGATCTCCCCCCCCTCCTTAATCTTGAGGCTGTGCCCTCTAGTCCTGCTATCTTTGCTAAGCGGGAAGAGTCTTGCTCTTAAGAAGGCAGTGGTGAGCTGCCTTCTTGAAGCACTGCAATTCCTGAGGTATAGGTACACCCTCAGTGCTGTTAGGGAGGTAATTCCAGGTTTTGGCCCAGCAACGGTGAAGGAACGGTGATATACTTCCAGGTTAGGTTGGTGAGTGGCTTGGAGGGGAACCTCAAAGTGGTTTTGTTCCCAGGTATCTGCTGCTCTTGTCCATCTAGACGGTAGCAGTTGTGGGTTCGGAAGGTGCTATTTAAGGAATTTTGGTGAGTTTCTGCAGTGCACCTTGTAGACGGTACACACTGCTGCACTGTTCATCAGTGTTGGGGGGATTGAATGTTTGTGGGAGGAGTAGCAATCAAGAGTGAATGCTTTCCCTACAAAGCTAATATTTCCTTCCTGAAATTTGGTGCCCAGAACTGAACACAATTACTCCAAATGGGCTTTGATTTAAATTCCATACAATTATATCATAACTTCTATCTGATTGCATCTCAGTTTTCTTGGACATCTTCCAGTTCCTGAATTCTACCATTCACAGCTGGGGCCTTAGCTCTGAAATTTCTTTCCTAAACTTCTCCGCCTCTCTTCTCCTGTACTTCTTAAAACTGACCTCTTTGACTAAACTTATCGCCACTTACCTGAATATCTCTAGATGACAAATTCTGTCTGATTAACAACTGGCATTTATATAGCACACTTAACATGGTACAATGTCTGAAGGGGCTTAATTACACTCAGGATTACATTCCAATGAGTATCTTGGGATATTTTCCTGCAGGAAAGTTGCTATATAAAGACAAATTGTTGTTATGTGTGTTGTCAATGTGAAACAATTAAAAGAAAATAAACATCTTTGTAGAGTTCTAGAAACTTCCAGCAGCTAGTAATATTAACACCGTTCCATCTCATGGTTGGACAGGTTCCACAGAAGGTTTTCGAGTTGGAAATGAAAGCTCGGGCTACAGTTACTCCCTGTCGAAAAGTCCCACTGGGATATATAATCCGGGAAAGGGATATGGTAAGTGGGGACCAGAAACAAGGAATGTCAGACCGAACCAGGCCATTATACAAGCTAAATCACAATATAAGTACTTCCCAAGTTCACACCTCAGCAAAATCCAATCACAGATTGACAGAGTCACTCCAGTCACTGAACCGTGTTACGGAATCAGGAAGCATCCCTTTCCCTCAGGCAGAATTCGGAATGCTGAGCTGCGACCAGGAAGTCACCTCTCCAGGAACCATAACAACCATCGCCAACTTCTTTGCCATAGTAACAGAATTCCAACACAAATGGACAAGAAGGTCAGACCAAAGGTGAGAGTTGAACACTTGGCTGGAAACGTTAAACGGAATATTAGTGCAGCATTGCAGCGTGATATTCTGGTCTTTGCAAAGCACAAGAAGAACAGTATCCCTCAGGACTTGCTTAGGGAGGAACCAGCAAGGTCATACATGATGGACAAGTCAAGCTGCAGAGACAGTCACTTCACTAACCAAACTGACATTTTTGGGAACACTTGGGAAGGTAAAAGGACTCAAAGGCCAAAGACTGTCATGTTTGACTTGCCAGGTTTTATTGATAGAAAATTAACACACTCTGCTGGAGAACGGTCTAAAGCACAAAGCGAAGGTAGAGAGGCTTGTGCAAGTGTAGAGAGTATGGAGAAGGATCAGGGATTCCCAGTGGAGGAAAAGCTTTGGTTCAGAACCCTCACTTCTCAGAAGCGAAACAGTGAGCGTGAGAAGAGATTGGATATGAAGCTGACATCTAACGATAGCAAATCCAGGAGAGTGATTCCTCCCAGAACATCAGTGAATGTATTGATGGTGAAATTTATCTTACATCCCACTAAACTTGATAAGATCCACCCAGATGAAGGTGCAGATGTTAAGGGGCAATCAAAGATGAAAAAGCAAATCATGACAAAGAAAGGATTAAAAGAAACCCATAAAAAGAGAAAATGCACGAGAAAACCTCCTGCCTGTCAAAGCACAAAAACAACTGGGAGCTTACAGAAACCTCAACCACCTAAGACAGCAAGACAACGTTTACCAGTATCAATTCAAAGCAAAGCCTGTCTCTCCACAAGACCTGGTAAGAAGGACAGAGTGAAAGAATGTAGTGGAAATTTGTGTACAGATTTAGAAACCACATCACTAATGTCAACACCAGTGGCTGACACTGAAAACCACAAATTATCCCTGTCCATTGAAAGTCCTCTTGGTATTATTTCCACTGGATCACAGGATTCTGCCCTGCCAATGGGACTTCTTCAAACACCAAACGAATCATCCAGCCATGAGGCTACTCCCCTGGATATAATACACAAGATTACAACATCGCTACCTTTAGACACAGATACACATCGTTCTAACAATTTGAGGACCTCTGTTGATGATCACGAAGATAAAGAGACAATGGCAGAACTGAATTCTTCCATTGGCTTCACCTTCCAACCACAGGAGGTCACCTTGAGTAGTGAGAGTGGCACAATGAAGGTACTGAGTGCTCCATCTTTGAGGCGAGCCCCTGGCATAGGACCCTCTGATGGAGAAAAGTTGGAGAACATTCCCACAGGATGGCAAGAAACAACCCAAGCCTTCCAAAGGGAAGGAGACTGGCAGCCAGCTCCCAGTAGGCAGAGTGACAACAATGGAGCAAGAGCCAAACAGCAATGTGAGGACAGAGGGTCAATGAGTATCACGGAAATAGCAGAGAGTGACATGTATGTTCAAGTGAAAGATACAGAAGACGAACCTTTGGAAAACCCTAAACCATTAATATCAGCAGCAACATCTGAGACAGATCACACAACTGGTCAAATCTTTTCAGAAGAGGTTGTGATGTGTGGTGTACATGGACTACATTGGAGTACAGAGGATAGAGCATCTAAACCAGCAGGTCTAATAAATCAGCATTTACTTCCCTCAGAGCAACTGCCATTCCTCCCAGTCTCCTCTATCCATGGTGGGCACAGCCACCTAGATTACAATAATGGTGAAAACACAACATCCAAAAGACAGAACAGGAATGTCAATCTTGTCAATTCCCCCCTCACCTCACCATTACAGGGAGCAGGCAGCAGTGAGGAACAAGACTCCAATGTTGTTATGTTCAGCTATGAGGATCCCAAAGAGGCGATGCTGACGGCAGAACCACAAATAGGCAACTGCACACTGCCAATCAAACACAACATGGCCATATTAGATGGAGCAGACAATGAGGCCAATCAGAGGAGGAAGATCAGATTGGTCATTCCCGAGAGACCAAGTAGCAGGTCCGATTACACCGTCAATCGGAAGATTAGATAATTGGCCGGATTAAGATCAAAGGTAAAAGACTTGAATTTCTATAGTATCCTACATGACCATTGGATGTCTCAAAGCACTTCACAGACAATAAAGTATTTTAAGTGTAATTTAAGAAACTGATTGAGAAAAATAACACACTGCCATCTGTATTCTGAGCATTTTTATCATAGTATAATGTCCTAAGGTACTTCATAGCAGTGAGATCCAACCAAGTCAGGCAGCGAGCTACAAAAAAGATATTAACATGTGACCAAAAAGTTGGTAAGAAATCTCACAACATCAGGTTAAAGTCCAACAGGTTTATTTGGTAGCACAAGTTTCAGAGAGTTGATCCTTTATCAAGTGAATGGGAGTTCTGTTCAAAAACAGGGCATATAAAGACACAACTCAATTTACAAAATGATGGTTAGAATGCGAGTCTTTACAGGTAATCAAGTGTTAAAGGTACAGACAATGTGAGTGGAGACAGGGTTAAGCACTGGTTAAAGAGATGTGTATTGTCTCCAGCCAGGACAGTTAGTGAGATTTTGTAAGTCTGGGGATTACAGATAGTGTGACGTGAACCCAAGATCCCAGTTGAGTCCGTCTTCATGTGGGGAACACTTCAGCAGTCACAGGCATTCAACTTCTGATCTTCAGGTAAACCTTCTCCAAGGCAACACATGACAATGCAGAACTGCTGAGCAGAAACTGATAGCCAAGTTCCACACACATGAGGACAGCCTCAACCAGTATCTCATATTGACGATACATATTTCTTTAACCTGTGCTTAACCTTCTCCACTCACATTGTCTGTATCTTTAAGACTTAATTCCCTATGAAGGCTCACATTCCAACCATTATTTTGTAAATTGAGTTTGTGTCTTTATATGCCCTGTTTGTGAACAGGACTCTCACTCAGCTGATGAAGGAGCAGTGCTCCGAAAGCTTGTGGCCTGTGCTACCAAATAAACCTTGTGTTGTGATGCTTCTTGCTGTGCTTACTCCTGTCCAATGCTGGCATCTCCACATCATGACCAAAACCAGAGAGATAAGCTTTAAGGAGCAACTTGAAAGGAGAGAGGAAGGCAGTGAGGTGGAGATGTTTAGAGAGTAAATTCCAGAATTTAGAGTCTAGTCAGCTAGAGTGGGCATCTCATTCAATATTACATATTTGAAAAAAATAAAATTCATTAAAATTCATTCAAATGAGGTCTGTAGGCATGAACCTTGTGAAGGTTGGGGAAAATCAGCAAGCACTACCTCTCTGGGGGCAATCGAATTTTCCAATTCTCTCCGGATTACCTGTCCACATCACCATTTTTTCTCCAGAAAATGAGGGTATTTGGTTGAGAAACTGGTATAGGTAACCCTGAAGTAAATGCAATTCCAACAAACTTGGAGCTTAATACACATCAAAGGTTGGGGTCAAATTGAATTAAAAGGTTAATTGCTAGAAAGGCAAGATCATAAACAGCAGGTGGGCTTACTTAGCTAAAGAACTGGAGATATGATGTTTGTAGTATGCCAATAAAGGATAAGTTAGAACATAGAACATTACAGCGCAGTACAGGCCCTTCGGCCCTCGATGTTGCGCCGGCCAGTGGACCCTCTAACCTAAACTATTCCAATATCATCCATATGCCTATCCACCGAACATTTGAATGCCCCAAAGTAGGCGAGTCCACAACTGCTGCAGGCAGGGCATTCCACGCTCTCACCACCCTCTGTGTAAAGGACCTGCCTCTGACATCCGTCCTATAACTACCACCTCTTAATTTAAAGTTATGTCCCCTCGTGTTGGTCATCACCATCCGAGGAAAAAGGCTCTCACTATCCACCCTATCCAATCCCTTGATCATCTTATACGCCTCAATTAGGTCACCGCGTAACCTTCTTCTCTCTAATGAAAATAACCTCAGGTCCCTCAGCCTTTCCTCATAAGGCCTTCCCACCATACCAGGCAACATCCTGGTAAACCTCCTCTGCACCCTTTCCAATGCTTCCACATCTTTCTTATAATGCGGCGACCAGAACTGTACGCAATACTCCAAGTGCGGCCGCACCAGAGTTTTGTACAGTTGTAACATAACCTCACGGCTCCTAAATTCAATCCCTCTACCAATAAAGCTAACACACCGTACGCCTTCTTAACAACTTTATCAACCTGGGTGCCAACTTTCAAAGAGCTATGTACTTGTACCCCAAGATCCCTCTGCTCGACAACACTATTAAGGGTCCTTCCGTTAGCCCTATATTTCATATGCCTGTTATTCCTACCAAAGTGAATCACCTCACACTTATCCGTATTGAATTCCATTTGCCACCTCATGGCCCAGCTCTGCAAACTATCTATGTCCCTCTGCAAACTGTAACATCCATCCTCGCTGTCTACAACTCCCCCCACTTTGGTATCATCAGCAAATTTACTAATCCAACCCTCTACACCCTCATCTAGGTCATTTATAAAAATGACAAACAGCAGTGGCCCTAAAACAGATCCTTGAGGTACACCACTTGTAACTGCACTCCAGGTTGAATATTTCCCATCAACCACCACCCTCTGTCTTCTATCAGCTAGCCAATTCCTAATCCAAACTGCTAAATCACCTTCAATCCCATGCATCTGCACTTTCTGCAGTAGCCTACCATGGGGAACCTTATCAAACGCTTTGCTAAAATCCATATACACTACATCAACTGCCTTACCCTTATCTACCTCTTTGGTCACCTCCTCAAAAAACTCAATAAGGTTTGTGAGGCACAACCTATCCTTCACAAAACCGTGCTGACTATCCCTAATCAATTTATTTTTCTCTAGATGCTTATAAATCCTATCCTTTATAATTCTTTCCAAGACTTGCCCACAACAGAAGTCAGGCTCACCGGTCTATAATTTCCAGGATGGTCCCTACTCCCCTTTTTGAACAAAGGTACAACATTTGCCATCCTCCAGTCTTCCGGCACTATACCTGTAGCTAACGACGACATGAAGATCAAAGCCAAAGGCTCTGCAATCTCCTCTCTAGCCTCCCAGAGAATCCTGGGGTAAATCCCATCTGGCCCAGGGGACTTATCAATTTTCATACCCTCAAGATTCGCTAACACTTCCTCCTTATGAACCTCAATCCTGCCCAGTCTGCAAACTGGTATCGTAGTATTCTCCCCGACAACATTGTCTTTCTCCTGCGTGAATACTGACGAAAAATACTCATTCAGTGTCTCTCCTATCTCCTCAGGCTCCATGCACAACTTCCCACTGCTATCTCTGACTGGCCCTAATCTTGCCCTAACCAATCTTTTATTATTTATATACCTGTAAAAAGCTTTAGGATTCTCCTTAATCCTATCCGCCAAAGTCCTCTTGTGTCCTCTTCTAGCTCTTCTCAACTCCCTCTTTAGATCCTTCCTGGCTAATTTACAGCTCTCCAGTGCCCTAACTGAGCCTTCACGTCTCATCATTATATAAGCCTCCTTCTTCCTCTTCACCAGAGATTCAACTTCCCTAGTACACCATGGTTCCCTCACTCGACCACTTCCTCCCTGCCTGGCAGGTACATATTTTTTAAGGACATGCAGAAGCTGTTCCTTAAATATGCTCCACATTTCAGATGTCCCCAGCCCCTGCAATTTCCTGCTCCACCCTATGCATCCTAAATCTCTCCTAATAGCCTCATAATTACCTTTCCCCAGCTATAACTACTGTTATTCGGTACGTGCCCATCCCTTTCCATCACTAAGGTAAACGTAACCGAATTGTGGTCACTATCACCAAAGTGCTCACCCACCTCCAAGTCTAACACCTGGTCTGGTTTATTACCCAATACCAAATCCAATATAGCCTCACCTCTTGTTGGCCTTTCTACATACTGAGTCATGAAACCTTCCTGCACACATTGAACAAAAACTGACCCCTCTAACGTACTTGAACTATAGCTTTTCCAATCGATATTAGAAAAGTTAAAGTCCCCCATTACAACTACCCTGTTACTTTCACACCTATCCAGGATCAACTTTGCAATCCCTTCCTCTACTTCTCTGGAACTTTTTGGAGGCCTATAAAAAACTCCCAACAGTGTGACCTCTCCTTTCTTGTTTCTAATCTCAGCCCACACTACCTCAGCAGACAAGTCCACATCAAATGTCTTTTCTGCCACCGTAATGCTGTCCTTAACTAACAATGCCACTCCTCCCCCTCTTCTACCACCACCTCTGCTCTGACTGAAACATCTGAACCCTGGAACCTGCAGCAACCATTCCTGCCCCTGCTCTATCCACGTCTCTGAAATGGCCACAGCATCGAAGTCCCAAGCACCAATCCAGGCTCATCCACCTTATTACGTATGCTCCTCACATTAAAGTATACACACTTCAAACCACCCTCCCGTTTGCCACTATACTGCTGCAACCTAGAAACCTTGTCCGTGACCTCTCTATTCACATCCTCCTGTATACTGGCACAACAATTCAGGTTCCCATCCCCCCCCGAATCAGTTTAAACCCTCCCGAATAGCACTGGCAAATTTACCCTCCAAGATATTGGTACCTCTCCGGTTCAGGTCAGACCATCCCTCTTGTAGAGGTCCCACCTTCCCCAGAATGAGCCCCAATTGTCCAAATACCTGAACCCTTCCCTCCTGCACCATCCCTTTAGCCACGAGTTCAAATGTTCTCTTTTCCTATTCTTTTCTATGCCATCCCGCGGCACAGGTAACAAACCAGAGATAACCACTCCGTTTGTTTTAGCCCTAAGTTTCCATCCTAACTCTCTGAATTTCTGCTTTATATCCCCATCCCTTTTCCTACCTACGTAATGGGTACCTACATGCACCACAACTTGGGGCTGGTTCCCCTCCCCCTTAAGGATCCCGAACACTCGGTCAGAGATATCACTGACCCCAGCGCCCGGAAGTTATTCATGTGGCTTTCCAGGATTAAAGAAAGCTTTGGAATTTAAAAACAGTTAACTTGCATTTCTATCTGGGAACAGGCCATGCTTCACATTGCCACGGAGAGAGGTGGAGCTTAGTAAGATTCTTTGATTTTGAGTTATTTCTGTCAATTCAGTTAGGGGCATAGCCAGCAGGCAAGGCTTGTTAATTTCTGGAAAAACAGCTCAGGGACCACATCAAGTTTGGGTCTTGTGTAGCTTAGAATTCCTTGGAAGTCACACAATAAAGCCAGACCTACACCTGAAGTACAGTAAATACTAGTTCTATCATCTGTGTCACAACCTGCGACTGGGAGCTGGTATCCAATATAAGTCAAAGTTGGTAAAGGGGAAAAACTAAAGGAAGAAATCTACAGCAATCTTCACAGTGAAAGGCAGTTAACTGAGCTGCAGTTGGAGTTTGCAAGTAATCAGCTTGGTTGCAGTTTTAGATCATAGCAATAGACTATTGGAAATCAACAGTGTTTTCTGATGTGTTCTGCCATTGCACAGGAATCGAAAGAAGATCATGTTCGAGCTGTGGAATCTGGAGTTGAGGTCAATAAAGAACTTGGAAGGTCCTTTAGCTCATGGAAGGAACCCAATGAAATCTTGTACCTTAGAGAATAGCTGGAACACCAGAGAGAGACATCAGACTGAATTCCAGAGAGTGGAGATAGACGTTTTGAATTGAATCCAGGAAAAGTGAATGAACCTGAAAGCTTTTGTCAGATCAGGGGATTCTTGAGGAGGGATGTAAAAAATTAGGACTGAGATTATAGTATACACAGTTAAACACTGTAGTAAGTACAGAGTATAATGATGTTATTATTTTAACAAAGCTTATTTTGTTTCATTCTTTTTGATATCCAATAAAGTTTGCTTTTGCTTAAAAATGCAAAATCTTGCAGAGTGGTTCTGTCGATTAATTCTTAGTTGTTTGGATTTTTTCTTTAAATATGAACACTAACTAGGCCATAACACTGATGTGTACAGAGAAACAAACTATTTTTCCCTTTCAGACATCCTTAAGAAGAATTACATTGCGGTCCCTTCAATTTGTTTTCTACCATATTGGTAACCACATGATATAATAAAGGAGAATTGGATGAAGGATGTCATTCTGCCCATTATGCCAATGCTGGCTCTTTTAAAAAGCTGTCCAATTAGTCCCACGCACGCCTGCCTATTTTTTTCAGATAGCCCTGCAAATTTTTTCTTTTGAAATATTTCTCCAATTCCCTTTTGAAAGTTATTTTTGAATCTGCTCCCACCGCCCTTTCAGGCAGCACATTCCAGATCACAACAACTCACTGCGTCAAATAAATTCCCCTCATCTCCCCCTCTGGTTCTTTTCCCTATTCTCTTCAATCTGGGTCCCTCTGGTTACCCACCCTCCTGTCACTGCAAACAGTATTTTTCCAATTTAACTATGAAAACCATTCATACTTTTAAAGCCTGTTATTAAATCTCCCCATGACATTATTTAAATCACGTGTAGACCAGATCGGATAAGGCAGATTTCCTTCCATAAAGGCCATTAATGAACAAGATGCGTTTTTAATAATAATCAATTATCATTAATCAATAAGGTTTCATGATTATCTTTACACTTTTAATTCCAGATTTATATTGAATTAAATATTTCACATCTGCCATTTAAATCCAGGCCCCAAGAATATTATCCAGGTTCTCCGGATTACAGCCCAATGATAATACCACTACACTATGAGCTCCTCTACAACTTAGTAGTACTGAATAACGCATTTTCACATTGTGTGCTCAGCACCTTCTAAAAGAGCAATGGAAGCAGATTCTAATGTAACTTTCAAAACGACAATTGGATAAATATTTGAAGGGGAACTATTCACAGGAAAGACCATGAAATTTGGGCTAATTGTATCATCTTACCAAAAAGCCAGCAGACATGATGGACTGAATGTCCTTTTTTGGTGTGGCCACTCTCTGTGATTATCATACTGAACTGCAATAGATGGATCAGCTGCTTGTTTCGATCACTCACCTCTGGACAAGCATTCCATCCCCTTATCAGCAGAGATGAGATGGGTCTCGGTATAGAGTATCCAATTGGAGGCCGGACATGATGATAAGCCATATCAGCAGCAGCAGCAGCTGGGAAAAGAACAGCAACAATGTGAGTGAATCTAAACTTTGGCTTAATGTCCCAAGAATTATAGAATTTGGCAACAACAAAGAACAGTACAGCACAAGAACAATTCCTTTGGCCCTCTAAACCTGTGTTGGTCATAAAACCGTACGCAGTTATGAAGTCCATACCCTTCCATTCCCATTCTGTTCACGCTTCCATCTAGTTGGCCCTTAAATGCTGCTATCGTACCTGCTCCCACCACCTCCTCGGCAGTGTGTTCCAGACATTCACCATCCTCTGTGTAAAGACTTGCCTCACCCATCTCCTCTAAACTTTTCCCCACGCACCTTAAACCTATATCCCTTAGTATTTAACTTTTCTACCCGAGAAAAGATCATCTGACTATTCATCCTGTCCATACCACTCATTGTCCTGCAAACCTCTCTCAGGTCACCCCTCAACCTCTGTCATTACAGTGGGAACAAACTGAGTTTATCCAACTTCTCCTCATAGCTAATATCCCCCAAAACAGGCAACATCCTGGTAAGCTTTTTCTGTACCCTCGCCAAAACATCCAAATCCATCTGGTGGTGTAGCAACCAGAATTGTACACAATATTCTAAATGAGGAATTCCTAACTAAGATTCTGTATAGCTGCGGCATGACCTGCCAATTTTTATACTCAATGCCCTGACCGATGAAAGTGAGCATACAGTATGCCTTCTTGATACCTTATCCATATGCATTGCCACTTTCAGTGATCAGTGGACATGTACGCCCAGATCTCTTTGCCTGTTGATACTCCTAACAGTTTTACCATTTATTATATAATTCCCAAATGCGCTTGACCTTCCAAAATGCATTACCTCATATTTACATAGAACATAAATATTTGTCTGGCTTAAACTCCAATTGCCATTTCCCTACCCAAGTCTCCAATCAGTCTATGTATTGCTGCATCCTCAGACAATCCTCTTCATTATCTGCAACTATACCAGTTTTTGTATGGCCAAGCCAGTTCTGTACTCACTTTGCCAACTCTGATCCCATGTGACTTCACTGACATAAGGCCTATAATTTCCTGGATTATCCCTGCTGCTCTTCTTAAACAATGGAACAACATTGGCTATCCTCCAGCCCTCTGGAACTTCACTTGGAGCCAATGAGATTATAAAGATTTCCCTCAAGGCCCCAGCAATTTCCTTCCTTGCTTAGATCGGTATTCTGGGGAAATCCCATTTTGCCCTAGGGACTTGTCTACTTTAATGCTTTTTAAGATGCCCAAAACCTTCTCCTTTCTGATATCGACATGACCCAGAATATCTACACGCCTTACCCTAGGCACCTCATCCATCAAGTCTCTCCCTTTTTGGTGAATACTGAGACAAAATATTCATTATGCATCTCGCCCATTTCTTTTCGTTCCAAGCATAGATTCCCTCCACTATCCTTGATTGAACCAACCCTTTCCCTGGCTACTCTCTTGCTCTTTACATATATATAAAATGCCTTAGGATTTTCCTTAATCCTATTTACCAAGGAATATTCATGACACCTTTTAGCCCTTCTAAATCCTTCCTAAAGTTCCTTCCTGCTTTGTTTATTTTAATTTAGCAAATTATTTTCCTTTTTATTAAGAAAGACAAACTTGTATTTCGATATTGTCTTTCATAGATTTGGGACCTCCCGAGGCACTTTATGGAAAGTGATGTATTTTTTGGAAGTTTAGTCAGCTTTCTAACCAGTCTGTGCCCAGCAAGATCCCACAAACAGTTTATCTGCTCATCCACCTGATTGCTGAATGCTGTATAACATTTCCAAACTACTTCTTTCAGACAATCATTCTTTCATTCCTTATTTTTGTCCCCTTCTTTCTTCACAATTTATCTCACCTGGTTTGAGATGGGCAAAGGGGATTTCACCAGTTAGTAACTCCCAGAGACACAAAGCGTAGCTGAAGACATCTGCTTTGATGGTGTAACGTGTACATTGTGTAAACACTTCAGGAGCCATCCAGCGCAGGTTCTATGGAGCAGACAATTAATCAATCACATCTCAACAAAGATCAACACAACATGATCACGAGACACGGCAACAAAGCCATTATCCCACTTCCAATATTTCACAATTAAGAAACGGATGCTTTTGTTTTTCCAAAGAAGATACAGGCCAGAATTTCACATTATCCAACAAGCAGGTTTTTAAATAGGGGTAGCAGGAAATTAAGGGAACAGGATTCCCTCTAGATTTTTGTCTATCTTAAACTTGCAGTGATTTTACACTGAGCAGGCAAGGCCTTAGACATGAAGCCCACACTTGCCCCAATTGGGACCCTTTCGGAGCCAATTCTTGGTCACTTGAGGGCCATTCTCCCCCTCCCTTAGATCTCGGGTGGGAAGAAGGCCTCCTTTGAGAGGGAGAGCTGACTGGTGGTGATTTAATCCGAGGATCCAATCTCAGGGAGGGTGGAGCAAGGTTGAGAAAGTGGGACTTCATGGCTAACATCAGCCAGTACGGGAATTGAACTCACCCTGATGGCATCGCTCTGCATCACAAACTGCATCCAGTCAACTAAGTGAAGTAACATATGGTATACTCAGCAAGAGCATACATGGAAAAGCAGCACCATGCTTAACAGTAACCTAGGATTTGTAAATAATCAAATATGAACAATAAACGGTTCATGTTAAATATGCAAATATCAAAAGCTAAACACCCCATACTATATCAGGTGGTAAAGGGGATTTGAAGGCTTGTCACCTACCCCTGGCTGCTTTGTCATATTATCCTCGTCCATTGACAGAAGGAATCTGGATTCTGAAAACAGAATAAATCTTTCAGCTGCAAATTTGCTATACATCTAATAACAAAACAACAGAAAAGAGAGATAAGCTTATCGATTACAAAGATTTTATACTTTGCAAATGAAACTTCCTTATTCGTGTCAAGATACACATGTGGCTTAAAGATCACAAAATATGGAAAATGTTTAGTTGTCTTCCATCCTTTCCATTCATCTGCCAAACCTGGTGACATGAATTGAAACTTCAAGTTTAAAACTGAAGAAGAAATTTTTTTCCAGAGATGATGGACTCCAGTTATGTGGAGAGACGGAAGGAGCTGGGATTGTTCTCCTTAAAGTAGAGAAGGGAGATTTAACAGAGGAGTTCAATAGAGGTGTCAGAACAAATATGGCAGCTCTTTCAAAGAGTCAGCACAGATATGGTGGGTGGAATAGCCTCGTTCTGTGCTGTAGGGTACTGCACTTGCATGATATCCTGATCTTGTCTTTTTATAATCCCAGACCATAGGGTTGGCCTTGATTGTTTACATTGATTAAAGATTGGATACATTCCACTGAGATTGGGAGGATGTTTGGGCATAACTTGATATTGGAAAATGTGGGTGAAATTGGAGATTTTAAGGGTCTAACTTCTGGGTTGAGCAAACTCCACTCAATTCAATGAAGCTTAAGAGACAAGATACTTCAGCCAAGTTAAAAATTCAAACCTCCAAAATCAGCAACCACTGCATGGCCATCTTCATACAACAGGATATTATGGCTGTTCGATACAAGGGGAAGATAAACAAAATCCATTATTTTCTGTATAGATTGTGAAACGAGAACATTCAGTCTGATGCATATAATGTCTCAATTCCCAAATCTGGTCCACCCTAATATAATCCTGGAACAGACCCCAGGTTTTTGGTAAGATCTGGTTAGAGAAAAATGGCATTTTGTTTAAAGCAGACAAAGTTTGAGATTTAAGACACTTGCTCAGAGAATCCCCCAGGTTTTGAACAAGTGAATATAAACTTCACTAAAGTCAAATCTTCTTCCAATTTCCACTCTTTAAGTTCCGTTTGCGTGTGCCACTTGCTCCCAGTTTGCACATGCACAAGTTCCCAATGCTCATTGGAACTTGGAGCTCTTGATCTCCACTCCACGAGAAGGTACGTTGGATCTCAGGATACTCCAAAATGAAAAGATCCTCTCCACCTGATCCTTTCCAGAGAAAAAAAAGCCCCAAACTTCTCTTGTTCAGTATGTTATGTTCTTATCACCTCTTTTTTTTAATTTGTTCATGGGATATGGGCGATTGCTGGCTGGGCCAGCATTTATTGCCCAATCCTAAGGACATTTTAAGACTCAATCCCATTGCTGTGGCTCTGGAATCTCATGTAGGCCAGGTAGGTAAAGAAGGTAGATTTCCTTCTCTGAAGGACATTAGTGACCAGATGGAATTTTACGACAATCAACAATAGTTTCATGGTCATTATTAGACCTTTAATTCCAGATTTTTATTGTATTTATTTTGTTGTAGTGGGATTACCCTCATCTTTGGATTAGTAGTCCAGTGATAAATAATAGTTTAGCTTAGAGGTCATTAGATTGGTTCCACTGGTCAGCACAACATCAAGGGCCGAAGGGCCTGTACTGCGCTGTAATGTTCTGTGCTCTATAATACCACTGCTTCTCCATAAAACCTCTGAAAAGTTCCTTTACACCTTTTCACATGACTCTGTATCTCCTTTATAATATGGAGAACTGAACTATTCTCAATGCTCCAAATGTGGTTGAACCAAGGTTCTAAACAAGTTTAACAATTCTAAACTAGAAATGAACCCTGATGCTTGACTTGTTTAATATTCTTGTTAACCTGCTTTTAGTGATGCGTGTATCTGTACCCCTTGATTTTTCTGATCCTATATCGTAGATGGGCTCTTATTTTACAAGAGGTTTTGTGGTCTCCTCATTCATCCAACCGAAATAAACCCCCACACATTTATTGATATCGAAAATGATTTACTGATTACACATGGAAATTTATTAATGTTACCTGACATGACTGAATAATGATCTGATGAAAAACTTTGACCATTATTGAAAATTGAGTTGAACTAATGGGTGAAGCAATCCAATTGCTGACATTAGCTTCCTCTTCCCAGAGGCCCAAGCTAACTTACCTGTTGAGGTCTCGGTGTATGATTGGTTGAGTTAAGTTGTGGAGATATTCCATGCCTTTGGCCACATCAATTGCAATAATTAATTTGGATTGAAGTCCAATAATTCTATGGATTCAAGTACAAAAGAAATAAGGCAGATTTGAAGATGTATGTAACAACGAAACATAGAAACATAAAACAGGAGCAGGAGGGGGTCATTTGGCCCTTTGAGCCTGCTCCACCATTCATTTTAAATCATGGCTGATCATCAAATTCAATATTTTTATCCTGCTTTCTCCTTTGATCCCTTTAGCCCCAAAACTATAGTAAATTATTTCTTGAAATCACACAATGTTTTGGCCTCAGTTCTGGGATAGTGAATTTTACACATTCACCACTCTAGGTGAAGAAATTTCTCCTCACCTCAGTTCTAAAAGGTTTATCCCTTATTCTCAAACTATGATCCCTAGTTGTGGACTCCCCCATCATTGGGAACAACCTTTCTTGTTAGAATTTTATTTTCAAGTTGCTATGAGATCCCCGTCACTTTCTAAATTTCAGTGAACATAATCCTAACCAATTTAGTCTCTTCCCATATGAGGGATCCATAAATCCCAGAAATCAGCCTGGTAAGCCTTCACAGCACTCCCTCTATAGCAAGAACATCTTTCCTCAGATAGGGACACCATAACTGCACACGATACTTCAGATGTAGCATCACCAATGCCCCATTCAACTGCAATAAAACATCTCTATTTCTATTTGCAGGAATAATAAATGTGTAGAGTATAGGGCTAATGGTAGGATTCTTAATAGTGTTGATGAACAGAGGGATCTTGGTGTATTTGTGCATAGATCCCTGAAAGTAGGCAGTCAAGTTGATAAGGTTGTTAAGAAGGCATATGGAATCTTAGCTTTTATTGGTAGGGGGATTGAATTTCGGAGCCGCAACGTCATGTTGCAACTGTACAAAACTCTAGTGCGGCCGCACTTGGAGTATTGTGTGCAGTTCTGGTCCCCACATTATAAGAAAGATGTGGAGGCATTGGAGAGGGTACAGAGGAGGTTTACCAGGATGTTGCCTGGTATGGAGGGCAGGTCTTATGAAGAGAGGCTGAGGGATTTGAGGTTGTTTTCGTTAGAAAGGAGGCGGCTAAGAGGGGACCTAATCGAAACATATAAGATGATTAGAGGTTTAGATAGGGTGGACAGTGATAGCCTTTTTCCTAGGATGGAGAAAGCTAGCACGAGGGGACACAGCTTTAAATTAAGGGGTGATAGTTATAGGACGGATATCAGAGGTAGGTTCTTTATCCAAAGGGTGGTTCGGGAGTGGAATGCCCTGCCTGCAGCAGTTGTAGATGCGCCAAGTTTGGTGGCGTTTAAGAGGTTAGTTGATAAGTATATGGAAGAGAAGGGAATGGTTTAGTTTGGAGGGTCATTGCTTTTTATATTGGTCGGCGCAAAATCGAAGGCCGAAGGGCCTGTTCTGTGCTGTAATGTTCTATGTTCTATGTTCTATGCTCAAATCCTCTCGCTAAGAAGGCCAACATACCATTTGCCTTCTTCATTGCCTGCTGTACCTTCAGTGCTTACTTGCAGTGACTGATGCATGAGAACGCAAAGTTTTCGCTGAGTATTCACCTCTCAATTTATACCCATTCATATAATAATCTGCCTTGCTATTACCCAACAAACTACATAACCTCACATTTATCCACATTACACTGTAGGTGCATGCTTATACCCACTCACTCTGCATATCTAAATCACGCTGAAGCATCTCTGCATCCTCTTCACACCTCATCCTCCCACCCAATTTTGTATCACCTGCAAATTTGGAGACATTCAGTTCCCTCTTCCAAATCATTAATATATATTCTAAACAAAGAACAAAGAAAATTACAGCACAGGAACAAGTCCTTCAGTCCTCCAAACCTGCACCAACTACGCTGCCTGACTTAACTCCCCCTACTCTCCCTGAGACCATATCCCTCTATTCCCATTTCATGCACGTACTTGTCAAGATGTCTCTTAAAAGTCACTACCATATCCGCTTCCACTAGCTCTCCCAGCAATGAGTTGCAGGTGGCCCCCACTCTCCATTAAAAAATCTGTCTCGTACATTGTTTTTAGACCTTGCCCCTCGCACCTTAAACCTGTGCCCCCTAGTAATTGACTCTTCCACGCTGGGAAAAAGCTTCTGACTATCCACTCTGTCCATGCTTCTCATAATCTTGTAGATTTCTATCAGGTCTCCCCTCAACCCCTGTCACTCCACTGAGAACAAACCAAGTTTCTCCAACCTCTTCTCATAGCTAATGCCCTCCATACCAGGCAACATCCTGGCAGATTTTTCTACACCCTCTCTAAAGCCTCCACATCCTTCTGGTAGTGTGGCAACCAAAATTGAATACTATATTCCAAATGCAGTCTAACTAATGTTCTATAAAGCTGCTACATAACTTGTCAATTTTTAAACTAAGTGCCCCGGCTGATGAAGGCAAGCATGCCATATGCCTTCTTGACTATATCCTCCGTCTTACGTGGCCACTTTAAGTGATCTATGTATTTCTACACCCAGATCCCTTTGCCTATCAATATTCTGAAGGGTTCTGCCATTTGGCAGTAAATGGCAGAACCTTTACTGCCATACAGTTGGGGTCTGGGCACAAATTCCTGCGGTATCCCTGCAGTTACTGACTGTCAATCAGGAAAAAGACCCATTTATGCCAACTCTTTGCTTCCTCTCTGTTAACCAACTTTCTATCCATCTCAAGATTGTTACAACGTAACCAATAATAATATTGGAATCTGTTATAGTGTAATCAGTGGTGCTGTATTACAAAGAACAGCACAGCACAGGAAACAGGCCCTTCGGTCCCACAAACCGGAAAAGGACAAAAAAACGTGAAATGTAGACAGAGAATCAGTGCCTTACCACCAACCACAACCCCGTAGAAATAGAAAGCAGATGGGGATTGTGGAGAACCTGTGAGGCCCAGGGTGTGACTTGAGTGTTTGTGCAATGAAGTTTATTCATTAAACCTTTTTCTTTGATTTACTTTGTGAAGTTAATTAAAGTTTATTTAATTGTGTCACAAATAGGCTTACATTAACACTGTAATGAAGTTACTGTGAAATTCCCCTAGCCGCCACACTCCGATGCCTATTCAGGTCAATGCGCCTAACCATCACACCTTTCAGACTGTGGGAGGACACTAGAATACCTGGAGGAAACCCATGCAGACATGGGGAGAACATGCAGATTCCACACAAACAGTGACCCAAGCCAGGAATCGAACCTGGGTCCCAGGAGCTGTGAGGCAGCTGTGCTAACCATTGTGCCACCACGCCACCCTTGCTTGCAACTGAAGATCTTTACTGCCAGAAGGAAAAAGACATTACCAACAATCTCGTGTGCTTTAACTTTGCATAGTAGTCTGTTATGTGAGACTTTGTTGAAAGCTTTCTGAGACCCTGAATAAACCACATCTATTGGCTCTCCTTGGTCAACTCTATTAGTTACATCTTCAAAAAAATTCCAAAAGATTCATCAACCATGATTTCCTCTCTGTAAATCCATGGTGACTTTGTCTGATCATACCACTGCCTTTCAAATGCTGAGTTATGAAATCCATGATAATGGACTGGAGGAACTTCCCAGTACCAATGTTACATTCACTGGTCTATAGTTCCCTCTTTTCTCCTGACTTCCCTCTTTGAATACCGGGCTTACATTAGCCATTCTCCAACCTGTAAGAACCAATCCAGAGTCCAAAGAATTTTGGAAAATTATCACCAATGGATCTACTATCTCCAGGGCCACTTCCTTAAGTACTCTGGGATGAAGGTTATCTGGACCAGGATCAATTCCAGCAATTCCCCAAAACCATTTCTCTACTAAAACTGATTTCCTTCAACTCCTCATTAAAACTTGCTTCTCTCAGAACTGCTGATGTCTTCTTTTGGGAAGACTGAAGCAATGTACAAACTTAATTCCTCGGCCCTTTCTTTATTCCCCATTATGAATTTTCTCATTTCAGATAGTAAGCGGCCTAATTCACTTTCGTCAACCTCTTTCTCTTCACATACGTATAGAAACATTTAGAGTCAGTTTTTATGTTCTCTGCTAGCTTACTTTCATACTCTATTTTCCCCTTCTTTGTGTATTTTTAAAGCAGAGCCTGATAGGTTTTTGATGAGTGAGAAGGTGAAAGGTTATTGGGCCTGGGCAGGAATTTGGGGCTGAAGCTACAATCAATCAAACATAGTCCAGCAGAATGGTGGAGCAGGCTTGAGGGGCCTACTCCTGTTCCAATGCTGTTTGTCCCTTAGGGATTCCCTTCTTTTTAAAAGGTTATTGATGTTTACAGAACTATAACAAGTGAAAGGTAACCAGAGGGACACAGATTGAAGAGAATCTGGAAAAGAGCCAGAGGGGGAGATGAGGGGAATTTATTTGACGCAGTGAATTGTTGTGATCTGGAATGTGCTGCCTGAAAGGGCGGTGGGAGCAGATTCAATAATAACTTTCAAAAGGGAATTGGAGAAATAGTTGATGAGGAAAAATTTGCTAGAAAGTGCCAGTAACGTGGGACTAATTGGAGAGCTCGTTCAGAGAACCAGCAAAAACATAATGTGCTCCTTCTGCAATGTAAGATTTCATAGAACCCCACTATAGAATTCATAGAATTCCATGATAATAAAACAAGTAGAATATTAGCTGGTAGAACCTGTACCTCTTTTGCTCATGTAAGAGAGAGAACAATGATCCTCCCGAGATGAACTGTGTCACAATGGCGAACTGGCTGGGATCATCCAAGCATGCCCCAACAAACTGGATCACACAGGGGTGGTTGAGTCGGCAGAGAATGGAAACCTCTCGGCAGAACATATCCACATCAGACTTGGAGCAAAACGTGTTAGCTCGATACCTAATTTGAAAAAAAGATGTAATGAAAATATAAAGCACATTGACTGGCATCAAAAAGCAATGATTTGTGAATATTTGAATAGATTTTCTGTATCTCACCATAATAATAGGCTCAGTGTTCTGTGTGATATCATTGCACTGACACTTAGGGCAGAACTGTACACTCTACCCAATGGGTTATGAACTGGGGAGGTGAGGGTTGTGATATTGCATGGACAGGGCTCCTCACCACCCTCCCACCCTCTCCCCACCCCCACCAAGTTCCTGCCCACTTTAACCTACCAGCAATTTTAGAGTGTGGCAGGAAGCTGCCCTTGCCCCAGTTGAGGCCCTTAATGGCCATTTAAGGGTTTTTTCCAGCTCCTGCTCTGACCAAAACCAGGAGAAACTACAAAAGGTCGTGAACGTAGCCCAGTCCATCACACAAGCCTGTCTCCCATCCATTGACTGTCTATACACTTCCTGCTGCCTTGGAAAAGCAGTTAGCATAATCAAGGAACTCACATACTCCGGACACATTCTGTTCCACATTCTTCCATTGGGAGAAAGATACAAAAGTCTCAAAACACACGCCAACTGACTCAAGAACGGCTGCTTCTCTGCTGCCATCAGACTTTTGAATGCATCTATTATATAGTAAGTTGATCTTTCTCTACGGCCTATCTGTACATGGAAAACTATATTCTGCACCCTCTCCTTCCCTTCTCCACTATGTATTCTATGAATGGTATGTTTTGTCTGTTTAGCAGACGAGAAACAATACTTATCATTGTATCCTGATGCATGGGACAATAATAAATCAAATCAATTTACCCCTCCCATCTGAAGTTGTTTTGGTGGAGACAGTTCAGATTTGAACTTCCCTTCCTGTGAAGAAATACTTGCTGACACCAGCCTGATTGACCTGCCTGGGATTTTAATGCCATTGTACCTTTGTTGTGGAATGTACCTACTGGAGGTAAGAAACTCTTTCTCTCTGTCTACATTATCAACATCTCAAATTATCTCCGACATCTCAATCAGATCATATCTTATTCTTCTAAACCCAAGGAAATACAAACCACGTTTATGAAATTATTCTTGTAATTTTATTCTTTAGGTTCTGGTAAATCTAGCCTCATTTTAATTTAACCTCTTTAACAATGATTGGGATCACAGCACCAAGTTACATTTTTGCAGTGTAATAAACATCCAGAACTGCTTCCTTATTCGCCAAAATGTGACATCCGTTCCTGACGAGATTTGAAAACAACGATGGAAATCTGAAAATTGAGGCATTGTTTGAGCACGGGAGTTACTGGGTGAATATAACTTCAACTGGTTTCGTTAAACTATTGATGGCAATTTTGGATGAAATCAAGTTTCCCAAGTGTACAAGGTCAGCTGTGAAAGAATTGGACTGACATCTCCAATATATCTCCTTCCATTATTAGAATATTAGAGGATGATATTGACCCTTTATCCCTTACGTATTAACTGTAGAATATTGTCATTTATCCTGTTGCCCTCATTGAGACATTTATAGGACAATGACATATTGATCCTTTGTCTATTCAGCTTTGATATCGTACATCTTCTAATCCTTACTGTAAAGGAAACATATTCTTTTATCCACACAATAATCAAACATCACATTTACTACGCCTCATTCCTGACCATCCCAGCTGACTAAATTTTTCTCAATATTTAATCATTCAATATAATGTCAATGGAACTATATTGTTCAGTAATCCAGATGTGTTTACACGTCTATATGTTGCAATTATGATTTTACCTTTTAATGGCAACAATTTTGTTTCTGCATTTCCCTTTGTAAACTTTCCCAAACGAACCTATATATTTTCAGACACATAAGAGGTGGTTAGTTTGTGATAATTTGACACTTTCTGGAACTTTGCATCTCGATCGCATCAGGAACTTTCCTGTTTTTTACCTGAGCCAATAATTTCATGGAACTCGATGTCCGACAGCTGGAGGTGGAAATGAGAAGGCAGGCCAGCTCGCAGGAGGAGAACATCAGCTTTCTCTGTGGTGGTGGTGGTGGTGGTGGAGAGGGAGGGGGTGGGGGGAGGGCGGTGGATACGGGTCATGGTGGGGGCCGATGGTGAGGGTGGTTGGGGACAGAGTGTGAGTTGGCAGTATTGGGAGGGTAGTGAATGGAAAGAAAGAAAGAAACTGAGTGCCCAGAGACTTGCCAAGAATACACCAACATTTTGCATTTATACAGCACCTATAATGTACTGAAAAAATAACCTGGGAACTTCACAGGTGTGGCAATAAACATAATTCAACGCCAAGTGATGTGGGGAGATGTTAGAACATGAGATATTAAAGAATATGAAGTAAGTTTTCAGTCATGGTGTAACAGATGAGCCAGAGAGGTAGAAAGAAGGGAATTCCAAAGCCTGGAATGGAGGCTGCTTAGGCACGACCATCATTGGTGGAGTGATTACATTTGGAAGATGCTGGGAGAATAGAATCGGAGAAGTGCTGAGAACATTGTATTGCTGAAGGAGATGAGAGTGACTGGGAAAGGATGATTTGGTCCACATTGTTTCAGTGAGTGCTGGTTCCCCGTTACACTGCACATTGAGGAGGGAACACCGATCTATAATGTACATCTGTGATACCAGGAAGGCATCTTTTTAATTCTTTGTTTAGTCATTTCCTAAGATGTCACCACTCTTTCTGGAGAGCCATTCTCCTTTCTGATCTCTGCATGGGACAATGGGTGGGATTTTCAGGCTGTGCACCCCTAACACTGGAAACTCCTGCCTGCACCTTTAAATGGTCCTGCAAATTTCCCAGCACACCCACTCCGACTCCTGCGGCAAGTGTGACAGGAAAACTCCGCGTTATCTAAAAAAGGATATAATTAATTGCATGAGAAGCTGTTCAGAGAAGGTTCACTTGATGGATACCTGGAATGGGGGCAGCATGGTGGTACAGTGGTTAGCACTGCTGCCTCACAGCACCAGGGACCTGGGCTCGATTCCCGGCTTGGGTCACTGCCTGTGTGGAGTTAGCACATCTCCCCGTGTCTGTGTGGATTTCCGCTGGGTGCTCTGGTTTCCTCCCATAGTTTGAAAGATGTACTGGTTAGGTGGATTGAACCCGAACAGGTGCCAGAGTATGGCGACTAGAGGAATTTCATAGTAACTTCATTGCAGAGTTAATGTGACTAATGTGACTAATAAATAAACTTCAAAACTTTAACTTTAATCTAATGAGGAAATGTTGGACAAGGTGGAACGGTCTCCATTGGAATGGCTCCTGCTCCTAAATTATTTGCCCATATGTTTGTAAATAAGTGGTATCACGGATGAGTCAGCCAACACCTTACAGAAAGGATGACTGGTTGGATATTCGGACTGAGAATGTCAGTTATAATTCTCCCGTCCCCTCACACACTGGGGTTAACTCTGATTCTCCTCCTCTCACTCCTCATCTGATCTTCCAGTATGAGAATGCAATTGCCTGGAGCCGTTTACTGAGAACTGGGCCTAGTTTCTACAAATTCACTACATTGCTGTTAGTATTTATGCTTGAAGCAACCTTCCTGTTTGTTATTTACAAATGGAATCTCCATCATATGAAACTGACAAACGTTATTTCTTTCACTTGAAATGCTGACATTGACTCTTTGAATGAAGGAATCTCAGGATTGAAACATTTCACGTTCTAACTTACACTTTCTCACCTTTTGTCATACTTTTAATCTTCCCAAGTGGTGATGGAACAGAAACATAGGAACCATCTAGAAGAGAAATGGTAATTCCAAATTAATACTGATCTTAAATCTATTGCAGGCAAAATTATGACAAGAATACATCTAAAGTTAAAGATTTAGCTCGCATTGAGATAATACCTTTTATAGAATCACAGATTCGGAAAGAATGATAGGAAGCCATTCAGTCCATCATGCCTGTGCTGGCTTTTTGAGTTAGTCCTATTATCCATAGCTCTTTCCCCATTGCCTGGAAAAACTTCCTTTCATAATTCTTTCTCAAACTCTCTTTTGAAAGTTATTATTGAATCTGCTTCCACTGCCCTCTCAGGCAGCACATTCCAGATCACAACAACTCACTGTGTTATTTTCTTCTTCAACCTGCTTTTTTGTCAGTTATCTTGAAATGATAATACTTGGTTTCAGTGGAACGAGGATATTTCAAACTGTAATCACTATTATAATGTGGGAAAATAGCAGAAAACCTGTCTGTACATAGCAAGCTCCAACAAACATCAAAGAAATAAAGGATTAGATACTCTCCTGCTATAATATAGGAGTACAATATAAGGGGTAGGAGTCTTAGCTGTGTTGTAGGAATAGAGTTTAGGAGTCAGGAGGTAATGATGCAGCTCTATAACACTCTTGTCAGACCCCAGTCGGAGTATTGTGCGCAGTTCTGGTCGCCTCATTATAGGAAGGATGTAGAGGCTATTGAGAGAATTCAGAGGAGATTTCCAAGGATGCTGCCTGGATTGGGAGGCAGGCCTTATGAAGATAGGCTGAGGGACTCTTCTCACTGGAGAGACGTAGGTTGAGTAGGTTCACTCCTAATCAATTCTGATTAGGAGTGAAAGTAGTAGGGTAATTGTGATGGGGGACTTTAACTTTGCTAATATTGATTGGAATAGCTATAGCTCTAGCTCGTTAGAGGGGTCAGTTTTCGTACAGAGTGTGCAGGAAGGTTTTTTGACTCAGTATGTAGATAGGCCAACTAGAGGTGAGGCTACATTGGATTTGGTGCTGGGCAATGAGCCAGACCAGGTGTTAGGCTTGGAAGTTAGTGAACATTTTGGTGATAGTGACCACAATTCGGTTACGTTCACCTTAGTGATGAAAGGGATAGGCATGAAGTGGGGGCAGTAGTTATAGCTGGGGGAAGGGTAATTATGAGGCCATCAGGAGAGAATTAGGGTGCATAGATTGGACTAGGAAACTACAGGGACTGGGAACATCTGGAATGTGGTGCTTATTCAAGGAGCAGCTGCTGCGAGTCCTTGATAAGTATGTCCCTGTCAGGCAGGGAGGAAATGGTCGAGTAAGAGAGCCTTGGTGTACGAAAAAAGTTGATTTGCTGGTTAAGAGGAAAAAGGAGGCTTATGTCAGGATGAGGCTTGAAGGCTCAGTTAGTGCAATGGATAGCTATAGATTATGATGTAAAGATGCTGGCGTTGGATTGGAGTGGTAAGAACTCAGTAAGAATTTAGCAACACCAATTATTAATCCAACCGATTTATTTGATAGTAAAATAGCGAGCTTTCAACACTCCCGTGTCTTCATCAGGCAAGTGCAGTGTTCTGGTCTGCAATAGCACACATCAGCACAGACAGTCAGAGATTGCTGATTAGAATGCGAATCCTTACATCTAACCTGCTATTCAAGTGTTAAAGTGGCTAACAATGTGTGTGAAGGGAATCCTGAGCATTGTTAGAGAATTGTGTATTTTCTCCAGACAGCACAGTAAGTGAGGTTTTTTGCTAACCCAGGCAAGTTACGGGGGTTACAGATAGTGTGTCATGAAGCCAAGATCCCTGTTAAGACCGTCCTCATGTGTGCGGAGCTTGGCTATCAGTCTCTGCTCAGCGACTCTGCGCTGTCGTGTATCACGAAAGCCCCCTTGAAGAACATTTACCCGCAGGTCGGAGGCCGAATGCCCATGACTGCTGAAGTGTTCACCCTTCCTGTGGGTGAACACTTCAGCAGTCATGGGCATTCGGCCTCCGACCTGCGGGTAAATGTTCTTCAAGGGGGCTTTCGTGATACACGACAGCGCAGAGTCGCTGAACAGAGACTGATAGCCAAGCTCCGCACACATGAGGACGGTCTTAACAGGGATCTTGGCTTCATGACACACTATCTGTAACCCCCGTAACTTGCCTGGGTTAGCAAAAAACCTCACTTACTGTGCTGTCTGGAGAAAATACACAATTCTCTAACCAATGCTCAGGATTCCCTTCACACACATTGTTAGCCACTTTAACACTTGAATAGCAGGTTAGATGTAAGGATTCGCATTCTAATCAGCAATCTCTGACTGTCTGTGCTGATGTGTGCTATTGCAGACCAGAACACTGCACTTGCCTGATGAAGACACGGGAGTGTTGAAAGCTCGCTATTTTACTATCAAATAAATCGGTTGGATTAATAATTGGTGTTGCTAAATTCTTACTGAGTTCTAGCTATAGATTAGCCAGGAAGGAGGTAAAAAGTGAATTGAGGAGAGCTAAGAGGGGACACGAGAAGATGTTGGCTGATAGGATTAAGGAGAATCCTAAAGCTTTCTTTCGATATGTTAAGAATAGAAGATTGGTTAGGGCAAGATTAGGGCCAGTCATAGACAGCAGTGGGAAGTTGTGCGTGGAGCCTGAAGAGATTGGAGAGGCACTGAATAAATATTTCTCTTCGGTATTCACGCAGGGTGATGTAAATGTAGTTATGGAGAACACTGAGGTACAGGGTTGCAAATTGGGAAGTATTGTAGTAGATAGGGAGGATGTGCTAGATATTCTCGAGGGTTTGAAGTTGGATAAGTCCCCTGGGCCGGACGGGATTTACCCTAGATTCTCTGGGAGGCAAGAGAGGAGATTGCAGAGCCTCTGGCTCTGATCTTCAGGTCGTCGTTGGTTACGGGTGTGGTTCCGGAGGACTGGAGGATAACGAATGTGGTCCCGTTGTTTAAGAAGGGAAGAGAGACCTTCCAGGGAATTATAGGCCAGTGAGTCTTACTTCTGTTGTGGGCAAGGTATTGGAGAGAATTATTAGGGATAGGATTTATAGTTATTTAGAGAGAAATGAATTGATTGGGGATAGTCAGCATGGTTTCGTGAAGGGTAGGTCATGCCTTACTAACCTCATTGAGTTTTTTGAGAAAGTGACCAGAGAGGTGGATGGGGGTAAGGCGGTTGATGTAGTATATATGGACTTTAGTAAGGCTTTTGATAAGGTGGCCCATGGAAGACTTCTACAGAAAATGCAGATGTGTGGAATAGAGGGTGATTTAGCTAATTGGATTAGGAATTGGCTGGCAGATAGAAGACAGAGGGTGGTGGTTGATGGGAGATATTCATCGTGGAGTTCGGTGACGAGTGTGCCTCAGGGGTCTGTTTTGGGGCCCCTGCTGTTTGTAATTTTTATAAATGATCTGGATGAGGGTATTGAGGGATGGATCAGTAAATTTGCAGATGACACTAAAGTTGGTGGAGTGGTAGATAGTGAAGAGGGGTGTTATAGTTTACAGAGTGACTTGGACAAGTTGCAGAGCTGGGCCGAGAGGTGGCAAATGGAGTTTAATGTGGAAAAGTGTGAGGTAATGCACTTTGGCAGGAACAATAAATGTGTAGAGTATAGGGCTAATGGTAGGGCTCTTAATAGTGTTGAGGAACAGAAGGATCTTGGTGTATGTGTCAATAGATCCCTGAAAGTAGGCAGTCAAGTGGATAAAGTTGTTAAGAAGGCATATGGAGTCTTAGCTTTTATTGGTAGGGGGATTGAATTTAGGAGCCGCAGCATCATGTTGCAACTGTACAAAACTCTAGTGCGGCCGCACTTGGAGTATTGTGTGCAGTTCTGGTCGCCACATTATAAGAAAGATGTGGAGGCATTGGAGAGGGTACAGAGGAGGTTTACCAGGATGTTGCCTGGTATGGAGGGCAGGTCCTATGAAGAGAGGTTGAAGGATTTGAGGTTGTTTTCGTTAGAAAGGAGGCGGCTAAGAGGGGATCTTATTGAAGCATATAAGATGATTAGAGGTTTAGATAGGGTGGACAGTGTTAGCCTTTTTCCTAGGATGGAGAAAGCTAGCACGAGGGACACAGCTTTTAAATTAAGGGGTATGAGTTATAGGACGGATATCAGAGGTAGGTTCTTACCAAAGAGTGATTAGGGAGTGGAATGCCCTGCCTGCAGCTGTTGTAGATGCGCCAAGTTTGGTGGCGTTTAAGAGGTTAATTGATAAGTATATGGAAGAGAAGGGAATGGTTTAGTTTGGAGGGGCATTGCTTTTTATTTTGGTCGGCACAACATCGAAGGCCGAAGGGCCTGTTCTGTGCTGTATTGTTCTATGTTCTATGTTCTATGAGAGGCGACCTGATAGAGGTTTATAAAATGTTGAGAGGAATAGATAGGGTGGACTCTCAGAGACTATTTCCCCGAGCAGAAATAGTCAATACGAGAGGACACAGATTTAAGGTGCAGGGAAGCAAATACAAAGGAGATGTCAGGGGTAGGTTTTTCACTCAGAGTGAATGGAACCGACTGCCGTCGGAGGTTGTTGAGGCAAACTCACTGGGATCTTTTAAGAGACTTCTGGATGAGTATATGGAAAAGAATAGGATAGGGGTTATAGATAGGTCTGTGGATTGGTAGATGTGATCGGCGCAACTCGTGGGCCGAAAGGCCTGTTTGTGCTATATTGTTCTATGTTCTATGTTCTATATTTGTTGGGGATAAATATTGGCCCCAGGACTATTGGGAAGAAACTCACCTTAACTCCTTCAAAATAGTGAATTAAGATCTTTTATATTCCCCAAGAGGGCAGACTGTGGCAGACTCCAGTTCGGTAAGATGATGGTAATGGTCAACTGTTTGGCAGAATCAGAATATTGATTTTAATGATCAACCATAATCAAAATGAACGGTGAAGCAGGCTCAAAGGGCTAAATGGCCCACTCCTGCTTCTATTTTCTATGTTTCTAAACATCACTGGAGCCTCACTCTGGTGTATCAGTCTCTGCTATATTAGCAGCAGCGGAAAACAGTGGCGAGAAAGTCAATGATTGGCTGAGAAGGTCAATGATTGGCTGAGAAGGTCAATGATTCACTGAGAAGGTCAACAATTGGCTGAGAAGGTCAACAATTTGCTGAGAAGGCCAGTGATTGGCTGAGAAGGTCAATGATTGGCTGAGAAGTCAACGAGTGGCTGAGAAGGTCAACAAGTTGCTGAAAAGGTCAACGATTGGCTGAGAAGGTCAATGGAGATAACTTGGAATCAAGCAGAGCCAATGTAGTTGAATGAAAGGGAAATCATGATTGAACAATTTATTGGAGATTTTTGAGGAAGTAATAAGCAAGATCAATAAAGGGAAACATGTAGATGTGTCAGAGTTTTCTATCTGCAATATACTGAATAGCAATATGTGAATCTTATTGATTGGATGTATTTGCTCCTGCACTGGGCTGTTTTATTCCATCCTGCACTGGCATTTGCTTCAATGTTATCATCGACTGATTCTTCCATCTTATTTGTCAGCAGCCAGTTCTATGTTGGCTCACCGCAACCCACACAGATCACAATATTGACAACTTTTACAGTCATTCTGACAAGAAGTAAACTTGGGTTTTAATTCAGCAATTATTCACAATGTTTTTTTACAAGTTAAAAAACAATGATTAATTTGTGCAATTTTGTGGCTTTGTGTTTTTAGTGGGGTGAGGGTGAGTGCGGTCAGGAGGGAGCATGGCATCAATGAAGGGAGGGGATCTGCCCACCAAGGTGAGCATGGAGCCCCACACAGTATAAATCCAGCTCTGCTCAAGGGGGTCAAATGTCCTTCTCCTTATTGATAAGTTTGTTTTGGGTCTCAGGTGAATGAAGTTGAACAGCTTCCTTTCTGCTCTGGTGTGTAAGTAGACATTCTCTGTCATTGATCTGAAGGCAGATAGAGTAGCAAAAAGGTGCAAAGAAGAGATGATCAAATGGCAGAGTGGACTCGATGGGCCAAATGGCCTAATTCTGCTCCTATAGCTCATGAACTTATGAAGAGTCCTTAAGACTCTTAAATCGGCCTCGCAGGTGGAGGAAGTGGTCAAGAAGGCGTACGGTATACTGGCCTTCATTAATCGAGGAATAGAGTTCAGGAGTCAGGAGGTAATGACGCAGCTCTATAAGACTCTTGTCAGACCCCAGTTGGAGTATTGTGCGCAGTTCTGGTCGCCTCATTATAGGAAGGATGTAGAGGCTATTGAGAGAGTTCAGAGGAGATTTACAAGGATGCTGCCTGGATTGGGAGGCAGGCCTTATGAAGATAGGTTGAGGGAGCTGGGACTCTTCTCACTGGAGAGACGTAGGTTGAGAGGCGACCTGATAGAGGTTTATAAAATGTTGAGAGGAATAGATAGGGTGGACTCTCAGAGACTATTTCCCTGAGCTGAAATGGTCACTACGAGAGGACACAGATTTAAGGTGCAGGGAAGCAAATACAAAGGAGATGTCAGGGGTAGGTTTTTCACTCAGAGGGTGGTGAGTGAATGGAACCGACTGCCGTCGGAGGTTGTTGAGGCAAACTCACTGGGGTCTTTTAAGAGACTTCTGGATGAGTATATGGAAAAGAATAGGATAGGGGGTTATAGATAGGTCTGTGGATTGGTAGATGTGATCGGCGCAACTCGTGGGCCGAAGGGCCTGTTTGTGCTGTATTGTTCTATGTATGTTCTAGATCATATTGAGCAACTCTAGCAGACAGCCAATTTTCTCTAGCAGCTTAAACACACCATTTCTACTCACTTGGTTGAATATCTTGGTGAGGATTGATGAAGGCAATATAAAATGGTCTCCTTTCTTCATGGCATTTCTCATCTAACTGCTGGACTGAGAAGATCAGGTGCAGTGTTGATCTTCTGGTTCTGAAACCTCACTGGGATTGCGGTAGATGTGCTCAGCCAGGACTTGCAGACTAACAAGGGCAACATAGGAAAATACTCCCCCCTTGAGGCTCAGCAAGGAGATGCCCTGATTGTTGGTGCAGCCACCCTTGCTTTTGTACAGAGTCACGGTTTCTGCATCATACATACACTGAGACACTGTCACCTTCCCGCAGCCGAGACCCAGATGTTTATACAGATCCTACAGGAGTGCCGGTTTCTCCTGCGTGATGAGTGTGGGCAGTGCAGCATCAGAACCTGGCACTTTGTCCATGGCAAGAGAGTCATTAACTTTACCCAACCTTTCCACCAAAGGTTCAGTATCTAGCTCTGCCATGACAGGCAAGTTTTCATGGTGTCTCTACTTCCTTGGTGACAATGTTCTTGTACAATTGGCATAACATGGCACAGCATACAATTGGGGCAGCATGGTGGCACAGTGGTTAGCACTGCTGCATCACAGTGCCAGAGACCTAGGTTCAATTCCTGAGTCACTGATTGTGTGGAGTTTATACATTCTTCCTGTGTCTGGTGGGTCTCCTCTGGGTGCTCTGGTTTGCTCCTACAGTCCAAAAGATGTGCACATTAGATGCATTGGCCAAGCATTGGGGGTGGAACAGATAGTGAAGAGGATTATTAGAGGATACCATAGGATATAAATTCACGTAAGACTTGGGCCAAAAGATGACAGATGGAATTTAACCTGGAGAAATGTGAGGTGATGCGATTTGGAAGGTCTACTGCAGAAGGAAAGGACACAGTAAATGGTAGAGCCCTTAGAAACATAAGCATACAGAGAGATCCAGGCAGATCCACAGTTCCCTGAAGGTAGCAACTCAGGTGGACAAAGCGATCAAGAAGACGTATGGCATGCTGGCCTTCATCGGTCAGGGCATTGAGTATAGCAATTGGAAAATCATGTCGCAGCTATATAAGACTTTGGTTCGGCTTAAAGGGTCAATTACTTGGGAGCAAATGTTGAAAGTGAGAGGGGGAAAGTTTAAAAGAGATATTAGGGTAAAATGTTTCACACAGAGAGTGGTGAATGCCTGGAATGCACTGCCGTGGAGATGGGGGAAGCAGATTCTATAACAACGTTCAAGAGGTATCTGGATAGGTACATAAATAGGCAGGGAAAAGAGGGATATGGGCCAGGTAGAGGCAAGAAAATATTAGATTAGAGAAACATCTGTGTTGGCCCAGACTTGTGGGCCGAAGGATCTATTCCTGTGCTCCACTGTTCTTTGTTCTAAACTCTCCCCCAGTGTACCCGAGCAGGCGCTGGAGTGTAGAAACTCAGGGAATTTCACAGTAATTTCATTGCAGTGTTAATGTAAGCCTACTTGTGACACTAATAAATAAACTTTAAACTTTAAAAGTGAAGCTGGTATTTCACCATCTCTCTATCTGTTTGTTCCAATAAATGATAACCTCTCCTGCTCATGGTAGCGACAAAGTTCAAGTAGTCTCTGTCCGTCCTCATGTGTCTATCCCAGGTATGATATCTGGGGCAGGGGGCTATGCATCAAGACCCATGTCCACTCTTGCTGCAGTAGTAAAGATGTTTTGACTTTGGGGATGGAATCTCTTGCTCTCTCTCTCTCTAATGGCATGTTTGGAGGTGGGAGAGGTTGGACTGGGTGCGAGGATGGTAGAAGAGTACTTTGTCTCCTTCCTGTCTCCATGCTGATTAAGACTATAGTAGGAATGCCCTTGGTTAGACTTCCCGCCCACCTGCTAACTGAGGCCTTTTGGTCATCGATTAATAACCAAGTAAGTGCTTTATCCAGCTGAGACTAGTTTTACTCCAGGTGAGAGTGAGTCTTTAACCTAACAGGGAACAAACTGAAACAAACAGATTGCTGGTCATCTCACTGGGATGTGGAGATGCTGAGGTTGGACTGGAGTAAACACAGTAAGAAATCACACAACACCAGGTTAAAGTCCAACAGGTTATTTGGAAGCAAAACCCACTAGCTTTCGGGGCTTTGCCTCTTCGTCAGGTGAATGGGGAGTTAAAAGCCCCTCTCGCTGGGTCAGGACTGTCTCCTCAGTATCTGATTGGGAAGGAGGGGGCCCGTTGAAAGCCATTCCCTTTTCCTTCCTGCCATACACCCTACAAATCCCAACCCCTGCAACCTTACCCTGCAAAACCACCTCCAGTAGTTTTTACCTCCAGCCTGACTCACTCCATGTTCCTGGGACTCAGGTGACTGTCATTCCTGCGGCAGTGTTCCTGCTTCTCCTCAACAAGCTGCATTAGTAGAAGTGAAAAGCAATAATCTCAAATCCATGCATTTACCTCCGCCAGGTTGGGAATATTCATTGCAAGGTGATTCATCCTGAGGCCTTTTATAATGTTTCAGTAGGGTAACAATTGCATCGTGACCTGGAATGCGAGGAATAACAGCAATAACTGAAAACATTTGCCATATGTTTAACACATGTGAAATAAAGTGTCTGTATAAATACTCTACAATTTCAGGATTAAAAAAGATTAGTATTTCCATTATAGATTTCACAACCTAAGATTATCTAAAAACCATTTACACCAATGAAGCACTCTTAAAAAGCAGTCTATTGCTTTAACACCAGATATACTGCAGTCTGTTCATCAATTGCACAGTATACCCTCAGCACTGTTCCTCTGAGGGAGAGTCAGATCTCTATCAATGCAACACTCCCTTAGAACTGACTCTCTGAGAGTGCCGCACTGTCAGAGGGTCAGTACTGAGGGAGTGCTGCACTGTCAGAGGGTCAATGCTGAGGGAGTGCTGCACTGTCAGAGGGTCAGTGCTGAGGGAGTGCCGCACTGTCAGAGGGTCAGTGCTGAGGGAGTGCTGCACTGTCAGAGGGTCAATGCTGAGGGAGTGCCGCACTGTCAGAGGGTCAGTGCTGAGGGAGTGCTGCACTGTCAGAGGGTCAGTGCTGAGGGAGTGCCGCACTGTCAGAGGGTAAGTGCTGAGGAGTGCTGCACTGTCAGAGGGTCAGTGTGCTGAGGAGTGCTGCACTGTCAGAGGGTCAGTGCTGAGGGAGTGCTGCACTGTCAGAGGGTCAATGCTGAGGGAGTGCCGCACTGTCAGAGGGTCAATGCTGAGGGAGTGCTGCACTGTCAGAGGGTCAATGCTGAGGGAGTGCTGCACTGTCAGAGGGTCAGTGCTGAGGGAGTGCCGCACTGTCAGAGGGTCAATGCTGAGGGAGTGCCGCACTGTCAGAGGGTCAGTGCTGAGGGAGTGCTGCACTGTCAGAGGGTCAGTGCTGAGGGAGTGCCGCCCTGTCAGAGGGTCAGTGCTGAGGGAGTGCCGCACTGTCAAAGGTCAGTACTGAGGGAGTGCTGCACTGTCAGAGGGTCAGTGCTGAGGGAGTGCCGCACTGTCAGAAGGTCAGTACTGAGGGAGTGCTGCACTGTCAGAGGGTCAGTACTGAGAGAGTGCTGCACTGTCAGAGGGTCAGTACTGAGGGAGTGCCGCACTGTCAGAGGGTCAATGCTGAGGGAGTGCCACACAGTCAGAGGGTCAGTGCTGAGGGAGTGCCGCACTGTCAGAGGGTCCCTCTGACAGTGCGGCACTCCCTCAGCACTGACCCTCCGTCAGTGAGGCACTCTATTGGGGATGTTAATATTGTTTCTTTTATTCAAGTCCTGTAGTGGGGCTTGAGACAACAAGCTTCTGATTCAGATACGAGAGTGCCTCTTACTGAGAAATGACTGACTCCAGCAGCTTCAGTTACCTTTCTCATAGGCCCACATCAGGCAAGTTTGTTCATCTTTCTCTCCGCTGGAACGACTGGGATCTGAAGCCACCAGATTCATGTCAGCACCACTGTCCAATAGGAACTGCACCAGGCGAATGTGACCATGGTAACAGGCACTGTGCAAACCTGGAATATAAATCAAGAGCTGAGAGAAGCTTCACAATGTTATCAGATCGATTCTAAGAGGCTGCTCAGAACCTCAGCTGGCATCATCACAGAGAGAAGCCATTGACCCTTTGTGCCTGTATCGATTCGTTAAAGAAATACTAATCCCTCAATCTTGCTCTTGCTCCAAACTGCTACACATTCACATTGTTAAGTATCTATCCAATTCACTTGTAGAATTATTGTCAGGTGGGATTTACTATGCTTCCCGCCACGTGTTTCGCGATGGTAAGAACTAATCCACCATTGGCCGATGGTGGAATTTTCTAATCTCGCAGTTCTCAGTGGGATTTCCCCTTAAAAGCGCCCCTGCCTCACTGCTATGTACCCCAAGTGGTTCTGCTCTTCCACTTCACTGAGACACTTATTTCCAGAGGAGTATGGATCATTCTTCTCACTGAATTGCCTCTGTGTCAAATCTTACCCGTATGCCCGTCCCTTCCCTGGTGATTTATGCTCATAACGTTCTGGCTGATCAGAAACTTGACCAGTTCAAGGTCCTTTCCATAAGTGCAGGAGCTGCAATGAAAATTTAAGAATGATTCCCAAGCAATTCAGTCTGTGGCAGAGGAATAGGCATTCGATCTTACGGATAAGCTACCTGTGGAAAGAGGTTTCACTGAAGATGTTCTCCTTGGTCAAGCTTTCTGTCCCTGATAGTTGAATGAGTTCTTTGGCCACATCCAGTTTACCGTTGTAACAAGCACTACAAAAACAACAACAAATCCTCCTGTACTAAAGACAAATCAAGGAAAGTAAGAAGAGGGAGAGCCATTCAGGCTCTGCTGACAGAGAATTCCATAATATTTACGTAGGGAAACAGGCTATTTAACTCAGGAATGTCTCTGCTCCCCACAAGACTTCTCTTCATCCCACCCTATCAGCATCTCCTTCGATTCCTTTTCCCTCATCCAGCTTCCCCATAAATATATCAATACTGTTCACCTCCCTATGGGAGCGAGTCCCACATTGTCCCCCTTTCCTGTGGGAGTGAGTCCCACATTTTCCCCACTCCCTGTGGGAGCAAGTCCCACATTCTCCCCACTCCCCATGGGAGTGAGTCCCACATTCTCCCCACTCCCTGTGGGAGCGAGTCCCACATTCTCCCCACTCCCCGTGGGAGCGAGTCCCACATTCTCCCCACTCGCCGTGGGAGCGAGTCCCACATTCTCCCCACTCGCCATGGGAGCAAGTCCCACATTGTCCCCACTCCCCGTGGGAGCAAGTCCCACATTCTCTCCCTTTCCCGTGGGAGCGAGTCCCACGTTCCTCCCCATTCCCCGTGGGAGCGAGCCCAGGTTCCTCCCCATTCCCCGAGGGAGCGAGCCCAGGTTCCTCCTTACTCCCTGTGGGAATAGATGCCATATTTTTCCTGCTGTCTGGGGAAAGACATTTGTCTGAAATTCCCAATTAAGTTTATTGTGTCCATCTTAAAGTCATGTCTCCTGGGTACTAATCTCCATCTCTATCCAGCTGCATTGATTGTGTAAAATCCCCAGCATTCACAGCTTTCTGCTGACGAATATTCCAGATTTCCACTGCCCTGTGTGAGCAAGTTCTCTCTCATATCAACTCTCAGTGTCTGACTCTTATTTTCAACTCTTATTCTGGATTCCTCCATCAGAGTAAATAGGTTCTATCTATCTACCCTAACAAATCCTTTAAACACCGCAATTAAATCACCTCTTAATCTTCTACATTTTGTTGGATACAAGCTAGGTCTATGCAACCTGTCCTTGTAACTTAGTCTTTCAACCCTGGGATCTTCTGATGAGTCAGCTCTGTACTCCACCGCCCCTCCCCCAACCCCGGGTCAGTATTGCTTTCCTGAGGTCTGGAACCATGAACTGATTCCAGTTTCTCCAGAGGGAATCTAACCAGGGCTTGACACAACTACAGCATCACTTCACCCCTTTGCATTGTAATCCTCTTGAGATGCTAGCCAACATTTCTTTGGGATTTTTTTGACCTTATCCATTAGTATTTTTTGATAATCGAGGCAATGGTGAAGACGATGAATTGACAAACTTACAGGTGCAGAGGTGTATCGCCATAGATATTCACTGCGTGGGGGTGCACATCAAAGTTGCCTTGCAGTAAGTACCTCACAATTTCACGGTGCCCAAAGCGACAGCTAAAATGGAGGGGTGAATGGTCCTCGTTGTCCTGAGCATTGACTGAAGTCATCAGATAACAAAAAATAACTATTGGTTAGAATTCCTGGAGATACTGCTAGAGATAAACATTGATTAGTACCCCTGGCGATGGAACAATGAAATCTTTGGATGGGACTTTCCAGCCGCACTTGTCTTAAGTTCGGAAAATCCTGCTCGAGGTCAACAGACCTTTGCATGGTCCACGTCCCACCCCCTACAATTCCCGTGACAGGCGGGACGGGAATATTCCACACTTTGTCACAGTTTGGAATTACCGATTATTAGGTCCTGGTAGAATTTCTTATTTGATAGGAAGAGGTTAAAGTGGAGGTTCTCAGCTCTGGGGAATGTAGGTTAGATTGATTCAACACGGCTGGTGAAATGGGAATTTCTGTGTACCACTTGATATTGAGGCAATAAGAGATTAGTGGGACAATGCAACCTACATCCTCATTTATAATGTTGACTGGCCACTTGCTGGAGGGCTATCAGGGGCCAGGCCCTGATCCCAGGTTCAATCTCTGACCCAACCTGATAGCTTGACCTCCTAATTAACCCTGACGCTGGAGTTGATCCCCGGTACCAAATACGAAACCAGATGCAACCAGCAAACAGACCCTTACACCAAACGTGAACCTAACCTGAAACCAGACCTGTTCCCCATCCCGAAAATAATCCCATCCTGACCCAAACACAAGCCTGATCTGTGGTATTCATTATCGGGCTCTCTTAGCTGAGGACCACTGTGTTGCTGGAACAGCATCGACGTGGTGCACCTCAACATGAGCAGCTGCAGGGTATAATGAAACACAGGAACACAGGAGATCATTCAGCCCATTGGGTTTGTTTTACCATTGAAAAAGATTGTGGCTGATTTATTTCTTGACTCCATTTCCTCACCTTGGTTCCATAACCCTTAATACCTCAGTCTAACAAAAATACACTCAATCAGTTTTGCCACTTTTTAATTGATCCCTGACTCTTAACAGCTTTGTGGGGAAGAGGCTGTAGAGTAAAGGGTTAACTTTACTGCTCTCTACTGAGCATGTATGTGAGGAGCTATGGTGTGGTGATATCATTCACCGAGGAGAGAAGAGAGAAGCATCTTCGAGAGTAGCTCCAGCTATGTGTGGTTGTGTTTAACCTTTGTAAATAGTATGTGAATATGAGTGTGCTTTCGACACAATGGCAAGATTTCTTCCAGAATAAGAAGCTAGTGGACCCTGAGGTAAAACTGACATAACGGAGAGAGTTCCAGATTCTCATTTCACTTTGTGTGAAGAAACATTTCCTGAAATTACCCCTGAATAATTTGGCTCAAATATTAATGTCCCGTTCCCTTGTTCTGGACTCAGAGATTACTGAGCCTTTACACTCTATCTTCACATCACACTCCATACACATGTGAACATCTGGATATAAGCAAGAAACTCCCCCTGAGTTTACTTCACCATGGCTGATGTTCTATCTCAATCCCACTTTTCTGCATTAATTTCATAAAGTTCTAACATCCAAAAATCTATCATTCTCAGTCTATCTAAATGGTCATGTAAGATAAGGCTGGACGTATTTGTTTGAGAGCCTGTCTGTGTTGTCTCACCATCTGTCTTGCAGGCTTCAGTCAGCAGGAGTTTGACAATGTTCACAAATCCTTTGGCACAAGCCAGATGCAATGGTCTGTCTCCTACCTCTCCACTAACATTGGCATCAGCCCCAAACCTCAGCAGCAGCTTGGTTACCTGAAGAAAACAAGAGAAGTCCCAGCACAGAGTCTGTCACGTAGAGTAGACATCAGAGAATCAGAGATTAGTAGCAAAGCCAGAGCAACTCGGTCAATCCCACACCTTAACCCAAATGATTTCCTTTTTGTGGTTTCTCCAATTTTCTCTTGATATCCATAGAATTTCCAGCACAGAAACAGGCCATTTGGTCTACCCGATTGATCACAGTGTTTCTGTTCCAGACGAGCCTCCTCCTTCGCTCTTTTCATCATCCGCTTTATTCCTTTTTCCCACTTGAGTTTATCCAGCTTCCCCTTAAATGTATCGATACTATTCACCTCAGCCACTCCTTGCAGGAGCGAGTCCCACATTCTCCCCACTCCCTGCGGGAGCGAGTCCCACATTCTCCCCACTCCCTGCAGGAGCGAGTCCCACATTCTCCCCACTCCCCGTGGGAGCGAGTCCCACATTCTCCCCACTCCCCGTGGGAGCGAGTCCCACATTCTCCCCACTCCCCGTGGGAGCGAGTCCCACATTCTCCCACTCCCGTGGGAGCGAGTCCCACATTCTCCCCACTCCCCGTGGGAGCGAGTCCCACATTCTCCCCACTCCCTGTGGGAGCGAGTCCCACATTCTCCCCACTCCCTGTGGGAGCGAGTCCCACATTCTCCCCACTCCCTGTGGGAGCGAGTCCCACATTCTCCCCACTCCCTGTGGGAGCGAGTCCCACATTCTCCCCACTCCCCGTGGGAGCGAGTCCCACATTCTCCCCACTCCCTGCGGGAGCGAGTCCCACATTCTCCCCACTCCCTGTGGGAGCAAGTCCCACATTCTTCCCCACTCCCTGGATAAAAACATTTGTCCTACATTTAACAACATATTTATGGGTGATATCTTATATTTCTAACGCGTAAGTCTTCAGCGGAAGTGGAAATATCTTATCTATGTTGACCCTTCAAACCCTTCTGAAATTTTAACTAGCTCCTTGGTCTTTTCCAAGAAAAAAAAACTCAGCTTTAATTTTTCCTGATGGTTATAATCAATCCTCCTGGCACCATCCTTGTGCACATTCTCCAATGTCTCTGTAGCATTTTTTATAATAAAGCAACACAGTACAGAAAGAGACCCTTCAGCCCATCACATCAATAAGATGAAGATCAGAATTGTGCACCGAGATCCAAGTGTGAGCTAACCAAGGTTCAATACATGTTAAAATAACAATTATACAAGTGTGTAAGTGTGACCAAGTATAACTTTGCTTCACTTCAGCATTCTGCATTCAACTTTTACAGATGACATAATAAACTATCTGTTCTCATGCTCAGTTACTCTGTTACCTGTTCATGACCATAATAAGCAGCAATGTGTAAAGGTGTGAAGAAGACAGCATCTTGCACATTAACAAAGGCTCCATGTTGCAATAGAATGTCAACTGTCTGTGGAGAATAACCAGAGAAGATTAGACACAAAAAAACATAGAAATAGGTGCAGGAGGAGGCCAATTGGTCCTTCGAGCTGGTACCATCATTCAAAATATCCATGGTATTTTCAGTATCCCAATCCCACTTTCTCTCTATATCTCTTGATCATTTTAGCCACAAGGCCACGCCCAGCTCCCTCTTGACCATATTTAACAAACTGGCCCCAACTGCTTTCCGTGGTAGAGAATTCCACAGGTTCACAACTCTCTGAGTGAATAAGTTCTTCGTCATCTCAGTCCTGAATAGTTCACCCCATATTCTTAGACTGTGACTCCTAGTTTCCCAACGCCGGGAACATTCTTCCCACATCTAACCTGCCCAATCCCATCAGGATTTTATATGTTTCTCTGAGATCCTTTCTTATTCTTCTCAGTTCCAGTGAGTACAAGGGGAAGAGAGACCTTCCAGGGAATTATAGGCCAGTGAGTCTTACTTCTGTTGTGGGCAAGGTATTGGAGAGAATTATTAGGGATAGGATTTATAGTTATTTAGAGAGAAATGAATTGATTGGGGATAGTCAGCATGGTTTCGTGAAGGGTAGGTCATGCCTTACTAACCTCATTGAGTTTTTTGAGAAAGTGACCAGAGAGGTGGATGGGGGTAAGGCGGTTGATGTAGTATATATGGACTTTAGTAAGGCTTTTGATAAGGTGGCCCATGGAAGACTTCTACAGAAAATGCAGATGTGTGGAATAGAGGGTGATTTAGCTAATTGGATTAGAAATTGGCTGGCAGATAGAAGACAGAGGGTGGTGGTTGATGGGAGATATTCATCGTGGAGTTCGGTGACGAGTGGTGTGCCTCAGGGGTCTGTTTTGGGGCCCCTGCTGTTTGTAATTTTTATAAATGATCTGGATGAGGGTATTGAGGGATGGATCAGTAAATTTGCAGATGATACTAAAGTTGGTGGAGTGGTAGATAGTGAAGAGGGGTGTTTTAGTTTACAGAGTGACTTGGACAAGTTGCAGAGCTGGGCCGAGAGGTGGCAAATGGAGTTTAATGTGGAAAAGTGTGAGGTAATGCACTTTGGCAGGAACAATAAATGTGTAGAGTATAGGGCTAATGGTAGGGCTCTTAATAGTGTTGAGGAACAGAAGGATCTTGGTGTATGTGTCAATAGATCCCTGAAAGTAGGCAGTCAAGTGGATAAAGTTGTTAAGAAGGCATATGGAGTCTTAGCTTTTGTTGGTAGGGGGATTGAATTTAGGAGCCGCAGCATCATGTTGCAACTGTACAAAACTCTAGTGCGGCCGCACTTGGAGTATTGTGTGCAGTTCTGGTCCCCACATTATAAGAAAGATGTGGAGGCATTGGAGAGGGTACAGAGGAGGTTTACCAGGATGTTGCCTGGTATGGAGGGCAGGTCTTATGAAGAGAGGCTGAGGGATTTGAGGTTGTTTTCGTTAGAAAGGAGGCGGCTAAGAGGGGACCTTATCGAAACATATAAGATGATTAGAGGTTTAGATAGGGTGGACAGTGATAGCCTTTTTCCTAGGATGGAGAAAGCTAGCACGAGGGGACACAGCTTTAAATTAAGGGGTATGAGTTATAGGACGGATATCAGAGGTAGGTTCTTTACTCAAAGAGTGATTAGGGAGTGGAATGCCCTGCCTGCAGCTGTTGTAGATGCGCCAAGTTTGGTGGCGTTTAAGAGGTTAATTGATAAGTATATGGAAGAGAAGGGAATGGTTTAGTTTGGAGGGGCATTGCTTTTTATTTTGGTCGGCACAACATCGAAGGCCGAAGGGCCTGTTCTGTGCTGTAATGTTCTATGTTCTATGTTCTAAGCCCAGTCAATCCAGTATCTCTTCATACATCAGTTCCTGCCGTTCCAGGAATCAGTCTGGTGAACCTTCGCTGGACACCCTCAATAACAAGAATGTCTTTACAAAGACTAGGACACCAAAACTACACACAATACTCATGGTATGGCCTCACTAAGGCCTTGTATAACTGAAGCAAAAAATCTTTACCCCTGAATTCAAATCTTTGAGTCCTCTGGGATATAGAGCATCAGGCCCTAGGGATTTATCGGGTTTCAATCTCAGCAAATACCCCAATGCAATTTCCTGACCAAAAGGATTTCTTTTTGTTCTCCTCATGCTAGTTCCTCTGTCTCCTAGTATTTCTAGAAGGTCTGTTTGTTGCCCATTATGAATTCACCTGATTCTAACTAAGGGACGTACAATTGTCTTCACTAGTCTTTTTCTCTTCGTGTATCTATGGAAGATTTTGCAGTCAGTTTTTGTGTTTTCTGCAAGCTTATTCTCATATTCTATTTTCTCTTTCTGAATTAAATCTTTTGTCCTTCTCTGCTAGATTTTAAATTTCCCCCAGTTCTCAGGTCTGTTGCTTTTTCTGGCCAATTAATAGCCCTCCCCTTTGGCTTTAACATATTTCTGATTTCTCCTATTAAAAGGGTAATCCACGATAGGAATTTAACTTTGAAAGTGTTAGAGGAATTTGAAACACCTCAGGCCTAAAATACTAACAAAGACTATTAAAACAGAATGGATTAATTTAGGATTAGAATCACAGGCTGCCTTAAGCATATACTTTACAGAGGTATTTCTGCATTGAAAAATAATATAATCACAATTAAACAATTCAAACATATATTTCTGAAAAGTGTGTTGCAGATTGGCGAATGGCACAGAGTTCTGTGATAATTAAGAGATAATTAAGGCAACATGGGAAAATAGTCCAATAAAATGATCTACATTCTTTGTAACAATACATTCACAGAAGAATAGCTCTTATTGGCATGGACTTTAGGCATTCCTTATGAACAGAAAATTCCTAAGCCAAGAGCAAAGCTAGCGAACTCAGATGTATTAATGAATAGATAAAGTCTTTAACTAGATAAGAAAGGCTGGAACAAACAACAAGTGGCCATGGGAAGTCAGGCAGAAACCACTAGAACTTATCATTCCCATGCTGTCAGAGAATACCTGTAACTGGCCAAATGGTATCACCGCTTGGTATGGCTCCTGCTTTGCCCAAACCACAAAGAACTGCAAAAGGTCATGAATGTAGTGCAATCAATCACTCAAACCAGCCTCTCAGCTATTGACTAGTCTACATTCCTCGCTGCTTGGCAAAGCAGCCAGCATAATCAAGGACCCCATGCACCCCGGACATTCTCTCTTCCACCTTTTCCCATCAGAAAAAGAGACAAAAGTCTGAGGTCATGTACCAACCAACTCAAGAACAGCTTCTTCCCTGCTGCTGTCAGACTTTTGAATGGAGCTATCTCACATTAAGTTGATCTTTTTCTACACCCAACTATGACTGTAACACTACATTCTGCACCCTCTCCTTTCTTTCTCTATGAATGGTATGCTTTGTATAGCGCACAAGAATTAATACTTTTCACTGTATTCCAATACATGTGATAATAATAAATTAAATCAAATCAAAAGATATATTAGATTTACTAATGATGATTGACCTGCACTAACAATAATTGGTTAATTTCTGACTGGGGTGGCCAGAGAGCAGGTAAAATGTCTTTTAGAAGATGTGTAATTGTGTTGGTACAATGATATAACTTCAAAGCGGTGTTGGACCACCCAATCCTTTTCTCCTAGCATACATTGGTCAATAAAGAATATCTTTCAGTAGAATACTGTAGTCACAAGTCTTTGTGTTAACTAAAGTTAATCTCATTACATAGCCTCTGAAAAAATCCTCTACAAGGAGTTTTTCTCTCATTTATTCACTAGATGTGAGCATTGCTGGCAAAGTCCAACATTTACTGCGCGAGCCTTAAGGAGAGGGAATCTGCTGTCTTTACCCAGTCTGGCCAACATGTGACAGCAATATAGCTGGCTCTTAACTTCCCTCTGAATTGGCCTTAGAAGTCTCTAAGTTCAAGGATAATTAGTGATAGACCAAAACAAGAATGACCTTGGCAGGGACAATCACATCCCATTAAAGCATAACTTCTTAAAAAAAACCATCCTCTTAAATGCAACTGAATGTCTTGCTATGCCATTAACACATTCCTTTGGTTAGCACTTATTAGTACTCCACACTGGGTAAGGAGACTAGATTTCCTTCCCTAAACCAGATGGGCTTTTACAACAAGCCAATCATATCATGAGCACCATTTACTGATTGTCACAATTGTCTAAAGCACCAGGGGAGCAGGTTTAAAATCTTGGCAGTTCCCTCAAACACACATAAACTGCCAGGTGAGATATTTAACAACTTACATTTATATATCACCAACTAAATGACCCAGATATTTCATAGGAACAACTATCTAATAACATTTGATACAGAATTATGAAGGTGATTTCAGGGACAGGTGACAAAAGCTTGGTCAAGGAGCATCATAACAGAGTGAGAGTGAGGGGGGGAGCGAGAGAGGGGGAGAGAGAGAGAGGCAGGTGGAGAGGGAGGCAAGGAGAGACAGAGAGAAGGAAAAAGGAGGAGAGAGAGAGTGAGAGGGAAGGAGGGAGAGAAAGAGAGAGAAAGAGGGGGAAAGAAGTATAAGGCTTATAGAAGAGAGCTTAAAAAGGAAATTAGGAGAGCCAGAAGGGGTCATGAGAAGGCCTTGGCTGGTAGGATTAAGGAGAATCCCAAGGCCTTCTACAAATATGTGAAAAGTAAAAGGATGAGAAGAGAAGGGATAGGACCTATAAAAGGTGAAGGGGGAAAAGTCTGTATGGAACCGGAAGAAATGGCAGAGGTGCTTAATGAGTACTTTGCCTCAGTATTCACGGTGGAAAGTGATCTGGGAGGATGCACTACAAGTTTGTGGCAGACTGAAAAGATTGAGTACGTAGATATTAAGGAAGCAGATGTGTTAGAACTTCTAAATGCTATCAAGATAGACAAGTCTCCGGGACCAGATGGGATGTACCCCAGGTTATTGTGGGAGGTGAGGGATGTCATTGCAGAGCCCCTGGCGATGATCTTTGTGTCGTCGAAGGAGACGGGAGAGGTTCCGGAGGATTGGAGGATTGCGGATGTGGTCCCTATTTTCAAGAAAGGGAACAGGGTTAGTCCTGGAAATTACCGACCGGTGCGTCTGACCTCAGTGGTTGGTAAGCTGATGGAGAGGCTTCTGAGGGACAAGATTTACGAGCATTTGGAGAAGTTTAGGTTGATTAGAAATAGTCAGCATGGTTTTGTAAAAGGCAGGTCGTGCCTTACGAGCTTAATTGAGTTCTTGAAAAATGTGACTGAACACATTGACGAAGGAAGAGCAGTGGACGTGGTGTACATGGACTTCAGCAAGGCATTTGACAAGGTCCCACATGCAAGACTTCTTGAGAAGGTGAGAGGGCATGGGATCCAAGGGGCTTTGGCCTTGTGGATCCAGAACTGGCTTGCCTGCAGAAGGCAGAGGGTGGTTGTGGATGGCTCTTTTTCTGCATGGAGGTCGGTCACCAGTGGAGTGCCCCAGGGATCTGTTCTAGGACCCTTGCTGTTTGTCATTTTCATAAATGACCTGGATGAGGAAGTGGAGGGATGGGTGAGTAAGTTCGCCGATGACACGAAGGTCGGTGGTGTTGTGGATGGTCTGGAGGGATGTCAGAAGTTGCAGCATGACATCGACAGGATGCAAGACTGGTCGGAGAAGTGGCAGATGGACTTCAACGCGGATAAATGTGTTGTGGTCCATTTTGGCAGATCCAACGGGATGAATGAGTACACTATCAAAGGTAGGAGTCTTAGCTGTGTGGAAGAGCAGAGGGATCTTGGGGTCCGGGTCCATAAGACTCTCAAATCGGCCTCCCAGGTGGAGGATGTGGTTAAGAAAGCTTACGGTGTACTGGCCTTCATTCATCGAGGGATTGAGTTCAGGAGTCAGGAGGTAATGCTGCAGCTTTATAGGACCCTTGTCAGACTACACTTGGAGTACTGTGCGCAGTTCTGGTCGCCTCACTATAGGAAGGACGTGGAAGCTATTGAAAGGGTGCAGAGGAGATTTATAAGGATGTTGCCTGGATTGGGAGGCATGCCTTATGAAGACAGGTTGAGGGAGCTGGGACTGCTCTCCCTGGAGAGACGAAGGTTGAGAGGCGACCTGATAGAGGTTTACAAGATGTTAAGAGGAATAGATAGGGTGGACTCTCAGAGACTATTTCCCAGGGCTGAAATGGTCGCGACGAGAGGGCACAGATTTAAGGTGCAGGGAAGCAAGTACAGAGGGGATGCTAGAGGAAAGTTTTTCACTTCGAGGGTGGTGAGTGAATGGAATCAGCTGCCGTCAGTGGTGGTCGAGGCAAACTCGCTGGGGTCTTTTAAAAGACTTCTGGATGAGTATATGGGATCCAATGGGATTGGGGATTATAGATAGGTCTATGGCTAGGTAGGTTTTGATGTGTTCGGCACAGCTTGTGGGCCGAAGGGCCTGTTTGTGCTGTAGTGTTCTATGTTCTATGTTCTATATGTTAAGAAAGAAAGAGAGAGAGGGGGAGGGAGGCAGAGGAAGGGAGAGAGTGGGAAGGGGAAAGGGAAGGAGAAAGAGAGTGAGGGAGAGAAGAAGAGAGAGAGAGGGAGGTTAGGGCAGGAAATCCATAATGTAGGTGTTAGGCCGTTGACAACAAACAGCTCATTTTATAATGTTAAAGGTGCAATATAAATGCAGGTTATGATTGTTGTTTCGAGAATGAATCCTTACCTCATTGTTTGCAGCAATGGTGGCAATATGAAGAGCAGTCAGGGCTCCATAACCAACCTGCTGAATATCAGCTCCTCCATGGAGTAAGGCAGTGACCAGCTCTGCGCTGTCCTGCAGATCAACAAACAAACTGGTTTACTTTTAATTTAACAAACTCTTAGCAAGAACCAAATCAGAATCATGTCTCGGAGAGATGTTAGCTTTGCTGAGGCTGGAGCAATTCTCCCTCGTCTAGATCAGCATAAAACCATAATGCCACTGCACCTTAATTATTCAACATTTCCTGCAACAAAACCTCAAACTCGGAGTCTCTTTCAGCCGCAAGAGCTGTCTGTATTCCTGTCACTCCAAATCCCTCCATTTGCTCACAGAATCCATCTAAATTCACTCATCACTGAATCACAGATTTCTTCAGGTGCAGAATGAGGCCATTTGGCCCATCTGTTCCAGCTCTCTAGGTTAGCAATTCACCTAGTTCGATTCTATGGCCTTCAGTCTATAACCTTGAATGATCTTCCTTTTTACTCAGAGAGGATGTAGTTTTGACACTTTAAATCTGTGATCTGAACTAAAATTATTAAATAGCGTCGAATATGTATCTATCCGATTATTTAAAGAGCCTATCTCTCACACACAGTAAATGTTACTCCACTAATATTAGCTTCAAATAATGTTTACATTTTGGGCAGGATTTTCCCTTCTTGCCCACCGTGAGTGGAAAATCTGACCATGCAGATGTCTGTTGACCTCAGGTGGGATTTTTCAGCTTTGGGACATTCTTGGCCAGAAAATCCAGCTTGGTGAAGCTAGTTCTTCTGGGGTTGGAGTCTAAAACAAGTCTGTTACTGTTCATTGATGGTGGAGGGAGTAAAAGTTTGTCTTGGATAGCACCAAGTTTCTTCAGTGTTGTTAGATTGCAGTCATCTAGACTACTGGAGAGTATCCCATCACACTTCCGACTTATGCCTTGGAGGTTGTGGACAGCCTTGGGAAGTCAGGAGCTGAGTTACTCACTGCAGAATTCCCTGCCTCTGACATGCTCCAACAAGTGGAGAGTTTCCCTGATTCCCATTGGCTCCAGTTCTGTTGAGTTCCTTGATGTCACACTTCTGCCTCGATGTCAAAGACAGTGAGTCTTGCCTAACCTGGAACTCTCTTTCCCAAAAAGGCTGGGGTCAATTGAAAATTTCAGTTGTGAGATTGATAGGTTTTTGTTCAGTAAGGAGATTAAGGTGAGCAGATAAAACTAAGATACAAATCAGCCATAATCTAATCAAACTGTGGAACTTGTTTGAGGGGCTGAATGGCTTCATTTTCCTGCTGCATATTTACATGTCATAAACAGAGAGAATCCAATATAATCTAACCAGTGTGGTGAAGCTGTTGGATATTTCTCTAGTTCCTGCACTCACCTTGAAAGCAGCCAGATGTAGTGCCGTGAATCCATTCCTTGTCAACCTAGAAGGACGAAGACCTTTCAGCATCAAGGTCCTGACATGAGACTTGGTACCTTTCAAGAAACAACATTTCATGTTGAAATACTGAGTACAGCGGTAAAGCTACAGATAACGGGATAATCACCCTGAGGCGTGAGTCAAAGACTGTAAATGCCACATGAATTCAGCTAATTAAATAAATCTAGAATGGGCAGCAGAATTGTTAACACTGGTGTCTGACAGTATCAGGGTTCAATCCTGGCCTCAGGTCATTGTGTGGAGTTTGCAAATTCTCCGTGTGCTTCAATTTTCCTCCCACACTCCAGAGATGTAAAGATATGCAGGTTAGGTGGATTGGCCAAGTTAAATTATCCCTTTGCGTCAGGGGGCTTAGCAGGGTAAATATGTCAGGTTGCAGGAATGGAGCCTGGATGGGGTTGTTGTTGATGTAAGCTTGATGCATCGAATAGCCTACTCTACACTGTAGAGATTCCATGATTCTATGAGAATTAAAAGCTAATCAAAGAAATTTCAAAGCTATTGAATACTCTTAAAAATTATCTGGTTCATTATGTCAAGAAAGAAGAAAATCTGCCATTCTTACCCTGTGTGACGTTAATGTCCCTTAAGAGATTTTTTTTTTAAATCACAATCCCTGCAGCTCAAAGCCTTAGGTAACGGGAGGAGATATAGAAAATAAATTGTGTGCTGGTCATGTGACAAGGATTTCAAAGAGCAAAGAGCAATACACAGCACGGGAAACAGGCCCTTTGGCCCAACGAGCCCGCGCCGCCGTCATAACTTTATAGTAACAATTCCATTTTCTTAATCTAATTTTAGGTTATTCCTAATATGGAAGAATCTCAATATAGGGTCAATTTTTTTCCCAATCAGCCTAAGAGCGAATTTTTGGGATGTGGGAGGAAACCGGAGCGCCCGGAGAAAACCCACGCAACCACGGGGAGAACGCGCAAACTCCCGCAGACACAGGCCCAATTCCAAGTGTCTGCACAGCCACATCGATAGTCTCTGAGCTGTCATGGTGCCCTTCAGATGGTCCACATAAAGCACTCATTTACGACATGAAGTACCAGGCAACCCATGAATCAACATCCAAGAGCTGTATTCGCACCACCTGCCGAATGCATGTTCAATGTTGGTCAAGTATGGACCCAATTACCTGTGGAAAAAAAGCCGTAGTTAAACAGTCCTAATATATCCCTCTATCTGCATACCGCTCATGTGGCTGTCCAAGAGACCCTTAAACAGCCCTAGCGTGCCTGCTCCCACCACCTTACTCGGCAGTGCATTCCACACCCCCACTACCCTTTGTGTGAAAAACTGCCCTCTAATATTCATCTTATACATAGCCCCCCTCACCCTAAGGCCGTGACCCCTCGTCCTATCCATTTTTGAAGGTGGAAAATGTTTACCACCATTTACTCTATCTATACCCCTTATAATCTTATACACCTCTATTAGATCCCCTCTAAGCCGACGTCTTTCAAGGGAAAACAACCCCAGTCTATTTAATCGTTCTTAGTTTCTTAGTTTTGTTTTGGCTGCAGTATTAAAAGCATTGCTAAAAGAAGTGTCCCTCTCTCTCTCTGTTTTTATTTTGCGAGTTTTACCAGTTATTTGAAAGCGCATCTAATAAAGAGCAAAAAAAAAATTACAGGCCCTTCATCCTCCTACCCAACCGTGCTGCCTGACTTAACTAAAACATCGACAGGATGCAAGACTGGGCGGAGAAGTGGCAGATGGACTTCAACGCGGATAAATGTGTTGTGGTCCATTTTGGCAGATCCAACGGGATGAATGAGTACACTATCAAAGGCAGGAGTCTTAGCTGTGTGGAAGAGCAGAGGGATCTTGGGGTCCGGGTCCATAAGACTCTCAAATCGGCCTCCCAGGTGGAGGATGTGGTTAAGAAAGCTTATGGTGTACTGGCCTTCATTCATCGAGGGATTCAGTTCAGGAGTCAGGAGGTAATGCTGCAGCTTTATAGGACCCTTGTCAGACCACACTTGGAGTACTGTGCGCAGTTCTGGTCGCCTCACTATAGGAAGGACGTGGAAGCTATTGAAAGGGTGCAGAGGAGATTTACAAGGATGTTGCCTGGATTGGGAGGCATGCCTTATGAAGACAGGTTGAGGGAGCTGGGACTGTTCTCCCTGGAGAGACGAAGGTTGAGAGGCGACCTGATAGAGGTTTACAAGATGTTGAGAGGAATAGATAGGGTGGACTCTCAGAGACTATTTCCCAGGGCTGAAATGGTCGCGACGAGAGGGCACAGATTTAAGGTGCAGGGAAGCAAGTACAGAGGGGATGCTAGGGGAAAGTTTTTCACTCAGAGGGTGGTGAGTGAATGGAATCGGCTGCCGTCGGTGGTGGTCGAGGCGAACTCGCTGGGGTCTTTTAAAAGACTTCTGGATGAGTATATGGGATCCAATGGGATTGGGGATTATAGATAGGTCTATGGCTAGGTAGGTTTTGATGTGTTTGGCACAACTTGTGGACCGAAGGGCCTGTTTGTGCTGTAGTGTTCTATGTTCTATGTTCTATGTTCTAAAACCCCCAACCCTTCCAGAGACCATATCCCTCTATTCCCATATTATTTGTCAAGACACCCTTTAAGAGTCACTACCATACCTGCTTCCACTACCTGCCCCCAGCAATGAGTTCTAGGCACCCATCGCTCTCATATAAAAATCTGCCTCGTACATCTCCTTTAAACTTGGTCCTCTCACCTTATTGTTTGCCATCCTGTAGTAAAGAATCTATATTTTAGTGTTTTGAAGATTACAAGCTTCTCTGACTTTTCAAGATCTTTGAAATCAGCATTGAACCCAGAGAATTGTATGAAGTGAGCTTTAGCCAGTGTAGTGATAAACCTGTGAAAAGGGTTTTGTTTATTAGATTTTGGTTTTAATTAGAACAGATTGGATATATTCATTAAGATTTATGCTTGTTTGTTTTGGTTTTTGTTTGTAATTGATAACCTTCTTGCTACTTTCCCTATTATATTTGTTAACTATATTCTTAAATAAACTTTGTTTGAGAAAAGTTCCCCACTGATCATTTGAATCATACCTGAAGTGAAACATCTCATGCTTATCCTAAACAGATTCAAGGTGCAAAATTTGTAATTCAGGCAGGCTTCATAAAGCTCTTTGGAATTTCTGACCTCAACCATTACACTGGTCTAGTCTACATGTGATTCTAGGGCCACAGAAATGTGTTTGGCTCTTAACTGCTCTCTGAAATGGTCAAGTAAGATACATAATGATCATAAAAATAACTCATTGCTCAGATTGCAACAGTGAAAAAGTCACAGGATCATAGAGATTTACAGCATGGAAACAGACTCTTTGGCCCAACTTGTCCATGCTGGTCTTCTTTTTAAACCCCTAAGCTAATCCCAATTGCCTGCTCTTGGCCCATATCCCTCTATACACATCTTATCTATGTGACTATCTAAATACTTTTTAAAAGACAAAATTGTACCCATCTCTACTACTACCCCTGGCAGCTTATTGCAGACACCACCTCCTATGTGAAAAAGTTGCCCCTCTGGACACTTTTGTATCTCTCCTCTCTCACCTTTAACCTATGCCCTCTAGCTTTAGACTCCCTACCTTTCGGAAAAGATAATGACAATAGCTGATCTATGCCACTCATTATTTTATAGACCTCTATAAGATCACCCCTCAGCCTCCAACTCTCCAGAGAAAAATGTCCCAGAACATCCAGCCTCTCCTTATAACCCAAATCATCAAATCCTGGTAGCATCCGAGTAAGTCTTTTCTGCACCCTTTCTAATTTAATAATATCCTTCATAACAGGGTGACCAGAACTGCACACAATATCCCAAGCGTGGCCTTACCAATGTCTTGTACAACTTTAACAAGATGTCCCAACTCCTGTATCCAATGTTCTGGCCAATGAAACCAAGCATGCTGAATGCTTTCTTCACCACTCTGTCCATCTGTGACTCCACTTTCAAGGAGTTATGAACCTGTACCCCTAGATCTCTCTGTTCTGTAATCTCCCTAATGTCCTATCATTAACTGAGTAAGTCCTGCCCTGGTTCAATCTACCAAATGCATCCCGTCACATTTATCTAAATTAAACTCCATCTGCATTTGTCAGCCCACTGGCCCAATTGATCAAGATCTTGTTGCAATTAAAGATAACTTTCTTCACTGCCCACTATGCCACCAATCTTAGTATCAGGTGCAGACTTATTAATCATGCCTCTATATTCTCATCCAAATCATTAATATAAATGACAAATAACAGGGGACCCAGCACTGATCCCTAAGGCACACCACTGGTCACAGGCCTTCAGTTTGAAAAACAACTCTCGATAACCACCCTCTGGCTTCTGTCATCAAGCCAGTTTTGTATCCATTCAGATAACTCACCCTGGATCCCATGCGATTTAACCTTGTCAAAGGCCTTGCTAAAGTCCGTGTAGACAATACCCACTGCACTGCTCTCATCTACCTTCTTGGTTACTCCTTCAAAAAACTCAATCAAATTTGTGAGATATGATTTTCCATGCCTTTAAATGGCTATAGATCCTGTCCCTCAAAATACAACATGGTAGCTCTACTAAACATCTCATGGGCAACTGGTGATATTCAATATGCATGAACCTTGGCAATGATGCTCACATCCCCAGTATGAATAAATATGAAAAGCCAATCTGCTGGAAAACTGTGCAGGGGAAAGGATGAACAAAAAGACAAATAAAAGCAATTTAGGACATTATATCAGCCTAGCCAGGGTGGGAGATTGAAAGTATCTTCACTTGCAATGAGCAATTTGAAGGTTCAACTCTTAGAAACAACTTGTCATTTTCAACCTTCATGAATCACTAATTAGACCCCAGCTAGAGTATTGTGTTCAAATCTAGGCACCATACTTCAGAATGAATGTTAGAGCTTTAAAGAAATTTATAAAAGTGAAAAAAGAGAAGAGAAAGACTTGTGTTTCACTCTGTTTTATTCATTTGTGGGACATGGGCATTGCCAGCTGGCCAGCATTTATTGCCCATCCCTAGTTGCCCTTGAGAAGGTGGTGGTGAGCTGCCTTCTTGAATCTCTGTAGTCCGTGTTCTGTGTGTTGACCCATACTGCTGTTACTTATCAACTTTCACACCATCAGAACATTCAAAATGATCAATAAAATATTTGTTAAGTGCATTTACTGCAGGAATAAAGGAAATGTGGCAGTCATAGAACATAGAACATAGAACATAGAACATTACAGCACAGAACAGGCCCTTCGGCCTTCGATGTTGCGCCGACCAATATAAAAAGCAATGCCCCTCCAAACTAACCATTCCCTTCTCTTCCATATACTTATCAACTAACCTCTTAAACGCCACCACACTTGGCGCATCTACAACTGCTGCAGGCAGGGCATTCCACTCCCGAACCACCCTTTGGGTAAAGAACCTGCCTCTGATATCCGTCCTATAACTATCACCCCTTAATTTAAAGCTGTGTCCCCTCGTGCTAGCTTTTTCCATCCTAGGAAAAAGGCTATCACTGTCCACCCTATCTAAACCTCTAATCATCTTATATGTTTCGATTAGGTCCTCTCTTAGCCGCCTCCTTTCTAACGAAAACAACCTCAAATCCCTCAGCCTCTCTTCATAAAACCTGCCCTCCATACCAGGCAACATCCTGGTAAACCTCCTCTGTACCCTCTCCAATGCCTCCACATCTTTCTTATAATGTGGGGACCAGAACTGCACACAATACTCCAAGTGCGGCCGCACTAGAGTTTTGTACAGTTGCAACATGACGTTGCGGCTCCGAAATTCAATCCCCCTACCAATAAAAGCTAAGACTCCGTATGCCTTCTTAACAACCTTATCGACTTGATTGCCAACTTTCAGGGATCTATGCACATATACACCAAGATCCCTCTGTTCATCAACACTATTAAGAGTCCTACCATTAGCCCTATACTCTACACATTTGTTATTCCTGCCAAAGTGAATTACCTCACACTTTTCCACATTAAACTCCATTTGCCACCTCTCGGCCCAGCTCTGCAACTTGTCCAAGTCTCTCTGCAAACTATAACACCCCTCTTCACTATCTACCACTCCACCGACTTTACTGTCATCTGCAAATTTACTAATCCATCCTTCAATACCCTCATCCAGATCATTTATAAAAATTACAAACAGCAGGGGCCCCAAAACAGACCCCTGAGGTACACCACTTATCACCGAACTCCACGATGAATATCTCCCATCAACCACCACCCTCTGTCTTCTATCTGCTAGCCAATTCCTAACCCAATTAGCTAATCACCCTCTATCCCATACATCTGCATTTTCTGCAGAAGTCTTCCATGGGCCACCTTATCAAACGCCTTACTAAAGTCCATATATACCACATCAACCGCCTTACCCCCATCCACCTCTTTAGTCACTTTTTCAAAAAACTCAATGAGGTTAGTAAGGCACGACCTACCCTTCACAAAACCATGCTGACTATCCCCAATCAATTCATTTCTCTCTAAATAACTATAAATCCTATCCCTAATAATTCTCTCCAATACTTTGCCCACAACAGAAGTAAGACTCACTGGCCTATAATTCCCTGGAAGGTCTCTCTTCCCCTTCTTGAACAATGGGACCACATTCGCTATCCTCCAGTCCTCCAGAACCACACCCGTAACCAACGAATTTGTCCACAGCAAGTTGTGATAAACAGCAATGTGATATTGATCAGAAAATCTGTTTAGTTTATTATTATCGGTCAAAGGATCATTACTGGCTCTGGGACATTGGGAAGATCTCCTCTTTGAAATGGGATCTTTCACATCCACCCAAGAAGGAAGATAGGATCTGATTTAACATTTCATCCAAAAAATAGGAGCTGGGATGAGGGATTTCCGTGAATGAGGAGAGATTGGGGAATCTGGGATTATTCTCCTTAGAGCAAGGGAGGTTAAGAGAAGATTTAATAGAGGTGTTCAAAATCAGGAAGAGTTTTAGATAATATAGAATCCCTATAGTGGAGAAGGAAGCCATTCAGCCCGAAGAGTCTGCACCAATCGCAATCCCATTTTGGTCCTATCTCCTGTAACCCCACATATGTACCCCACTAATTCCTATGACCTACACATCCCAGGACACTAAGGGGCAATTTAGCATGGTCAATATGCCTACCCCACACATCTTTGGACTGTGGGAAGAAACTGGAGCACCTGGAAGAAACCCACTCAGACACAGGGAGAATGTGCAAACTCCACACAGACAGTGATCCAAACTGGAAATCAAACCCAGCTCTTTGGAACCGTGAGACAGCAATGCTAACAACTGTGTCACTGTGCTGCCTTTTTATGGGGTAAATCAGGAGAAAGTGTTTGCAGTGACAGGAGGGTGGGTAACCAAAGAGACACAGATTGAAGAGAATCGGGAAAAGAACCAGAGGGGGAGATGAGGGGAATTTATTTGATGCAGTGAGTTGTTGTGATTTGGAATGTGCTGCCTGAAAGGGCGGTGGAAGCAGATTCAATAATAACTTTCAAAAGGGATTTGGAGAGATAGTTGAAAAAGAAAGATTTGCCAAACTGTGGGGAAAGATCAGTGGGAGTGAGATTAATTCAATTGTCGTTTAAAAAAAGCCAACACAGGCACAGTCGGCTGAATGGCCTCCCTCTGTGCTGTAAATTACATAATTCTTGTAAAATCTCCCAAAAAACTTTCTCACAGCATTATCTGACTAATTCTGATATTACGCCACACTGGAGATATTAGACCATGTATCTGGTCAAAGTGCGCAGCTTTAAGGAGTATCCTACAGGAGGAGGGAGGAGTGGAGGTAGGCAGGTTGAGAGTGGGAGGCTGATCAGGTGACTGTCAGAATAGTTGAGTCTGGAGATGACTCACCATCACAAATGCAGCAGAGGTGAAGAAGAGATAACCCATTCTTCGTCCGGTAATTCATATTTACTTTACTGAAGGCTTCATCTGAACTGAAAAACACAGGAAATATAAATGGTTCTATTTGAAAGCAAAACCTTTTCTTTATATCATCCCTTTCAGTTTCTCCCACTTCACAATTAAATGGGAAATTGGGCCATTAAATGGGAAGTGGTAATTTTCCAGCACCAAGTTCAAATATCCAGATATTTGATCATGAAAATCATTTCATTTGATTTTGATTTGTTATTATCACATATATGAACAGTGAAAAGTATTGTTTCTTGTGCACTATACTGACAAAGCATACCATTCTTAGAGAAGAAAAGGACAGAGTGCAGAATATAGTGTTTCAGTCATAGCTAGGGTGTAGAGAAAGATCAATTTAATGGAAGAAAGATCCATTCAAAAGTCTGACAGCATCAGGAAGGAGCTGTTCTTGAGTCAGTTGGTACGTGGCCTCAGACTTTTCCATCTTTTTCCTTATGGAAGAAGATGGAAGAGAGAATGTCCAGGGTGCGTGGGGTCCTTAATTATACCGGCTGCTTTAGAACATAGAACATAGAACATAGAACAATACAGCACAGAACAGGCCCTTCGGCCTTCGATGTTGTGCCGACCAAAATAAAAAGCAATGCCCCTCCAAACTAAACCATTCCCTTCTCTTCCATATACTTATCAATTAACCTCTTAAACGCCACCAAACTTGGCGCATCTACAACAGCTGCAGGCAGGGCATTCCACTCCCTAATCACTCTTTGAGTAAAAATCACTCTTTCCCTAGGCAGTGGGTAGTCTAGATAGAGTCAATGGATGGGAGGCTGGTTTGAGTGATGGATTGGGCTACTTTCACAATATGTTGTAGTTTCTCGCAGTCTTCGACAGAGCAGAAGCCATATCAAGCTGTGATATAAACAGAAAGAATGCTTTCTATGGTGCAATCCAAAGCCCCAGGTCCCAGGGTATACAATGTGTTGTTCTATTTCTCACTGTGATGGAACTAGCACAGGGATAAAAGCTCAGTTCATGATCAATTGGAGCACTGGGGGGTTATATCTGATTCTCACAAATTCCAAAAAAATTCTAAATAACATCACTTTTCTTCCTCACCTGAAGACATGCTTGAGTTCAAGGAGTTCATTGTCTTTAATACACAAATCATCCTCCAGTCTTTCGATCACTGCAGCGTAAGATTCACTCACTTTCTTCTTCCACTCATCTGGGGAAAATGATACATTTTACTTAAAATACATTTTTCTCATCAGTTTTCTTGCCTCCTTCTCCTTCTGAAGCTGGTGTCTTCTCGCTGAGTTATGGTATAGTGGGCACCCCTTATCCTCTCATATCCTCAACTACATGAAGCCAGTTTACACCAACCAGCATGCAATCATAGAATCTTACCGCATAGAACGTTATTCAGCCTATTACGTCTGTGCTGGTTCTTTGAAATAGCTATCCAATTAGCCCTATTTCCTAAACTCTTTCATCATAGTCCAGCAAGTGTCATGTTAGTGTATCTTTAAGAGTTTTTTTTTTCAATTCATGCTCACAGCCTTAGCTGATGTCAATATTGGGGAGGAGGAAAAAACTGGGCAGGTGACAAGGATTGATTTGCAGTTTCAGTTTGGAAATGCAGGTCCAATGGGATGAAGCAGGATAATATCAAGGGTAGGAGTCTTGGCAGTGTTGAGGAGCAGAAAGATCTTGGGGTCCATGTCCATAGAACTCTTAAAGCGGCTCCGCAAGTGGAGATGTGGTCAAGAAGGCATATGGTGTACTGGCCTTCATTAATAGAGGGATTGAGTTTAGGAGTCAGGAGGTAATGCTGCAACTTTGTAAGAGCCTTGTCAGACCCCACTTGGAGTATTGTGTGCAGTTCTGGTCGCCTCACTATAGGAAGGATGTGGAAGCTATTGAGAGGGTGCAGAGGAGATTTACAAGGATGTTGCCTGGATTGGGGGGCATGCCTTATGAAGATAGGTTGAGAGAGCTAGGTCTCTTATCCCTGGAGAGACGAAGGTTGAGAGGTGACCTGATAGAGGTTTAGAACATAGAACACTACAGCACAAACAGGCCCTTCGGCCCACAAGTTGTGCCGAACACATCAAAACCTACCCAGCCATAGACCTATCTATAACCCCCAATCCCATTGGATCCCATATACTCATCCAGAAGTCTTTTAAAAGACCCCAGCGAGTTCGCCTCGACCACCACCGACGGCAGCCGATTCCATTCACTCACCACCCTCTGAGTGAAAAACTTTCCCCTAGCATCCCCTCTGTACTTGCTTCCCTGCACCTTAAATCTGTGCCCTCTCGTCGCGACCATTTCAGCCCTGGGAAATAGTCTCTGAGAGTCCACCCTATCTATTCCTCTCAACATCTTGTAAACCTCTATCAGGTCGCCTCTCAACCTTCGTCTCTCCAGGGAGAACAGTCCCAGCTCCCTCAACCTGTCTTCATAAGGCATGCCTCCCAATCCAGGCAACATCCTTGTAAATCTCCTCTGCACCCTTTCAATAGCTTCCACGTCCTTCCTATAGTGAGGCGACCAGAACTGCGCACAGTACTCCAAGTGTGGTCTGACAAGGGTCCTATAAAGCTGCAGCATTACCTCCTGACTCCTGAACTCAATCCCTCGATGAATGAAGGCCAGTACACCGTAAGCTTTCTTAACCACATCCTCCACCTGGGAGGCTGATTTGAGAGTCTTATGGACCCGGACCCCAAGATCCCTCTGCTCTGTTGTAGATGCGCCAAGTTTGGTGGCGTTTAAGAGGTTAGTTGATAAGTATATGGAAGAGAGGGAATGGTTTAGTTTGGAGGGCATTGCTTTTTATATTGGTCGGCACAACATCGAAGGCCGAAGGGCCTGTTCTGTGCTGTAATGTTCTATGTTCTATGTTCTATGTTCTTCCACACAGCTAAGACTCCTACCTTTGATAGTGTACTCATTCATCCCGTTGGATCTGCCAAAATGGACCACAACACATTTATCCGCGTTGAAGTCCATCTGCCACTTCTCCGCCCAGTCTTGCATCCTGTCGATGTCATGCTGCAACTTCTGACATCCCTCCAGACCATCCACAACACCACCGACCTTCGTGTCATCGGCGAACTTACTCACCCATCCCTCCACTTCCTCATCCAGGTCATTTATGAAAATGACAAACAGCAAGGGTCCTAGAACAGATCCCTGGGGCACTCCACTGGTGACCGACCTCCATGCAGAAAAAGAGCCATCCACAACCACCCTCTGCCTTCTGCAGGCAAGCCAGTTCTGGATCCACAAGGCCAAAGCCCCTTGGATCCCATGGCCTCTCACCTTCTCAAGAAGTCTTGCATGTGGGACCTTGTCAAATGCCTTGCTGAAGTCCATGTACACCACGTCCACTGCTCTTCCTTCGTCAATGTGTTCAGTCACATTTTCGAAGAACTCAATTAAGCTCGTAAGGCACGACCTGCCTTTTACAAAACCATGCTGACTATTTCTAATCAACCTAAACTTCTCCAAATGCTCGTAAATCTTGTCCCTCAGAAGCCTCTCCATCAGCTTACCAACCACTGAGGTCAGACGCACCGGTCGGTAATTTCCAGGACTATCCCTGTTCCCTTTCTTGAAAATAGGGACCACATCCACAATCCTCCAATCCTCCGGAACCTCTCCCGTCTCCATCGACGACGCAAAGATCATCGCCGGGGCTTTGCAATGACATCCCTCACCGCCCACAATAACCTGGGGTACATCCCATCTGGTCCCGGAGACTTGTCTATCTTGATAGCATTTAAAAGTTCAAGATGAGAGGAATAGATAGGATATATTCTCGGAGGCTATTTCCCAGGGCTGAAATGGTCACTACGAGAGAACACAGTTTTAAGGTGCTGGGGGGCAAGTACAGAGGAAATGTTAGAGGTAAGTTTTTCACTCAGAGGGTGGTGAGTGAATGGAATTGGCTGCTGTCAGTGGTGGTAGAGGCGAACTCGCTGGGGTCTTTTAAGAGACTTCTGGATGAGTACATGGGATTTAATGGGATTGGGAGTTATAGATAGTTCTATGACCTGGTAGGTACTGGTATGATCGGCGCAACTTGTGGGCCGAAGGGCCTCTTTGTGCTGTAGTGTTCTATGTTCTATGCTTGAGTTGAGTTTTAGAAGAGACAGCAAGCTAAAAAAAAGTGTTTTCCCTCTCTCCCTGTTGCTTTGAAAGTTGCGTTGGTTTCCTGAAGGGTGAAAACCTATTGTTCTTAGGGGTTGGACCAGAGTCTCTCTAGTGTTTATGAAAGCTGTCTATCTTCAAACTATTCTGAATCTCAAGAGCATTGGACTGCAGAATTCAGCTAATAGCTTCTATCCCAGTATCACGTGAGGCTTAGTCTATGCTGTGTTAAATCTATTGTATATGGTTTTGTTTTTAATTGGGGTACTTTAAAGACATTCATTAAGGATTATATATTATAGTAGTTGTTTTCTTTCTTGTTTGTAATTGATAAAGCTGTTGCCAGTTTTCTTTTGGTACATGTTAACTACATTCTTAAATAAATTTTGTTTGATAAAAACTCCCTAGTGGTTCTTTTGAACACATGTGAAGTGGAACATCTCATGCTGATTCTTGTTAAATTCAAGATGCTAAACTTATATCAGGCGGGCTGCAGAAAATACTTTGGAGCTTCTAACCTGAACCATAGCACAATTCAATCCCATTCTAATCTTTACCCTTCCTACAAGCAGGATATACTGGTCTCCTTATTTAAGGATTTACTCAGAATCGAGGCAGTTTAGAGAAAATTCACTATACTGATTTCTGGGATGAAGGAGTTGTCTTATGAGGAAAGGTCAGGCCTCCAACCCTTGGAGTTTAGAAGAATAAGAGATAATTTTGTTGAATCATAAGGGCACTTGACAGAGTAAGTGCTGAGATGATTTTTTCCTTATGGGGAAATCTAGAACTAAGTGGCATAGTTTCAAAATAAAGGGATGACTGTTTAAGCTGAGGATGTGGAGAAATTTATTTTCCTTAGAGTTATAGGGGTGAATTTTACCATCCTGCTCACCATGGGAATCAGAGCAATTAAGGGGTAGACTATTGAAATGTCTGTTCACCTCAGGTGGGATTTTCTGGTTTCGGGGCAAGAGAGGGTGGAAATTCCCACCTGCAGAGTGATAGGGCCAATACAGCGCAGACACAGGTCATTCAGCTTATCAAGTGGATGCTAGTCCTCTGTAGAGTAATTGAGTCAGTCCCACAACCCGACTCTATCTCTGTAGCTCTGTAAGTTTAATTATCTTCAGGTACACATCCAATTCCTCTTTGAAATTATTGTTTTCACCAATCTCAGGTTATTCCCACTTACTGTATAAAACATTTCATCCTCACATCTTTCCCCAAACCTTTAATTTGTCCTTTTGTTCATGTATCAACAGTTAAAGAATCCTCTTTTCTGTATCTACCTTTCTAAACCTTCCATAATGAGAAGAGAGTAAGGGGGTCATAGAGGAAAGCCGTAAAACACAGCAGCATACGTTTGGGGTAGGGCATGGTTTGAAATGCGTACACTTTAATGCAAGGAGTATTCGCAATAAGGGGGAGGAACTTGCAGCTTGGACCAGTACCTGGAACTTCGATGTTGTGGCCATTTCAGAGACTTGGGTAGAGCAGGGACAAGAATGGAGGTTGCAGGTTCCAGGGTTCAAATGCTTTAGTCGGAGTAGAGAAGGAGGTAGAAGGGGGGGAGGAGTGGCATTATTAGTCAAAGACTGTATCACAGTGACAGAGAAGAAGTTTGATGATGACTTGTCTGTTGAGGTAGTATGGGCTGAGATTAGAAACAGGAAAGGAGAGGTCACCCTGTTGGGAGTCTTTTATAGACCTCCTAAAAGTTCTAGAGAGGTAGAGGAAAGGATTGCAAAGTCAATCCTGGTCAGGAGTGAAAGTAATAGGGTAATTGTTATGGGGGACTTTAACTTTACTAATATTGATTGGAATAGCTATAGCTATAGCTCGTTAGAGGGGTGTTTTTGTACAAAGTGTGCAGGAAGGTTTTTTGACTCAGTATGTAGATAGGCCAACTAGAGGTGAGGCTACATTGGATTTGGTGCTGGGCAATGAGCCAGAACAGGTGTTAGGCTTGGAGGTTGGTGAACATTTTGGTGATAGTGACCACAATTCGGTTACGTTCACCTTAGTGATGGATAGGGATAGGCATGGGGGCAGTAGTTATAGCTGGGGGAAGGGTAATTATGAGGCCATCAGGAGAGAATTAGGGTGCATAGATTGGACTAGGAAACTACAGGACTGGGAACATCTGGAATGTGGAGCTTATTCAAGGAGCAGCTGCTGCGGGTCCTTGATAAGTATGTCCCTGTCAGGCAAGGAGGAAATGGTCGAGTAAGAGAACTTTGGTGTACGAAAAAGTTGATTTGCTGGTTAAAAGGAAAAAGGAGGCTTATGTCAGGATGAGGATTGAAGGCTTGGTTAGTGCAATGGATAGCTATAGATTAGCCAGGAGGGAGCTAAAGAGGGAATTGAGGAGAGCAAAGAGAGGACATGAGAAGACTTTGGCTGATAGGATTAAGGAGAATCCTAAAGCTTTCTTTCGATATGTTAAGAATAGAAGATAGGTTAGGGCAAGATTAGGGCCAGTCATAGACAGCAGTGGGAAGTTGTGCGTGGAGCCTGAAGAGATTGGAGAGGCACTGAATAAATATTTCTCTTCGGTATTCACGCAGGTTGATGTAAATGTAGTTATGGAGAACACTGAGGTACAGGGTAGCAAACTGGAAGGTATCGAAGTAGATAGGGAGGATGTGCTAGATATTCTCGAGGGTTTGAAGTTGGATAAGTCCCCTGGGCCGGACGGGATTTACCCTAGGATTCTCTGGGAGGCAAGAGAGGAGATTGCAGAGCCTATGGCTCTGATCTTCAGGTCCTCGTTGGTTACGGGTGTGGTTCCGGAGGACTGGAGGATGGCGAATGTGGTCCCATTGTTTAAGAAGGGGAAGAGAGACCTTCCTGGGAATTATAGGCCAGTGCGTCTTACTTCTGTGGTGGGCAAGGTATTGGAGAGAATTATTAGGGATAGGATTTATAGTTATTTAGAGAGAAATGAATTGATTGGGGATAGTCAGCATGGTTTTGTGAAGGGTAGGTCGTGCCTTACTAACCTCATTGAGTTTTTTGAAAAAAGTGACCAAAGAGGTGGATGGAGGTAAGGCGGTTGATGTGGTATGTATGGACTTTAGTAAGGCGTTTGATAAGGTGGCCCATGGAAGACTTCTGCAGAAAATGCAGATGTATGGGATAGAGGGTGATTTAGCTAATGGGTTAGGAATTGGCTAGCAGATAGAAGACAGAGGGTGGTGGTTGATGGGAGATATTCATCGTGGAGTTCGGTGACAAGTGGGGTACCTCAGGGGTCGGTTTTGGGGCCCCTGCTGTTTGTAATTTTTATAAATGATCTGGATGAGGGTATTGAAGGATGGATTAGTAAATTTGCAGATGACACTAAAGTCGGTGGAGTGTAGATAGTGAAGAGGGGTGTTATAGTTTGCAGAGAGACTTGGACAAGTTGCAGAGCTGGGCCGAGAGGTGGCAAATGGAGTTTAATTGGAAAAGTGTGAGGTAATTCACTTTGGCAGGAATAACAAATGTGTAGAGTATAGGGCTAATGGTAGGACTCTTAATAGTGTTGAAGAACAGAGGGATCTTGGTGTATATGTGCATAGATCCTGAAAGTTGGCAATCAAGTCGATAAGGTTGTTAAGAAGGCATATGGAGTCTTAGCTTTTATTGGTAGGAGGATTGAATTTCGGAGCTACAACGTCATGTTGCAACTGTACAAAACTCTAGTGCGGCCGCACTTGGAGTATTGTGTGCAGTTCTGGTCCCCACATTATAAGAAGATGTGGAGGCATTGGAGAGGGTACAGAGGAGGTTTACCAGGATGTTGCCTGGTATGGAGGGCAGGTCTTATGAAGAGAGGCTGAGGGGTTTGAGGGTGTTTTCGTTAGAAAGGAGGCGGCTAAGAGGGGACCTAATCGAAACATATAAGATGATTAGAGGTATAGATAGGGTGGATAGTGATAGCCTTTTTCCTAGGATGGAAAAAGCTAGCACGAGGGGACACGGCTTTAAATTAAGGGGTGATAGTTATAGGAGGGATATCAGAGGCAGGTTCTTTACCCAAAGGGTGGTTCGGGAGTGGAATGCCCTGCCTGCAGCGGTTGTAGATGCGCCAAGTTTGGTGGCGTTTAAGAGGTTAGTTGATAAGTATATGGAAGAGAAGCGAATGGTTTAGTGTGGAGGGGCATTGCTTTTTATATTGGTCGGCGCAACATCGAAGGCCGAAGGGCCTGTTCTGTGCTGTAATGTTCTATGTTCTATGTTCTATAATCTTGAATACACCTGTTGAATCTGTCCTCAATCCAAGGACAACCCCAGCTTCTCTCCAACTTAAACTTGAAGCTAAAGTCACTGGAACCATTCTGGTAAACCTCCCTTGTGTACTCAAGAATGTTCCCACCTATCCTAAAGTGTGTTGACTCGAAATGGAAGCAGTACTCTAAGTTGCGGTCTAACTAGAAGTTTTTAAATGTTCAGTATAAGTTCCCTGCTTTTGTGCTAATTATCTTTGTTCATGAAGGCCAAGATCCCTCAGGTTTTGCTTATAATTCTCTCCAGGTGTCCTGTCACTTTTAAAGATTTACTCACATGGACCTACAGGACCGTCAGTCCCTGCACATTGTTTAAAACAATGTCATTAGGTCTATATTGTCTCTTCCCATACTTTTTGTCAAAATGCATTATCTCACAACTCTCTGCTTAAATTCCATCTGTCAGTTGGAATCACACTCACTGTCTGTTTGGTTTGATTATTAGACATTAAATTGGGACAAATTGTTCCACTGAGAAGAAGCTGCAGAATGTTTACACTTGTAGGAAATGGCAGCAGCTTATGTGATAACAGCGAATAAACTATGATTCTCCAAAGTCCCAAAAAAGTGTTGAGAATGTTGGGTGGTAAACAATTGTACTTTAAACCCAACCATTCACTTTCAAAATAAAACAGAGTTAGGGTTTCAAGAATAACTATTCAACTCTTTTATGCGGACACAAGGTCCATATTATTCACATTGCAGGGAGATGGGCTTTGAGATGGGAAGAGTTTAAGCTACCCATGAAAATTCACAGTGAATGTTTGTCTGCCAGGATCCAAAAGAGGTGCAGTGATAGGCATCGTGGTTCACATGGGCAGGTGATAAGGATTGATCCCTGAGGGAGTTTGCACTTGAATTGAGAAGACAAAATTCATATGGAGATAAAATGACAGAAGATTTGCCTAACTTGTGCGAGAGGAAAACCTTTCATGGGGAAAAATGCCCTGTAAGAGACAGTCCTGAGATTCCCAGATCCCAGGTCAAGAAAGGAAAGGATGATAATTCAACTCCCAGGGTTAGTTCTGGGAGAATTGAATGGAGTATATCTGTGAAGAATGTTTTTTAGGTTGTGCTGTCTCGTAGTTTAAAAGCGAGGTTGCCTTTGAGTTTATGGCTTGGATTGCCTGGCCGTTCACGTTAGTAGGATTCTTTGGCCCTGCCAGCAGCACTGGATTTCCCAGTGACTTGGGATAGCTTCAATGGGAATTCCCATTGGCAGAGGCAGGACAAGAAGATCCCACTGCCAGCGAATGGTGCTCCACCTCTCATCACTGAGAAATACGCTGAAGGGAGTTTGGAATCTCACCCAGTATAAAGTCAATAGTGACTTTAGCCTTTTGTTCCAATAAAGGTCTTGAAACATAAAATCTTGTCATGTCATCCATAATTAGAAATTTAAATTTCTTATTTAAAATTTACTGATAAATTTCTAATACATCTAGCCTATCAATCTGCGCCGTTACCTCAATCATCACTACTCCTAATGATATTTTATTAGCATCACTTTCCCTAGTAAATACCAATAATAAAAATAACTTAATAAGTATTCTAGCCTTGCCCTTCACATTCAAGTTAATCCAACCTTTTTGTCCCGAATACAATGCTTTTACTGCCTGCTTAGTATTTTCTTGCTGATAGAAGATTTTTGGGTGCCAGGGAAAAAGTTGATGCAGTGATGATTGAACTCATCATTCCGAGACCCAGGATAATGCTCGTGGGACTGGACTCAAATCCCATCATGGCAGCTGGTGAAATTTAAATCTGGAATATAAAGTTAGTCTTTGTAATGATGAACATGAAACTATTATTGATTGTTGTGAAAACCCAGCTGCTTCACGAATCTGCCCTTTAAAGAAGGAAATTAACCATCCTTACCTGATCTGACCTACATATCACTGACTTTTGTGTCATTGACACTAACTGCCCTCTTTGGAGGCAAAGCAAGCCGTTCATTTCACAGGCAACAAATGCTGACCTTGCCAGTGAAAGAATAAAATATTAATTTAGAGTCACAGAGGTTTACAACATGGAAACAGGCCCTTCAGCCCAACTTGTCCATGCCGCCCTTTTTTTTAAAACCCCTAAGCTAATCCCAATTGCCCACATTTAGCCCATATCCCTCTCTACCCATCATACTCATGTAACTATTTAAATGCTTTTTAAAAGATAAAATTATATCACAATTGTATCACAGATTTTGTCAAGTATTTCAGTATTTTTTCCAGCTGTAGGAGATCTCAACAACTTCTGGCCACTTTGGGTGCGCATCAGTTATGACTAAGAGCATGTAACCCTCAAAGGGAATAGCAAAATTTACATGCAATAATGTCATAACATTTTATACTATCTCCCAAGGATGTAAAGAAGAGAACAGAGATGTGCTGCTTATTTGTGCATAGGCTTGGTGCTAGCCCACTTTTTCTTCAATCTGAGCACCCAGGCCAGACCATCAAATGTAATTATACGCCAATTCCGTCATTTGGACTATACAAACATGTTCTTCAAGAACTCTTCCATGCAGACTAGGAGGAATGATCACTTGGATTTCCCATAATAAACACCCAACTTGAATGATCAGCTCAAGCTCTTTTGACACACACATGGTTTCAAATTAGGGTGCATACGATACATTCCAGATATCATGTGGCCCTTTCAGAAGTTGATCCCTCAAAATGACTAGACATCATGGGGACCTTGCCTTAAATAGTATGGATTAGAAAATGATCCTCAGAACAGAACATCTGTCATTTCCTTCCTGGCTACCTTCAACAGCTTCGGGTACAATCCATCTGGGTCTGGTGACTTATCCACCTTCAAGAATGCCACTCCCTCCTGTACCTCCTCTCTCAATATACCTATTGTATCTAACATTTCATACTTCTCTTCAACTAGAATGTCTGAATCCCTCCCAGTGGAGACAAAGTACTTATTGACAACCATGCTGACATCTTCTGAATCGATCTGCAAATTATTTTGTATATCTCTGATATACCCTACCCTCTACTTGAATAGTACTGCTCCTGCATAATATTGTATTCTTTCCTTCACTAGTACTATTCAACACTCTTATTTTTTAATGCACCTTATACCTTTTCACTTGGACATGCTGATTCTCACTCCCTTGCCAATATAGATTAAACACTTCCCAGTGACACTAGTGAAATTCCCCACCATGGATATTGGTCAGCTGTAATCCACTGCCATAAGATATACGAGCAGAAGTAGCCATTTGGCCCATTGCGTCTGTACTGCCATTCAATGAGATCATTACTGATCTGTTAAACTCTTTTTTCCTACCAAAATGCATAACTTCACATTTTCTTACATTGTATGTTCAATCTGCCGAGAATTCACTTACCCTGTCTATAGCCCTCTTTAGACTTTATGTCATCTTCACCACTTGTCTTCCCATCTATTTTTGTGTCATCCACAAACTTGGCAATAGTACATTCACTTCCCTCGTCAATGAGATTCATCTATACTGTAAATAATTGTGGCTCTAGCACCTATTCTTCTGGCATTAGTTACAGGTTGCCATCCTGAAAATGCCTCTCATCCCAACTCTGTGTCTTTCATTAGTTAGCCAAACCACTATCCACTATGAACTCTATCTTATTTAGCAACCTTTTGTGCAGTACTTCATTGAATGCTTTTTTTGGAAATCTAAGTATATGACATTTACTGGTTCCCCTTTATGTACGCTGCTCATTATCACATCAAAGAATCTAATATATTTATCAGCCATGATTTCCCTTTCATGAAGTCATGCTGTATCTGCTTGATTATATTCTGTATTTCTAAATGCTCCACTATTATACTCTTTATATTGGGCTTGACCCTTTTGAACAGGTGTCTCCTGAAAGGTCCCAATCCCTCAAGAATCTGAAGCCCTTTCTCCTGAACTATGCCTCAAGCCACTCACTAACTTTCCCTGGGGCTCTGAGTATCATCCTCTGACGGCTTTAATTTTATCCTTCTTTCCACACCTCAATACCTCCCCTCTCTATATGTATCGCAACTTGTGGCTCATACTCTTCCTGCTGCAGAATATGCTTGATGTCCTTTATTTACCCTTGCAACAGGAAGGATTCACAATAAATGTTGTGAATCTTTGCAAATTCTCCACTCGAGAGAATTCTGGAAGTTGAGTCATTGAGTACATTGAAGACTAAGATGGTCAGATTTTTGAATAATACAGGAGAGGGTGAGAGGGTAAGAATTTGTAGTTGAGACCAAGATCAGATCAACAATGACCTTATTGAATGATGGAGCAGGCTTGAGGGGCTGAATGGCCTACACCTGCTGTTGAGCACGGAATGACTATCAAACCTGGAAGCTGAAAATTCAGCATTGATAAGCTGGTAGCGGGGGTGGTTGCTAAAGGGTGGTTGCTAAACAGTAAATATGAATACAATATTACAGAGAGGGTTAGCTTATCATATGCTCCAACACGCTAGTCACAAAGCCTGAAATCTCCTTCACCTACTGAGTAAGATCACGTACTGACTGCTTGAATCTTCACATTAACATTTTCTCCAGTCACAGAAAGATTATTTTACCTGTGCAGGTCTGGTTTGGCCTGGATTTGTAGTTTCCCATTACGTTTCTTCTGTTGCTTTTGAGAAAACAGAATCTGACTCCCACTCTCCCTGACAATAAAAGTGTTTTCCTCAGTGTGACACTGATGATAAACTCGGCTAAAAATAAACCAAGGCTCTAGCTGGAATGTTGGAATACAATAGCAGGACAAAACAAAGCTCCCTGTGTCGCACGGGTCTCAAAATCAAAGCAGCAGCTGGGACCTGTCAAAGTCCTAAAGTTACCAAGCAACACTTCCATAAAGTTACCCAGCATCTCCAGTTAAATAAGAGGTTATTCCACCAAACAGAAGTTCAGCTTATCCATCAGGGCGGCATGATGGCACAATGGTTAACACAGCTGCCTCACAGCTCCAGGGACCCGGGTTCAATTCCGGCCCAGGGTCACTGTCTATGTGAAGTTTACACATTCTCCCTGTGTCTGCGTGGGTTTCTTCCAAGTGCTGGACAAAGACTGTATCACGGTGATCGAAAAGAAGTTTGATGAGGACTTGTCTGTTGAGGTAGTATGGGCTGAGATTAGAAACAGGAGAGGAGAGGTGAGGTCACCCTGTTGGGAGTCTTTTACAGACCTCCTAATAGTTCTAGAGAGGTTGAGGAAAGGATTGCGAAGTCAATTCTGATTAGGAGTGAAAGTAGTAGGGTAATGGTGATGGGGGACTTTAACTTTGCTAATATTGATTGGAATAGCTATAGCTCTAGCTCGTTAGAGGGGTCAGTTTTCGTAAAGAGTGTGCAGGAAGGTTTTTTGACTCAGTATGTAGATAGGCCAACTAGAGGTGAGGCTACATTGGATTTGGTGATGGGCAATGAGCCAGACCAGGTGTTAGGCTTGGAAGTTAGTGAACATTTTGGTGATAGTGACCACAATTCGGTTACGTTCACCTTAGTGATGGATAGGGATAGGCATGAAGCTGGGGGCGGTAGTTATAGCTGGGGGAAGGGTAATTATGAGGCCATCAGGAGAGAATTAGGGTGCGTAGATTGGACTAGGGAACTACAGGGACTGGGAACATCTGGAATGTGGTGCTTATTCAAGGAGCAGCTGCTGCGAGTCCTTGATAAGTATGGCCCTGTCAGGCAGGGAGGAAATGGACGAGTAAGAGAGCCTTGGTGTACGAAAAGAGTTGATTTGCTGGTTAAGAAGAAAAAGGAGGCTTATGTCAGGATGAGGCTTGAAGGCTCAGGTAGTGCAATGGATAGATATAGATTAGCTAGGAAGGAGGTAAAAAGTGAATTGAGGAGAGCTAAGAGGGGACACGAGAAGATGTTGGCTGATAGGATTAAGGAGAATCCTAACGCTTTCTTTCGATATGTTAAGAATAGAAGATTGGTTAGGGCAAGATTAGGGCCAGTCATAGACAGCAGTGGGAAGTTGTGCGTGGAGCTGAAGAGATTGGTGAGGCACTGAATAAATATTTCTCTTCGGTATTCACGCAGAGTGCTGGAAATGTAGCTATGGAGAACACTGAGGTACAGGGTTGCAAATTGGGAAGTATTGTAGTAGATAGGGAGGATGTTTTAGAAATTCTCGAGGGTTTGAAGTTGGATAAGTCCCCTGGGCCGGACGGGATTTACCTAGGATTCTCTGGGAGGCAAGAGAGGAGATTGCAGAGCCTCTGGCTCTGATCTTCAGGTCCTCGTTGGTTACGGGTGTGGTTCGGAGGACTGGAGGATAGCGAATGTGGTCCCATTGTTTAAGAAGGGGAAGAGAGACCTTCCAGGGAATTATAGGCCAGTGAGTCTTACTTCTGTTGTGGGCAAAGTATTGGAGAGAATTATTAGGATAGGATTTATAGTTATTTAGAGAGAAATGAATTGATTGGGGATAGTCAGCATGGTTTCGTGAAGGGTAGGTCATGCCTTACTAACCTCATTGAGTTTTTGAGAAAGTGACCAGAGAGGTGGATGGGGGTAAGGCGGTTGATGTAGTATATATGGACTTTAGTAAGGCTTTTGATAAGGTGCCCATGGAAGACTTCTACAGAAAATGCAGATGTGTGGAATAGAGGGTGATTTAGCTAATTGGATTAGAAATTGGCTGGCAGATATAAGACAGAGGGTGGTGGTTGATGGGAGATATTCATCGTGGAGTTCGGTGACGAGTGGTGTGCCTCAGGGGTCTGTTTTGGGGCCCCTGCTGTTTGTAATTTTTATAAATGATATGGATGAGGGTATTGAGGGATGGATCAGTAAATTTGCAGATGATACTAAAGTTGGTGGTGTGGTAGATAGTGAAGAGGGGTGTTTTAGTTTACAGAGTGACTTGGACGAGTTGCAGAGCTGGGCCGAGAGGTGGCAAATGGAGTTTAATGTGGAAAAGTGTGAGGTAATGCACTTTGGCAGGAACAATAAATGTGTAGAGGAGAGGGCTAATGGTAGGGCTCTTAATAGTGTTGAGGAACAGAAGGATCTTGGTGGATGTGTCAATAGATCACTGAAAGTAGGCAGTCAAGTGGATAAAGTTGTTAAGAAGGCATATGGAGTCTTAGCTTTTATTGGTAGGGGGATTGAATTTAGGAGCCGCAGCATCATGTTGCAACTGTACAAAACTCTTGTGCGGCCGCACTTGGAGTATTGTGTGCAGTTCTGGTCCCCACATTATAAGAAAGATGTGGAGGCATTGGAGAGGGACAGAGGAGGTTTACCAGGATGTTGCCTGGTATGGAGGGCAGGTCTTATGAAGAGAGGCTGAGGGATTTGAGGTTGTTTTCGTTAGAAAGGAGGCGGCTAAGAGGGGACCTAATCGAAACATATAAGATGATTAGAGGTTTAGATAGGGTGGACAGTGGATAGCCTTTTTCCTAGGATGGAGAAAGCTAGCACGAGGGGACACAGCTTTAAATTAAGGGGTGATAGTTATAGGACGGATATCAGAGGTAGGTTCTTTACCCAAAGGGTGGTTCGGGAGTGGAAGGCCCTGCCTGCAGCAGTTGTAGATGCGCCAAGTTTGGTGGCGTTTAAGAGGTTAGTTGATAAGTATATGGAAGAGAAGGGAATGGTTTAGTTTGGAGGGGCATTGCTTTTATTTTGGTCGGCACAACATCGAAGGCCGAAGGGCCTGTTCTGTGCTGTATTGTTCTATGTTCTATGTTCTATGCTCTGATTTCCTCCCACAGCCTAAAGATGTGCAGGTTAAATTAATTGGCCGTGTAAAATTGACTCTATTGTCAGAAGGATTAGCAGGGTAAATGTGTGGGGTTATGGGAATAGAGTCCGGGGGGCGATTGCGGTCAGTACAGACTCGATGGACTAAATGGCCTCTTTCTGTACTGTAGACATTCTATGATTCAATGATCTAGACCTCTGACACTGTCTTGTAGCTGTGGAGGGAGTGAAATTTGAAGGTGATAGATATAATGTGGGAAAAACTGAAGCAACTAAGTTTGATTGGAAAGTTGGAAACACAATATGGTTTAAATGGTGAGTAGATATTCCATACCCCAATCAGAGGAATTGGATAAAAAACTACCATCATTTACATGGTGGATACAACAAGCAATTGAGAAGGCAATGGCATGTTGTTCTGACCACAAGGGAGCTTGGACTACAAGTAAAACCCTCCATGGAGGAGATGCAACAAAAGTTCACTGGATTAATTCCTAAGATTAAAGTGGTGCCCAATGAGGAGATTGAATAAAATGAGCCCACACTTTAGCATTTAAAAAAATAGGAAGTGATCTCTTTGCAACATACATGATTCTGATGAAGCGTGACAGGTTGGATACTAAGACGTTCCCTCGCTGTGGAGTTTAGAACTAGGGAATAACCATTTTGGATGAGAAGAAACTTCTTCACTCAAAGGGTTGTGATATGGGTGTTCAGTTTTTGACAGCATATTCAAACTGATAAACAGAAAATACTGAAAAATCTCGGCAGATCCGGCAGCAGCTGTGGAAAGAAAAGTTAACATTTCAAATCCAACATTACTCTTTTGGAAGTCAGTTCTAAAGATGCAGATCAGTTTTTTCATTTAATAGTGGGGCAGGTTTTGGGAGCAAAAAAATCAGACTTCCGTCTTGTTAATGTTTTTATTCTCACATGATCTCTATTCTGTAACATCCTTGTAAACATACTCTGAACTCTCTCCAGTCGTTTAATATAATTTTCTGCCAGCAGAGACCTGAACTCTGCACTGCATTAGTTACAGAGAAGCTGATTAGGTAACATATTCAAAGTGAATTGGGCTGGCATCCGTTCAGCCAGTAGAATCCCATGCTAGTTATTTTTGGGACATCTGTAATAACAACTGGCACTTGATGCAAAGTGTTCAGACAGATTATCATTGGCCTTATACATCGGCGTGGAAGGTGCGTAGGCAGCCGAAGTGCTGTCCCATTTAGTGAGACCCGAGGCTGCACTTAGCTTCAGTGACAGCGACTGGATTGGAGAGGCTATTAAGAATTGTGGAGCAGCCCCAAGAGTTGCCACTCAGTTAGACAGCCAGCAATTCAACAGCACTGTGTCTAAAGGAGCTGCATCTGGAGGATAAAAGTGTGTCAACATACGTGCCGAGACAGGTATTTGTGGCTTGGATGGGGTTCCGGGAAGGCAAGATTAATGAGAGAGGTATGAAATCTTGGGGTGGAGCCTTCCTGATTCAGGTAAAAAGCAGGAAGCGGCCCAGAGTCAGCCATTTAGTGGTTCCATCAGGCTACAGGAGGATGGTTGATGGTGGGCGGACACCTCCCCCTGCCATTTTGCCGACTTTCCCACCTTCCAGTCCATCCACAAACAGCTAATAAAAATCCAATCCAACTCTGTTTCTCCCTCCAAGAATGCTGCTAGGCTTACTAAGTCCTTCCAATATTTTAAAGTTTTATTTCTGCTTCTGAGATTGGTTTAAGATTCAATATTTGGGAAAACTACAGGTGAAGTTTTACATTGGCAACATACTGTACTCAACTGAGAGAGACTGATAAAGGTGTGATTGAATACAAAGAGTGACAAGGGCACCGAGAGAGAGAGACACACAGGGATGTTTTTGTAGTTAAGAACGCACAGAATAGGAAGAGTTTAATAAAGCAAAAACCTCCACATGATAGAAATCTGAAATAAAAACACTCAACAAATCAGGCAGCACCCTAAGATTTCAGAATCAAAGATGATTTTTGATTTAATTTAGTATTGTCACATGTATTAGTATACAGTGAAAAGTATTGTTTCTTGTGCGCTATACAGGCAAAACATACCATTCATAGAGAAGAGTGCAGAATGTAGTGTTGGAGATATAGATAGGATGTAGAGAAAGATCAACTCAGTGTGAGGTAGGTCCAATCAAAATTTTAATGGCAACAGGGAAGAAGCTGGTCTTGACTCAGTCGGTACGTCACCCCAGACTTTATCTTTTTCCTGAGGGAAGAAAGTGGAAGAGAGAATGTTTGGGATATGTTGGGTCCTTAATTATAATGGCTGTTTTGCCAAAACAGTGGGAAATGTAACACAGTCAATGGATGAGAGACTGGTTTGCATGATGTTCTGGGCTTCATTCACAACCTTTTGTAGTTTCTTGCGGCTTTGAGCAGATCAGGAGCCATACCAAGCTGTGATACCAGAAAGAATGCTTTCTATGCTCCATCAGTAAAAGTTGGTGAGAATCACAGCAGACACGCCAAATTTCCTCAGTCTTCTAAAAAAAGTAAAGGCATTGATGGGCTTTCATAAGTAGTGTTGGCACGGAGGAACCAGCACAGGTGGTTGGCGATGTGGATACCTAAAAACATGATGCTCTCGACCATTTCCACTTCATTACCACTGATGGGGCATGTACTGCACTGAGTTTCTTGAAATCAATGATGATTTCCTTTGTTTTGTCGACATTTAGGGAGAGATTAGTGATGGGTGCAAGAGGAGAAAGTAAAGAATGAAAAGAAGTCTTTTAGATAGTATGTATAGTAGGAGTTATTAAGTTGCAAAATGAACGATGGGTAAATAAACAAATAATGAATGTGCAGAAGCAGTAAGAAAAATATCATTACTAACAGCTGCTACCTGAATACAAAGAAGTCATTCTGATCTGAAATAATGAAAATCAATGTTGAAACCAGTAAACCATAAAGTGTATGGTTGAAATGGTTTAAGTTTATATTGCCATTCCAGCTATTTGCATGATCAGTGACAATGCAAAGAGGTGAAGGGATCTTCAGTGTATTGTACAATATGAATGGGAAGTGAAGAGTTTGATTAAAACAAGCTAGATTTAGTGACTCACACAAATACAGGAAAATGAAATTTATTTTAGAACCCTCGATTTCAAAATTAAAATTATAAGATGCCCAGAAGACTATTCAGTCCATTGGTCTGTGACAGTTCTTTGAAAGAACTATATAATGAGTCGCTGCCCTCAGCTCTTTTCCTAAAGCATTGCAAATTTTCCTTTTCAAATTATTTATTCAATTCCCTTTTGAAAGTTACAACTGAATCTATTCCCACAGCCTTTCAGACAGCACATTCTGAATCATAGCTCACAATGTTATTTTAACTCTGTTTCCGCTGTTAACTAACCCACGCACCAGTGCGAATGATTTTTATTTGCTCTATGAAAACCCTTCCTGATTTTGAACACCTCTATCAAATCTCTTAACCTTCTCTGCTCTAAGGAGATCATATTTCAACTTCTCTATTTTCTCTAGGGTTCAAAATAGACAGCAACAGCGGATGAATTCATCCCAGAAACCCCCAAGAAGGCTAGGAAAATTAAATTACCAATGAGAGATGGTCACCCCACCCATGCCCACCGCACTCCATACGTGGGAGGGACAGAACTTTAGCATCTATTCTTCCAATAAGATTCTGTCCTTCCTGTGCTGGCTGCTCAAGCTCCTCCAATGTTAGCTTCCCTCCCAGCCATTTGTTGCTCCTCCAGGTACAGAATCTGTGATTGGAGGAATTTCAGCAGTAATTCTGATTATATCACTGATGCCAAGACCGATCACTCCAAGAGGAAGCAATTTTTAATCAGGTAAGATTTTTGGGTTTAGCCAAATCTATTTTACCCAGCACCTGTAAAGCTCATCTCCACTTGCACTGTCAAAATCAAAAGTGTCAAGTAACAGTACAACACAGGAACAGGCCCTTTGGCCCATGAAGCCTGCACCGACCAACTTGTCTTTTCTAGGTATGTGGGTGATACTAAGATTGCTGGAGCTGTGGGCAGTGATGAAGATTGTCAAGATAGATAGGCTGGAAAATTGAGCACAGAAGTGGCAAATGGAATTTAATCCTGACAAATGTGAAATGATGCATTTTGGTAGAACTAATTCAGCTGGGAACTAGAAATTAGAACCATCAAGAACATAAACACATACAGAGTTCTGGCAGTATAGGTCCACAGATCCTTAAAAGTGGCAGCACGTGTGGAAAATGTGGTGAAGAAAGCATGTAGCATACTTCTCTTCATCGGCTGGTGCAAAGTTGGCAAATTGTGTCACAGTTGTATAAAATGAGGTTCGGCCACATTTGGAATACAGGATCCAATTCTGGTAACCACCCTATCAGAACATGGAGACTTTGGAGGGTGTATAGAAAAAGTTTACCAAGGAGAGATTGAATTAATTGGGATTGCAGTCTCTGGAAAGACAGAGGCTAAGGGGTAACCTCAAAGAAGTTTATAAAATTATGAGGGGTGTAGATAAGGTGAACAGTTGGAAGCTTTTTCCCAGGGCATAAATGATAATTACAAAGGGGCACAAGTTGAATGTAAGGGGGGAAATGTTACAGTAGAAATGTGCAGAGGAAGTTTTTTTACACAGAGGGTGGTGGAGGCCTGGAATACACTGCCAAGTGTTAGTGGTTGAGGCAGACACATTAGCGACATTTAAGACTTATCGAGATAGACACATGAACAGGCAGGGAATAGAGGGATAAAGGCAGTTGGTCTAGATAGGACAGAGCTGGTCTGATCAGCATAGTTGAATTCAAAGCCTTTTTTAAAATTAACTCTTAAGTAACTGGATTATAGCTCCATCTGGTCTGGCAGGCTGGGGAATGTATTTTGAACTGCCAACATACTTCTGCCTGTTTGTCTATTTGTGTACAGGTTTTCAATGTCTATTGTAAAGAGTATGACATTGGAAATACAGTAAGTGAGTTAAGCACCTCTATAGTATGTACCTTTAATTAAATTAAGATGCTTCTAATGGAGTTCCAAACTATGGCTCATTAAAACACAAATGATCAAGCAAATATGTGTATTAGCTTGGAAAAAAAAATTGAACTTACAGAGCCATACAGCACAGAAGAGGCCCTTTGGCCCATCGAATCCACACTGACATATTAAAAACACCTGAACTCCCATCTAATCCCATCTGCCAGCACTTGGCCCATAGCCCTGAATGTTATGATGTGTCAAGTACTCATCCAGTACTTTTTAAAGGATGTGAGGCATCTCGCTTTTACCATCCTCCCAGACAGCGCATTCCAGACCATCATCACCCTCTGGATAAAAAGGGTTTTTCTCACATCTCCCGTAAGCCTCTTGCCCCCTTTTCTTGAACCTATATTGCCTTATAACCGACTATTCAATTAAAAGGAACAACTCCTCCTTATCCACTGTGTCCATGTCTCTCATAATCTTGTATACCTCAATCAAGTTGCTCCTCAGTCTTCTCTGCTCTAAGCCAAGCCTACGCAAATTCTCTTCATAACTGAAATGTTCCGTCCCAGGCAGCATCCTGGTGAATCTCCTCTGCACCTCCTCAGTGCAATCACATCCTTCCGATAACATGGCAACCAAATGTACATTATATTCCTCACCAAAGTTCTATATAATTCCAACATGCCTTCCCTGCTTTTGTAATCTATGCCTCAATTGATAAAAGCAAGTGTCCCATATGATTTTTTCACCACCCTACTAACCTGCCTTTCTGTTTTCAGAGATCTCTGGACAAACATGCCAAGGTCCCCTTGTTTCACAGAACTTCCTAGTGTTCTACCATTCATTGAATGCTTTCTTGTCAAGTTACTCCTTCCGAAATGTATCACCTCACACTTTTCAGGGTCAAATTCTATTTGCTACTTATCGGCCCATTCTGTCTTTACTTTCTTGTAGTCCAAGACACTCCACCATTAACCACCTATCTTTGTGTCATCCGCAAATTTACTAACCCTATTCCCCACATAGTCATCAACACCACATTTTTTTATTGAATTCAATTTCCATCACCTGCCAAGGCGGGATTTGAACTCAGGTCCCCAGAACATTAGCTGAGTTTCTGGTTTAATAGTCTCCTCAGTTACAGACTAACGAGCAATGTCTGTGCCTTTGGTCAAACTCCATTGTTCATCTTAGGAGATAGATGATGACCTTTAGCACATCTGCATGTGTAATGATTTTGATGGCACTCCTTTGTTAGATTCAAGACTGGGAAGATGAATTGTGCTGACCTCTGATTTTGTTGATCGTAATTTGTCCTAGCAACGAGAGGTGTGAGATTTCATAATAAGAGTTCAGTTTTTAGACTATAAGACATGAAGCAGAACTGGGCCACTCGGCCCATTGAATCTGCTCTGCCGTTCAATCATGGCTGATATTTTTTCTCATCCCCGTTCTCCTGTCTTTCCCTATAACCTCTGATCCCCTTATTAATCAGGAACTATCTATGACTGTCTTAAAGACAGTCAATGACCTTGTATACTCAGCCTTCTGTGCAAAGACTTCCACAGATTCACCACTTTTTGGCTGAAGAAATTCCTCATCTCTGTTTTAAAGATCGTCCCTTTAGCCTGAGGTTGTGCCCTCTGGTTCTAGTTTTTCCTACTAGTGGAAACATCCTCTCCATGTCCACTCTATCCAAGCCTCTCAGTATCTTGCAAGTTTCAATAAAATCCCCCCTCATCCTTCTAAACTCCAACAAGATTGTTGTCTAACGAGGGGCATACACGCAATGGGTCGTGAGAGGGCTGTTCTTGGATCTTTTTCGAGAGTATCCTAGTGCTTCACGTTGTTAGTGTATGCTTGACCTGAACCATTTGATGGGCAACACGACAGCTCAGTGACTATCGCTGTGCTGTGCAGATACATGGATTTGGGCCTGTGTCTGTGGGAGTTTGCGCATTCTCCCCGTGCTTGCGTGGGTTTTCTCCGGGTGCTCCGGTTTCCTCCCACCTCCCAAAGATGTGCTCTTAGGCTAATTGGCAAAACAAATTCTCCCTAAATTGTCTCAAATTTGGTTTTTAATCCATAGATCTATAAACATAGACAGGGATCACAGGTAGAGGTGGGAACATCGGGGTGGCGGCACGGGCTCGTTGGGCCGAAGGGTCTGTTTCCTGTGCTGTTTTGTTCTTTGTTCTTTGAGTACAGACCCAGAGTCCTCAGTCATTCATCACACGTCTCTTCATTTCAGGGATCATTCTTGTTAACCTCTTTGAATCTTTTCCAAGGCCAGCACATCCTTTCTTAGATACAGGGCCCAAAACTGCTCACAATACTCCAAATGAGGTCTGACCAGAAGAGTAAATATGTGGGGTTACGGGGATGGGACCTTGATGGGACTATTATTGGTGCAGGCTCGATTGGCCAAATGGCCTCCTTCTGCACTGTAGTTTCTATGATTTATACAAATGACAAATAGAAGGTCTAACACTGGTCCCTGTGGCACACCACTGGACACGGGCTTCCAGTCACTAAGCAGGTTAGATGTAAGGATTCGCATTCTAATCAGCAATCTGTAACTGTCTGTGTGGATATGAGTACCTCTGCAGATCAGAACACTGCATTTGCCTGACGAAGGCGCATAGCGTCGAAAGCTCGCGGATTTACTATCAAATAAATTGGTTGGATTTAAAATTGGTGTTGTAAAATTTTACTGAGTTTTCCAGTCACTAAAGCAGTCTTCTGGCATCACCCTCTATTCTACAACTGAACCAATTTTGAATCCACTTTATTAAATTACCCTGTATCGCATGTAAATTTACCTTCACTACAAGTTTCCCATATCGGACCTTGTCAAAGGCTTTGCTAAAATCCATGTAAACTACATCAATTGCACTACCCTCATCTACATACATGGTCACCTCCTCAAAAAATTTCAATCAAATTTGTTAAGCGTGACTTCACTTTGACGAAGCCATGCTGACTATCCCTGGTCAAACTTTACCTCTCCAGCTGGAGATAGATGCTTTCCTTCAGAAGTTTTTCTAATAGTTTCCTTATCACTAACATGAGACGTACAGGTCTATAGTTGTCTGCTTTATCTCTACAACCCTTCTTAAACAGTGGAACCACACTAGCTGTGTGTAGTATAAACTATTCTTTTTTGATATTTAGCTTCATGCTGCAGAATAAACTTGTGTTGTACAATTTGGCCCCAAAGTCAGTATCTTGATGTATTTGTCAACACTCACTTGAAACAAGTTTTGAGAGAACAGAAAATGGAAATTGCAGAACAAAACCAGTGAATGCTGGACAGTGTTAATAATTTGTACTTTTTTTGAGAAGAGGCTGTGAGACTTATTCCGAGTAAATTGTTTTGCACCAAATAGCTAGAATTTTCAATTTAGAAATGGAGTATGAAAGATTTATTTAGAATAAATTAATAAAATCACATCTGTAGATTCCCAATTCAAAAGTTTTTATATATATATATACACATACACACACATAATATACATACATAGACTTTTGCATTTGTGCAATCTTATCTGTCCAAAGAAAACCCTAGAAATGTTTAACATAGTTCCAAAAGGTAAAATAGAAAATAGCAGCAACAATAATAATAAACCTGAGAATCCCATATGTTTTTAACCTTATTGACTTAACCCATCACCTTGAAAGATCTCATAAATACATTCCCAAGCTCTTATGTTCCTTCACCACCCCATCCCTTTAAAACTGCATTATTCACTTTAGTATCATCTGAGAAGTTAGAAATGTTGTCCCATATAAACAAGTTCAGCTGTAGCAGGAAACATAACTGGATAAAAGGGACACAGAAACAGATAATTCCCTCCAAATAGTTTCAGCTGATATTCATGCTCCACATAGCCCACCTCCAAGCCTATTAGCATATTCTTCCTCACACATAATGTTATCCAACTTCTTTCTCATCTCAATTGTACCCTTGATAACAAGTTCCAGATTCTTATCACTGTCTGACTAAAGACATTTTTTCTGAATTCCTTATTGAATTTATATTTTATATTTATTGGCTGTCATTTTCTGAGTCCCTCAAAATTGGAAATGTCTTTCCTCTATTGACTCGTTGTGCAATTCTGCTATAATGGAAGTGAATTATTTACTGCTGCGTATTTTGGGGCCTGTTAAGAAGTTCCTGAATGAATGAATTATAAATTGTTTTCCCCAGTACGTCTGCTCTGACTGATTTCTTCAGCAAGCTGCTTTCTGAAACTTAACATGCTCATCACTTCTTTGCGTTGGAGTATTTCTTCAATGGAAAGCAACTGACCATAATCTGGCAACTGATGGACCGATTTTCCCTGTAGAACTTCGAACATCTCCAGGACAGCCGCCACTGAGTCTTCTGCCCTCGCGTGTGCAGCAGGGAAGATCCTGGCACTCCACAAACTGGGATGTTTTCTCCCACTGTCCGAGAAAAGATGCTCAGAGATCTTCAAGCCAAGGCGCATGACAGCATCTTGGAAATTGCAGCCTAGCAGCTGCAGCTCACGGATCTCTGACAGTGAAGGGACTGTATGCTTGAGGTTGTCTCCTGTCCCAAACATCACGGTGGCAAAACCTCCTGGGATGCACAACGAGTGCAAGAAGATGCCAGGGGGTATGATGGAATTCTCTCTTACGCAGCACCCACTGACAATGCTGTTGGTGCCCACACAGCTACCCGGTCCCAGCCGAGAATACTCAATTACACTGCCAGGAGACACACTGCACCGCTTTCCCACCAGGCTTTCAATGATGCATGGAATCTGGTCATTACTGTCAGGGCAGAGCTGCTCAATTCCACTGGGGTCAGACTGCAGCCCAAGCTGTGCCCTCAGGATCACATCTGCTGTCAAATGATATATATATTCCTGGGCAGTGCCTAGGTGGTAGAATTTGGAATTGTTCAACATGGCCACATTAAGTGGTGTCCCTCGGAGACACTCGAAAATCTTCTGTCGAACTACTACCAGCTGGTCCTCCTCTTGACTAACATTGGCTGTGTTTCTGGTGTAATCCGCTGTGGCACCAGGCCCCAGCGCCTGTAGGAAGTCACCATAAGCATCAATCTCACAACTGAGAGTACCAATCTCTCCTAGGATTGCCAGCAACCGCTTGGCTGTTGAACGATCGAAATAGTAGACACTGTCCGTGTAGACAAAATCCACGTCTTCAGTGTCTCCACCACCTGTGAGACTGTGGCCTGCCCTGCAGACTGCCCCCAGCTCCTGCATTGTCTCCACACTGGGCTTGTGCAGGAAGCGCTGGCAGGTTTCATATTCCAGCTCCTTCTGAATGCCCTGCACCCGGCCTGCCTCCAATACAAAGACACCATGTGTAGTGCCAATGGATAAGGAGGATGGATGAGCAAGGGCAGTGAAACCAGGCCTGTTGAAGCATACAGCCTCAATCTCACTAACACTGTAGAGCTCAATGTCATCAGCACAGGTCACCAGGACTCCAGGCTTCATGTGAGTGGGGAAGTCAATATACATGGCCAGTTTGAGCTCCAGCATTTGGTAAACAGGATTCCCCAGAGGCAGAGCAGTAAAAATCTTCCCCAATGCACTGGCACTCGGCAAACGTTGGCTGTAGCCCCCTACAACCAAAAAGGAATGAAATCATAGCATGCGAATGCAAACACATCCAGAATATGTTCAGATGCGCCAGAACTATTATTTTCTCAATTCGCTCCATGCTCATCTCTGTAACATCCTCCAATCCCTACATCCCTCCCTATCTCTGTAATCTCCTCTAGCTCCTTACCCCTCCCAATCTCAGTAACAACCTCTAGCCCCTACATCCCTCCCTATAGCTGTATCCTCGTCCTGCACCACACTCCTCCCTCTTTAACATCCTCCAGCCTCCACACCCATATCTCTTTATGCTCCTCCAGCCCCTACACCCCCTCCTCATCTATAGAACCTCCTCCAGCCCGACACTCCTCTTTCTCTCTGTAAACACCTCCAGCTCTCGCTCTCTCTCTCTGGATGCCCTCCAACCCCGGCAACTTCCCCATCTCTGTAACCTACTCCAGCTCCTACATCCCTCCCCATTTCTATAACTTCTTCCAGCCCCTAACCCCTCCCTTGCTCTGTAATGTCCTCCAATCCTACACCGTCCCTATCTCTGTAACTTCCTCCAGCTCCTATATATTCCCAATATTTCCTGCCCTATCATTTGCTGCAATGCCTTCAGCTGCCTGAATGCAAAGCTCTAAATTCCCTTTCTTCAACTTTAATACACTCCTTACCTCTTTGACCAAGTTTTTAACTTATAACATGTTTACATTAGTGTAACGATGAACAAAGTTTTGAAATAACTATAAGTTATGCTGTAATTCAGCCAGTGGGCTGTGATGTGTTTCTAAAATAAAGTATCATTGTGGTATATACGTACATCCAGGTATACGTGTGTATGCATACGACTGACTCTTGATATTCAGTGCAGCCTCTTCAAATAATTACAGGGCAATCTTAAATTTTGACCCTCTTGATCAATACTGAACAAAATGAGCCCTCCTGTCTGGGAGCCCACCGACATGGTGCTTGAATTTAGCCCACTACTTCGGAGTATCCCATGCTTAATTCAAACAACTGCCCTTTTAATCCGGAAATAAAGAGTTCAGTATTTACCAGCATGAATTAAAAGAATGGTGAAGTTATCCAACTTATCTCCATAGAGTTCCTCTAATTGGTGAAGAGCACGGAGTGTAGATCCTCCATTTCCTGAGCAAAAACACACTAAAATAAACAACATTTCTTTAATCTCTTTACATAGTCTAAACTCTCAACTATTCACCCTCAAAAATGCCCTGCTGTCTTTGTTCACTCTATAGTGTTCCATATAAAGGCAGCACACTGACACAGCAGTTAGCACTGCTGCCTCACAGCGCCAGGGTCCCAGGCTCAATTCTGGCCTCAAGTCATTGTGTGGAGTTTGAATTTTCTCCTCATGTCTGCATGGATTTTCTCCGTATACTCCGGTTTCCTCCCACAGTCCAAATATGTGCAGGTTAGGTGAACTGGCCATACTCAGTTGCCCCTTAGTGTTGGGGATTAGCAGAGTAAATATGTATAGTTATTGGATTAGGGTTTGGGTGGGATTGTGGTCAGTACAAACTTGATGGGCCGAAAGATCTCCTTCTGTAGTATAGAGATTCTATGATTCATATGCTGCAGAGGGGAGCAAACTTCCTCTCTGGTCAATCTCATTGTTTGAAAGAGCCATTTCAACAAGTTATTCTATTCACGTTCAGGCAGGTGGGTGATTAGCTGATATTTCCTATTTACCCTGAAACTGGGAAATTTCAATTGGTATAAGAGAACATTGATTGGAATAAAAAGAATGTAAGATTAAAGCTAGAATGCAGGCCTCAGTTAAAATATAATTTGAATAATTAACCTAATTAAGACACAACAGATGAAGTGTTCCAGCACCAGGCCTGAACCTGATGGAGGAGAGCAGTGCTTACAGAGTGGTCAAGATACCATGGTACAGGAAGCTATTCAAGCAGATAGAGCAAACAGAGATGGGTACAGTATAGTCAGAGGGATAAACACTGTTTTCTGCTGAAGGCAGTGTTGCATCCTATGTCAGGGTTTGGGAGATATCACATTTTGCTTCTTTTGCAAACCACTTTAAATTTGTCCCCAATCTTTCCTGATGCTTTTACAAGCGGGAATAATTTCTCTCTATCTACTATGACCAATCCTCTCATGAACATCTCCATGAAATCTCCTCTCAGTCCTTTTCCTCTCCAAGGAGGATAATTCCAGCCTCTCCAAACTATCCTCATAACTGAAGTTTCTCATCCCTGGAACCATTCTTCCAAACCTTTTTATTATTGTCACATGGATTGGAATAGTGAAAAGTATGTTTCTTGCATGCCATATAGATAAAACATACTGTTCAGAGTACGTAGCAGAAAAGGATAGGATGCAGAATACAGTGTTGCAATTAGACAGGATGAAGAGAAAGGTCAGCTTAATATATGGTAGGACCATTCACAAGTCTGACAGCAGTAGAGATGATGTTCTTTAGTTGGTTGGTATGCATTTTTCAGCTTTTGTATCTTTTTACAGACAGAAAGTGGAAGAGAGAATGTCTGAGGTGCATGACGTCCTTGGCTGATTTTCTGAGGTAGCAGGAAGTGTAGATGGAGTCAATGGGTGGGAGGCTGCTTTATGTGATGGGCTGGGCTATGATAATAACCCTTTGTAGTTTCTGGCAATCTTGGTCAGAGCAGGAACATAGGAACATAGAACAATACAGCATAAACAGGCTCTTCAGCCCATGAGTTGCGCCGATCACATCTACCAATCCACAGACCTATCTATAACCCCCTATCCTATTCTTTTCCATATACTCATCCAGAAGTCTCTTAAAAGACCCAGTGAGTTTGCCTCAACAACCTCCGACGGCAGTCGGTTCCATTCACTCACCACCCTCTGAGTGAAAAACCTACCCCTGACATCTCCTTTGTATTTGCTTCCCTGCACCTTAAATCTGTGTCCTCTCGTAGTGACCATTTCAGCTCGGGGAAATAGTCTCTGAGAGTCCACCCTATCTATTCCTCTCAACATTTTATAAACCTCTATCAGGTCGCCTCTCAAGCTACGTCTCTCCAGTGAGAAGAGTCCCAGCTCCCTCAACCTATCTTCATAAGGCCTGCCTCCCAATCCAGGCAGCATCCTTGTAAATCTCCTCTGAACTCTCTCAATAGCCTCTACGTCCTTCCTATAGTGAGGCGACCAGAACTGCGCGTAATACTCCAACTGGGGTCTGACAACGGTCTTATAGAGCTGCATCATTACCTCCTGACTCCTAAACTCAATTCCTCGATTAATGAAGGCCAGAATTAATGAAGGAATGGTTTAGTTTGGAGGGTCATCACTTTTTTTCATAATTGGTCGGCGCAACATCGAAGGCCGAAGGGCCTGTTCTGCGCTGTAATGTTCTATGTTCTACATAGTACACCGTACGCCTTCTTGACCACTTCCTCCACCTGCGAGGCTGATTTAAGAGTCCTAAAATCAGGACTCTTAACTCTGGCAGGAGTCAGACCAAGCTGTGAAAGGATGTTTTCTATGGTAAAAACAAATTACTGTAGATGCGGGAGTCTGAAACCAAAAGAGAAAATCTCAACAGGTCTGGCAGCATTGTAAGGAGAGAAAAGAGCTGACCTTTCAAATCTAGATGATCCTTTGTCAAAGGGCAAAGGCTTTGACAAAAATCATCTGGACTGAAAACTTCAGCTCTTTTCTCTCCTTACAGATATGCCAGACCTGCTCAGATTTTATAGCATTTCCTTTTTTGCTTCCTCTGGTACATCTGTAAAAATGGCTAAAAGTTATAGTGGATATGCTGAATTTCTTTAGCCTTCTGAGAAAGTAGAAGGGTTGATGGGCTTTCTTAACTATAGCATGACATGCAAAGACCAGGAAAGATTGGTGTTCTGAACACTTAGAAACGTGAAGCTCTTGCCCAACAGGGACACGTCCTCAACTACATTTCCTGAAGTCAATGATTATCTCCACTTTACTGACATTGAGGGAGAGATCGTTATCACACCATTTCTCTCATTTCAGTACTCCGTCTCGTCACTGTTTGAGATTTGATCCATTACAGTGGTGTCTTCAACAATCTTAAAGATGAAGTTGGAACAGAATTTGGCCACTCAATCAGAAGTGTACAAGGAATATAGCAAGGGGCTGAGGAAACAGCCATGTAGGGCACTAGTGTTGAGGATAACCATGGAGAGGTGTTGTTCTCTATCCTTACTGATTGAGGTCTGAGAGGTAGGAAGCTCAAAATTCAATTGCAGGGGGAGGAGTTGAGTCCTAGGCTGCAGAGTTTGGAGATGAGTTTTGTTGGGACAGTGATGTTAAAGGCTGAGATGTCGTCAATGAATAGGAGTCCGACATAAGTGTCCTCGTGATCCAGGTGTTCCAGAGTTGAGTGCAGGGCCAGAGAGATGGTGTCTGCTATGGATCTGTTGTGATGATATACAAATTGCAGTGGATTCAAGCAATCTGGGAGATCTTCAATGATTTATGCATATATACACCCAGATGTCTTTGCTCCTGCACCTTTTTTAATGGTTAATAAGGAACATGGCTTTCCATGTTCTTCCTATCAAATATCTTCGTATTCAACTTTATCAGACACTTATCTGCCTACTCACCCAACTTGTCTATGTCCTTTTGATGTTCTATATTGTACTCTTCACAACTTACAAAGCTTTCGAGTTTTCTGTCATTTGCAAATTTGAAATTGTGCCCTGCACATCAAGATCTAAATGATTTATACCAAGCAAAACGTGTATGCTAATACCAGCTACTTGGAAACTCCACTGCGAATCTGCCTCCAGTCCGAAAAATAACCATGGGCTGGATTTTATGGTCTCACTCCGGTGAGATCATAAAATCATGCTGGAGGCCAATGGAGATTTCTGTTTTGGGAACCTCGCCCTCCCCAAATTTGTTTTCTCAAAAGTATAAATTGTTGTTCCTTTATATTTGGTTTTCTTGCCAATTGTTCTGATAAGCGCAAGACAAAAAGCTTCAACAGCATGTGCCTTTTTTTCACCGTGACTCAAGAGCTATGCTACCAAACAACCACGAGTTTCTATTCAGCATCTTTCCTATCAACTACTTTATCTTACGGGCTCATGTGCTTTTTTAATTAATATGACCATTTCAGCAATCTTACTCTGCCATGTAATCTGTTCCGTTCTCTGCCCGAATTGCTATTGTGTCTGGTTCTCATTGGCACAACTGGGTAGCTTCATTTTCCAATCTCTTTTCATCTGCATGGACCTGAGCAGTTCTTTTATTTAATGCATTCTCTTGTGACTGTGTTTTGCACTCAGCCGCTGCCAATTGCTATTTACCCTGAGTCAGTTCCAGCTTGATTTCCAGCAATGTTCCTTTTTAATAGCTCTTCTTTATCTTGATATTTCTCTGAAATATCCTAAATGAACTGACTATTTTAATTGGCTCCTCTTTGTTAAGCTTTCTATAGCAAATGCAGTTTTCAAGCTTTTTCTACATTTGTTGAAGCTTAGTTTTATTTCCTAACTGTTGCTTTCCTAATCTCTCACTGAATTGAGAGCTAATTTGTCTGGACCTGATGTGTGAGGTATGCTTTTTGGTTTCTGATTTTCATTCTCAATATGTGCAAGTTAAACTCTAGTCTATTGTTCTGCTTTTGCAATGCATCCAGTTCTAATTTTCTTCCAAGGTGAATCTATCAGTCCCTTCTAACAAAATCTGAGTGTGCAAGGAATATAGCAAGGGGCTGAAGACACAGCCATGCAGGACACTGGTGTTGAGGATAACCATGAAGGAGGTGTTGTTGTCTATCCTTACTGATTGAGGTCTGTGAGTTAAGAAGCTTGGAATCCAGTTGCAGTGGGAGGAGCTGAGCTCTAGGCTGCAGAGTTTGGAGATGAGTTTTGTTGGGACAGTGGTACTGAAGGCTGAGATGTAGTCAATGAACAGGAATAAGTGTCCTTGTTATCCAGGTGTTCCAGAGTTGAGTGCAGGGCCAGGTGAATCTATCAGTCCCTTCTAACAACATCTGATAATTTCTTCCTATTTATGCTTTGTATATTTCCAGACAACTGTTATGTTCTTTTTGTTGTAACTGCAATGGATTCTACTATGTTCAACACTTCTTCCTTCTTCTCGTTATATTTATCCAACAATTCTCCTGAATTATTAATTTGTTCCAACAGTTGTTTTGTCAATGGTAAATGAAAAAAAGTGTACAATTGCATGAAGATTAGTGGCAGGTCAGAGGCCTACCATTTTTTAAAAAACTCATCAAAGAGTTACTAAAAAGTAATGAGAGAGCAAATAGAGTATGAGAGAAATGTAGCTAGAAATATAAAAGCAAATAGAAAGATTTTCCACAAGTATTTAGAAAATAAAAGCAAATAGAGTAAGCATTGGCCCACTCAAATCTGGGGAATTAATCATGGTAAATAGTGGAATTGTTAAATAGATAATTTGCATCTGGCATCACTGCAGAAGACAAAATAATATTCCAGAAATGTTTGAAAATCAAGAGATGATTTTCAAGAAAAGGGAGAGAGGAGTTTAAAACAATTACAATCACCAGGGAAAGGCTATGAAGAAAATTATTAGTATTAAAGACTGACAAGACCCTAGGACCTGATGGACTTCGTCCTGGGGTGTTAAATGAAGTTGCTGCAGAGGTTTTCTTTTTATTCATTATTAATATTTCATTTGTGGGACATGAGCGTCACCAGCTGGCCAACATTTCTTGCCCATTCTACTTGTCCGTGGGCAGTTGAGTTGCTGCACCTCTGAAGTCACTTGTAGGCCAGATCAGGTAAGTACAGCAGATTTCCTTCCCTAAAGGACATTAGTGAACCAGATGGGTTTTTCCGATTATCAATAATGGTTTCATGGTCATCAGTAGATTATTAATTCCAGATTTTTTTTATTGAATTCAAATTCCACCATCTGTCGTGGCGGGATTCGAACATTTGTCAAGTTTCTGGATTAATAATCTAGCGATAATACCACTAGGCCATCACCTCCTTCCATAGTAGATGCATTGTTTGAAACTTTCCAAAATTCCCTAGGTTGTGGAAACATCCTATTAGATTGGAAACTAGTGAATGCAGCGCCTCTATTCAAGAAAAGGAGACCGTAGGCGGAAAGCTACAGGACAATTACCCTCACATCTAGCAGGGAGAAAATTCCAGAATTTTTAAAAATTAATTTGTGGGATATGGACTGGCTGGCCAGCATTTGTTGCCCATCCCTAGTTGCCCTTGAGAATGTGGTGATGAGCTGCCTTCTTGAATCGCTGCAGTCCACACTAGTTGATTATTAAGGAATCTTCTCAATGAATATTTTGTCTCGTCTTCATTGAGGGGGAGGGATGGTGTAGTCATTCTAATTAAAGAGAAGTGTGAAATGTTAGATACAATAAGTATAATGTGACAAGCAGTATAAATCGCCAGGGCCAGATGGATTGTATCCCAGGCTGTTGAAGGAAGCTAGGGAGGGCACAGTGGACGCTCATAGGATTATTTGCCAACCTTCACTAGATTCACGTAAAGTACCAAGAGTTTGGAGGTTTGAAAATGCTATACCATTATTGAAAAAGTGTGCAAGGCATAGGTCAGAAAACTACAGGCCAGTCAGTCTGACTTTGGTGATGAGCAAATTATTGGCGACAATTTGAGAAAGGATAAACTGTCACTTAGAAAAGCACGGATTCATCAGAAATAGTCAACACGCTTTTGTTAGGGGACGATTGTGTCTTACTAACTTAGTGTAATTTCTTGAGGAAGAAATATGAAGGATTGATGAAGGTAATGCAGTGAATGTTGTAATATACGGATTTCAGCAAAGCATTTGACAAGGTCCCAAATGACAGACTAGCCAAAAAATGAGACCTCATGGGATACAGGGGAAATCGGCAGTTAGATCCAAAATTGGACCAATTATAAGAAACCAAAGATAGATGGATGTTTTTTGTGCATGGAAGTTTCCACAGGCCTCAGTGTTGGAAACTTTACTGTTTGTTGTATATATTAATGATTTAAACTTAAATGTGGAAGGCATGATTGGAAAATTTGAAAGTGACACAAAATTGGCTGTGTAGTTGACAGTGAAGAGAAAATAATTTCTTCTTCCTTTAATCATTCCATTGCTGGGGACTGTGCCCAAGTCTCAAGTTCTGGAATTACCTCCCTACACCTCTCTTACCGTTGGACATAACATTCACTAATTATCTCTGTATACTCAGCTTGAGAGTTTAGCAACTTTCTAGTTCATTATTTTACACATGGTCGGAGCACTTACCAATTTTTGGTCCCATGGGATCAGCAAACACATGATACCGCACACCGAGGGGAAGCTCATTCCTCTCCAGCTTGCTGCTGATCTGCTGCTCAAACACCAGTTCTTGTCTGCCATCAGCAGCTGTAATAACCACAATATCCCAGAACTCACCAGGAGTCACCTCCTTTCCTGGTCAAAAAAAAATTGGAAAAAAAGGCTGACACAAAACAGTGATTCATCAGTAGCAAGGAAGTGAACCAAATTCTCTTGCTCACGTAAGAACACAGAATTGGGAGAGGAGTCGGCCATTCAGCCCCTTGAATCTGTTTTGCCATTCTACAAATTAAAGCTAATTGAATTGTAAAATCATTTCCACTTTCTTGCCTATTGACTCTCCTGTCTATCCAAAATGCCTTCACTGATTTCTGGGGAAGAGAATTCCAAAGGATAATGACCCTTTGAGGGGATAAAACAAAATATTCTTTAGCTCAGGCTTAAATGAGCCTTAGTTTTTAAACTGTGTCCACTTGTTCCAGATTCCTCACAAGAGAACATCCACCCTGTCAATTTCTGTCAGATTCTTATGTTTCATTAAGATCACATCTCATTGTTCTCAACTCCAATAGTTATCAGCCCAACCTTTTTTCATAAAATAAACTACTCATCCCACACAAAAACAGAAAATGCTGGAAATGCTCAGCAGTTTTGAAAGCCTTTGTGGAGAAAGAATGCGGCCAACAATTCAAGTCAGGATGACCTTCAGAGTTCATAACAGAATCTTTTCCATCAATGCAAGTTCCTTTCTAGCCCCGAGTATATACACCGAAATAAAAGCAAATTGCTGGGGATGCTAGAATCTGAAACCAAAAGAGAAAGTGCTAGAAAATCTCCAGCTCTGGCAGCATCTGTAACGAGAAAAGAGCTGTTGTTTCAAATCCAGATGACTCCTTTGTCAAAGCTAAAAGGCATAGGAAGTGGGAGATATTTATACTGTAGGGTGAGGGAATGAAAGATGAGTAATAGCTACAAAAACCAAGGGGAAAGACTGCTAATGGCAGCCCATTTACAGAATAAAAGGTGTGAATGGGCAAACAGCAAAGAGGCTGAAATCAGAGGGTAAACTGTGACAGATATCCTTAACCCTGCCACTTGACAGGCAAAATATGGAGATTACTTCTTACTGGAGTAAACACAGTAAGAAGTCTCTCAACACCAAGTTAAAGTCCAACAGGTTTATTTGGCAGCACAAGCTTTTGGAGCACTGCTCCTTCATCAGGTAAATGGGAGTTCTGTTCACAAACAGGGCATATACAGATACAAGCTCAATTTACAAGATAAAGGTTGGACTGTGAGTCTTTTACAGGTAGTCAAGTCTTAAAGACACAGGCAATGTGAGTGGCGAAAGGGCCAAACACAAGGTAAAGGGGTGTGTATTGTCTCCAGCCAGGAAAGTTAATGAGATTTTGCAAGCACAGGCAGGTGGTGGGGGTTACAGATAATGCAACATGAACCAAAGATCTCAATTGAGGCATCCTCATGTGTGCGGAACTTGGCTATCAGTTTCTACTCAACAATTCTGCTTTGTTTCGTGTCCTGAAGGCCACCCTGGAGAACGCTTCCTGAAGATCAGAAGCTGAATGCCCATGACTGCTGAAATGTTCCCTGATTGGAAGGGAACACTTCTGCCTGGTGACTGTCAAGCAGTGTTCATTCATTCATTCTCACAGTGTCTGCACAGTCTCCCCAGTCTACTATGCCTCAGGACATCCTTTCTTGCAGCATATCAGGTAGACAATGTTGGCCGAGTTGCAAAAGTATGTACCGTGTATCTGGTGGATGGTGTTCTCACGTGAGCTCATGGCATCTGTGTCAATGATCCAGTGCATCTTGCACAGTTGTTACGGCAGGGTTGTGTGGTGTCTTGATCACTGTTCTCCTATGAGATGGGTAGTTTGCTGCAGACAATGGTCTGTTTGAGGTTGTGCGGTTGTTTGAAGGCAAAAAGTAGGCATGTGCAGATGGCCTTGGCAAGATGTTTGTCTTCATCGAAGACATGCTGAAGGCTCCGGAAAAGATATTGTAGTTTCTCTGCTCCATGGAAGTACTGGACGACGAAGAGTACTCTGTCCACCGTGTCCCTTGTTTGTCTTCTGAGGATGTTGGTGCGGTTTTTCACTGTGGCACATTGATTGATGAGTCAAGCATCATATCCTGTTCTTATCAGAGCATCTTTCAGCATCTGTAGATGTCTGTTGCGATCCTCCTCATCTGAGCAGATCCTATGTATACGGAGGGCTTGTCCATGTGGGATGGCTTCTTTAACGTGTTTAGGGTGGAAGCTGGAGAAGTAAAGCATCGTGAGGTTATCTGTGGGCTTGCAGTCCAGTGAAGTGCTGAGGTGACCATCCTTGATAGAGATGCGTGTGTCCAAAAACGCAACCAATTCCAGAGAGTAATCTATGGTGAGTCTGATGGTGGGATGGAACTTGCTGATGGCATCATATAGTTGTTTCAATAAGTGCTCGCCATGAGTCCAAAGGCAGAAAATGTCATCAATGTATCTAGTCAGTGAAAGGGTCTTGTTTGAATCTGTGCATAAAGATGTTGGCGTATTGAGATGCAAATCTGGTTGTTCATGGCTGTTTCACACATCTAGATGAAGAACCCATTGTTAAAGATGAAGAAGTTATGGTCCAGGATGAAGCACATTAGTTGTAGAATTGCAACTGGAGATTGGCAGTTGTCCGCATTGAGTACTGAGGCAGTTGCAGCAATGCCTTCATCATGGGGAATGCTGGTGTGCCGACACATCCATTGTGAACAGGAGTGCTCCTGGCTCAACTGCTCCACGTGTGCTGAGCTTCTATAGGAAGTTTGTAGTGTCGCGACAGAAGTTGGCGTTCTTTGTACAATTGGTTTCAGGGTGCCCTCAACGTAGCTGAAAAGATTTTCATACAGGGTCCCATTACCTGATATGTTGGGACTGCTAATGTTGTCTGCCTGAGACGTTGCAGGAAAGAATGTTACCTAATCGAAACATATAAGATTAGAGGTTTAGATAGGGTGGACAGTGATAGCCTTTTTCCTAGGATGGAGAAAGCTAGCACGAGGGGACACAGCTTTAAATTAAGGGGTGATAGTTATAGGACGGATATCAGAGGTAGGTTCTTTACCCAAAGGGTGGTTCGGGAGTGGAATGCCCTGCCTGCAGCAGTTGTAGATGCGCCAAGTTTGGTAGCGTTTAAGAGGTTAGTTGATAAGTATATGGAAGAGAAGGGAATGGTTTAGTTTGGAGGGGCATTGCTTTTTATATTGGTCGGCGCAACGTCGAAGGCCGAAGGGCCTGTTCTGTGCTGTAATGTTCTATGTCCCAAGTCATGGTATACTGCCAAGACCATGCAGATGCTATGACAACAGATGAATGAACAATGCTTGACAAACACCAGGCAAGGGTTGTTCACTCGCAGTCAGAGAATACTTCAGCAGTCACGGGCATTTGGCCTCCAATCTTTGGGTGAGTGTTCTCCAAGGCAGCCTTCATGACACGCAACGCAGAATTGCTCAGCAGAGACTGATAGCCAAGTTCCACACATGAGGACAGCCTCAACCAGGGTCTTGTGTTCATGACACACAATCTGTAACCCCATGACTTGACTGGGCTTGCAAAATCCCTAAGCATCCTGGCTGGAGGCAACACACACCTCTCTAACTTGTGCTTGGCCCTCTCTCCACTCATATTGTCTGTACCTTTAAGACCTGATTACCTGTAATAGAACATAGAACATAGAACATTACAGCGCAGTACAGGCCCTTCGGCCCTCGATGTTGCGCCAGCCAGTGGACCCTCTAACCTAAACTATTCCAATATCATCCATATGCCTATCTACCAAACATTTGAATGCCCCCAAAGTAGGCAAGTCCACAACTGCTGCAGGCAGAGCATTCCATGCTCTCACCACCCTCTGTGTAAAGAACCTGCCTCTGACATCCGTCCTATAACTACCACCTCTTAATTTAAAGTTATGTCCCCTTGTGTTGGTCATCACCATCCGAGGAAAAAGGCTCTCATTATCCAAATAAAGACTTGCATTGCAACTCTTATCTTGTAAATTGATTTTGTGTCTTTACATGCCCTGTTGGTGAACACAAGTTCTCACTTACCTGATGAAGGAGCAGCACTCAAAGCTCGTGCTACCAAATAAACTTGTTGGACTTTAACTTGATGTTGTGAGACTTCCTGCAAGACAGGCAATACAGACTGCTGGACTCATACTCTCACCTGTGGAGAACTGTATCAACCCTTCTTGTACAAAGAACCCCCAGCTTCTGTCACAACACTATAAACTTCCAATAGAAACTCAACAACACACATGGAGCAGTTGAACCAGCCGCACTCTTCTTCACAATGGATGTGTCAGCACTCCACATCAGCATCCCAACACGACGGCTTAGCTGCAACTGCCTCACCACTCAATGCAGATAACTGCCAATCTCCAGATGCAATTCTACAACTCATCTGCTTCATCCTGGACCACAACGTCTTCACCTTCAATAATGGGTTCTTCATTCAGATGCACAAAACAGCCACGGACACCAGATTCGCACCCCAATATGCCAACATCTTTATGCACAGGTTTGAATAAGATCTCTTCACTGACATTATGCACTAGATACACTGATGACATTTTCTGTCTTTGGACTCATGGCAAACAATCATTGGAACAACTATATGATGACATATAGTCATCATATAGTTGATATCATAATAGTCCCCAGAATAGATGGGGACTATCTAATAGATATTAGACTATATCTAATGGGGAATTCCCTAATTCCACTACATTATTTATTTCCCCACGTGAATGGTTCCCTGTACCAAATCGGTTTGCTCCTCCATCCTACTCTCCGCTCTCACCCATACAAGGTGCAAGAATGTTGAACCTGTTCAACAATAGCGAGGGCTGAAGCTCTTCCACCTTGTACCTAAACTCCCATTCCTGTCTCATCACAGTCAGACCATGCCCCTGACCAATCTAGGATCAATCTAGATCACCCTGTGCCTGCTTTTCCTGAACCAACTAACGAGGAAACATTCCCCCAGCCTGCCTGAGTCTCCAAATAATACAATCATCCCGGAAAGTGGTGGGATATATGGGCACCTCCATCAAAGCGGCTCCGGCCTCTGGGCAGCCATCAAGGGATGAAGAGGGAGCGGGGTTGGGGTGCAGTACAGGGGAGAGACACAGTGAGGGGGCACAGGACCGGGGGGGGGGGGGGGGGGGAATCGGGACGGGGGGAAATCGGGACGGGGGGGGGGAAAATCGGGACGGGGGGGGGGAAATCGGGACGGGGGGGGAAAATCGGGACGGGGGGGAAATCGGGCGGGGGGGAATCGGACGGGGGGGGGGGAATCGGACGGGGGGGGGAATCGGGACGGGGGGGGGAAAATCGGGACGGGGGGGGAAATCGGGACGGGGGGGGAAATCGGGACGGGGGGGGAAATCGGGACGGGGGGGGGAATCGGACGGGGGGGGAAATCGGGACGGGGGGGGGAAATCGGGACGGGGGGGGGGAAATCGGGACGGGGGGGGAATCGGGACGGGGGGGGGGAATCGGGACGGGGGGGGGGAAATCGGGACGGGGGGGGGAAATCGGGACGGGGGGGGAAATCGGGACGGGGGGGGAATCGGGACGGGGGGGGGGAAATCGGGACGGGGGGGGGAAATCGGGACGGGGGGGGGGAAATCGGACGGGGGGGAAATCGGGACGGGGGGGGAATCGGGACGGGGGGGGGAAATCGGGACGGGGGGAAATCGGGACGGGGGGGAAAATCGGGACGGGGGGGGAATCGGGACGGGGGGGAAATCGGGACGGGGGGAAATCGGACGGGGGGGAAATCGGACGGGGGGGATTACCCCCCCTCGGTCCCGTTTCTCCCCCCCCCCGGTCCCAATTCCGTCCCGATTCCCCACCCCCCACCTCACCTCGCAGTTTCTGGAAGTTTCCCAGCCGCCTCCGGCTCGCGCTCCGAACTCTCTCCGCCGCTTCCATTGCTCCGGGGTCAGGGGTCAACGCGCAGGACAGACCATGCGCCCCGGTGGGGGGCAATAGTGCTAATTATATGATAAACCCAATGTGTGTGTGAGAGAGTGTATATAATAAATCCTGTGTGTGTGTCAGAGAGAGAGACACACACACACAAGAGTGTTTATAATGGAGCAATGGCGAATGTTCGAGTGGGGGGAGCGACGAGTGGTTGCTGCCATCGTCATTGCGCCTGCGCGACAGCGGCGCTTTGTCGCCATAGCAACAGGATCTGGACATGGCGGCTGCGTCAAACAGCCCCAAGGTGCGGCGCAGCAAAGAGAGTGTGAGAGCGGCCACCCGGCCCGGGAACCATACCCTACCGGGGGCTGCCGGGCTCCGCCGGGCTCCAACACAGCCCCTAACCCCGCTTCGGCCCTTAACGCCGCCTCCGATCCCCTATCGCAGCCCCCGTCCCCTAGCCCCGCCCCCAGTCCCCTAGCCCCGCCCCCAGTCCCCTAACCCCGCCCTCAGTCCCTAACCCGCCTCAGTCCCCTAACCCCGCCCTCAGTCCCTAGCCCCGCCCCCGTCCCCTAACCCCGCCCTCAGTCCCCTAACCCCGCCCTCAGTCCCTAGCCCCGCCCCGTCCCCTAACCCCGCCCTGTCCCCTAACCCGCCCTCAGTCCCTAACCCGCCCCCAGTCCTTCCCCCGCCTCCTGTCCCGCCCCCTGTCTTCATCCCCTGTCTCCGCCCTCAGTCCCCTGACCCCATCCCCACTCCCAATTGACCAACCCAGGAAACATTGCTGATACAGGATACTGAGTTAGGGTCCTTTTTGTGATCTTTCTGTGTGCAAATTCGTTGTTACACACCCTGCATTTCCATAGTGAGCAATATTGTCATTGTGAAAGATTTGTAACATACTGAGGTGGGGAAAGACACTGCCAAATTGCAAGTTCTATAAATTCATGCCTTCTGTCCTCTTCCAGAGTAAGAAGTCTGACAACATAAGGGAAGGTATATGATAAAGGGTAGACCTATTAAGAGTATAGAAACCCAGAGGGACCTGGGGGTGCAGATGAACAAGTCTCTGAAGGTGGCAGAGCAAGTGGAGAAACTTGTGAAGAAAGCATATAGTATGCCAGCCTTTATAGGAAGGGGTATAGAGTACAAGAGCTGGCCTTTAATGTTGCAGTTGTATAAAACGCTGGTTAGACCTCATTTGGAATACTGCGTCCAGTTCTGGTCGCCTTACTACCAGAAAGACGTGGAGACTCTGGAAAGAGTGCAGAGGAGATTTACCAGGATGCTGCCTGGTATGGAAGGTCTGAGTTACGAGGAGAGGTTAGGCAAATTGGGACTGTTTTCCTTAGAAAGACGTAGACTTAGAGTAGATCTAATAGAGGTGTACAAGATTATGAGGGGTATAGATAGAGTAAACAGGGTTAAGCTTTTTCCTAGGATGGACTCGAATAGCATGAGGGGTCACAGGCTTAGGGTGAGGGGAGTAAGGTATAATTTGGATGCTAGAGGGAGTTTTTTCACACAGAGGGTGGTGGGGGTATGGAATGCGCTGCCAAGTAGAGTGGTGGAGGCAGGTACTCTGGAGTTATTTAAGAAATACTTAGATGGGCACATGAACAGAATGGGAATGGAGGGGTATAGAAAACTGATTTAAAATAGGGATCATGAGCCTTGGGAGTCCCTGGGAAGTGTGTAAATAGATGATGATATTGATGTACTTGTTTTTATCCTACAGGTGATTTGGTCCACCTTGTTGTCTAAAGAGGGGCATACATGCAATGGGTCGTGAGAAGGTTGCTCTTGGATTTTTTTTCGAGAGTATCCTAGTGCTTCATGTCATTAGTGTACGCTTGACTTGGACCATTTGATGGGCAACATGACAGCTCAGTGACTATTGCTGTGCTGTGCAGATACGTGGATTTGGGCCTGTGTCTGTGGGACTTTGCGCATTCTCCCCGTGCTTGCATGGGTTTTCTTTGGGTACTCCGGTTTCCTCCCACATCGCAAAGGTGTGTTCTTAGGCTAATTGGCAAAACAAATTCTCCCTAAATTGTCTCAAATTTGGTTTTTAATCCATAGATCTATAAACATGGACAAGGATCACAGGTAGAGGTGGGAACATCGGGGTGGCGGCGCGGGCTCGTTGGGCCGAAGGGCCTGTTTCCCATGCTGTTTTGTTCTTTGTTCTTTATAAGGTTTACATCCAACCAATTTATTTGACAGTAAACTCACAAGCTTTCAAGGCTGTCCTCTTCATCAGGTAAATTCACCTGACAAAGAGGACAGCCTCGAAAGCTTTTGAGTTTAGAACATAGAACATAGAACACTACAGCACAAACAGGCCCTTCGGCCCACAAGTTGTGCCGAACACATCAAAACCTACCCAGCCATAGACCTATCTATAACCCCCAATCCCATTGGATCCCATATATTCATCCAGAAGTCTTTTAAAAGACCCCAGCACGTTCGCCTCGACCACCACCGACGGCAGCCGATTCCATTCACTCACCACCCTCTGAGTGAAAAACTTTCCCCTAGCATCTCCTCTGTACTTGCTTCCCTGCACCTTAAATCTGTGCCCTCTCGTCACGACCATTTCAGCCCTGGGAAATAGTCTCTGAGTCCACCCTATCTATTCCTCTCAACATCTTGTAAACCTCTATCAGGTCGCCTCTCAACCTTCGTCTCTCCAGGGAGAACAGTCCCAGCTCCCTCAACCTGTCTTCATAAGGCATGCCTCCCAATCCCGGCAACATCCTTGTAAATCTCCTCTGCACCCTTTCAATAGCTTCCACGTCCTTCCTATAGTGAGGCGACCAGAACTGCGCACAGTACTCCAAGTGTGGTCTGACATGGGTCCTATAAAGCTGCAGCATTACCTCCTGACTCCTGAACTCAATCCCTCGATGAATGAAGGCCAGTACACCGTAAGCTTTCTTAACCACATCCTCCACCTGGGAGGCCTATTTGAGAGTCTTATGGACCCGGACCCCAAGATCCCTCTGCTCTTCCACACAGCTAAGACTCCTACCTTTGATAGTGTACTCATTCATCCCGTTGGATCTGCCAAATGGACCACAACACATTTATCTGCGTTGAAGTTCATCTGCCACTTCTCCGCCCAGTCTTGCATCCTGTCGATGTCATGCTGCAACTTCTGACATCCCTCCAGACCATCCACAACACCACCGACCTTCGTGTCATCGGCGAACTTACTCACCCATCCCTCCACTTCCTCATCTAGGTCATTTATGAAAATGACAAACAGCAAGGGTCCTAGAACAGATCCCTGGGGCACTCCACTGGTGACCGACCTCCATGCAGAAAAAGAGCCATCCACAACCCACCTCTGCCTTCTGCAGGCAAGCCAGTTCTGGATCCACAAGGCCAAAGCCCCTTGGATCCCATGGCCTCTCACCTTCTCAAGAAGTCTTGCATGTAGGACCTTGTCAAATGCCTTGCTGAAGTCCATGTACACCACGTCCACTGCTCTTCCTTCGTCAATGTGTTCAGTCACATTTTCGAAGAACTCAATTAAGCTCATAAGGCACAACCTGCCTTTTACAAAACCATGTTGACTATTTCTAATCAACCTAAACTTCTCCAAATGCTCGTAAATCGTGTCCCTCAGAAGCCTCTCCATCAGCTTACCAACCACTGAGGTCAGACTCACCGGTCGGTAATTTCCAGGACTAACCCTGTTCCCTTTCTTGAAAATAGGGACCACATCCGCAATCCTCCAATCCTCCGGAACCTCTACCGTCTCCATCGACAATGCAAAGATCATTGCCAGGGGCTCTGCAATGACATCCCTCACCTCCCACAATAACCTGGGGTACACCCCATCTGGTCCCGGAGACTTGTCTATCTTGATAGCATTTAAAAGTTCTAACGCATCCGCTTCCGTAATATCTACATACTCAATCTTTTCAGTCTGCCGCAAACTTGTAGTGCATCCTCCCAGATCACTTTTTACTATCAAATAAATCAGTTGGACGTAAACCTGATGTTATCAGACTTCTTACTGTGTTTATCCCAGTCCAACGCCGGCATCTCTACATCTCTTCCAGAGTGACAAACCATTTAAAATTGACAGACACAGTACAAGAACAGAGGTTGTTGGAAAGGCTCGGTAGGTCAGGAGAGAAAGCAGATGTATCGTTTTGAATCCTTTGGCTCTTCTTCAGACCTGAAGGGACGGAGAATATGTTAGATTCTAAATTGTAGCTGGGAGAGATTGCAGCAAATTTAAGAACGAAAAAGAGATAGAAAATGGAAAATAGGAGCAGGAGGAGGCCATTTGGCCATTCAAGGCTATTCATTCTGATCATGGCTGATCATCCAACTCATTAACCTAATCCTGCTTTCTCCCCATAATCTTCGACCTCATTCACCCCAGAATGATCTAGGAGAGGCATGTTGAGAGAAAACATGTTTGGGATATTTAAAATGACGGGTTTGATGGAGGAGAAAGATTAAAATCTAAACTCACTGAGCTCAAATTTTGAGTCCTGAGAGCTGCCATGTGCCCAGTTGGAAGATATGGTGCTGCTTCTCCAGATTGCACTGAGTTTCACTAGGGCATTGCAGCAGGATCGAGAAGCTGGGCTTTAATTATTTGTATGGAAGAAACCAGTTCCATTTTTATACTAACTGTCTTTGATTATCCCTCCCTGCATATGTGGAACCCTCTGCAATTGACTAAATTTGGCTCGGGATGGGGGAGATTCGCAGCAATTAAAAAAATTCATAGAGAAGCAATTTGACAAGATTCCCAAATGAGTTAAATGGAGGCAGGTTCAATTGAGAATTGAAAGAGAATTGGGCAATTTCTTGAAAAAGACTCACTAAGTAAATTATTCCTTCAGAGGGTTATCATGGAGATGATGCACCAATAGTCTCCTTGTATGATTCTATGGGTACGAGTCTCCTGTCTGCATGCTAAGTTTCCCATGAATGGGTGTCAATTTTAAAGGGTGCCCCAGTCTCTGCTTTGAGAGATAGGCTCCTCCCCGACCTAACAACAGATATGGCAACTCCCACTGACAAGAGCGCACCCCCAACCTTTCGTGTGGCGTCCTGTCCCCTTCAGCCATTGAAAGGATGGGTTACTCAAACCATGTAGACATGAAGGTGAGCTGACTCCATCCCCCAGTAGCCAACACCTCAAACCCCATCACAAGAGAGGTGCTTTGAAATGGTGTCCCCAGGCCCCATCTTCTCCCCCTTCCCAGGCCCTGCTTCAGCCCTGTCCTCTTTGGGCCCCACTCCTTCAGGCACCACCTCGGGGCAGTGCCAATCATTCATTGGCACCCTGCTACTGACACCCTGGTAGGGACACCCTGCCCTTATGCCTTGGACTCTGAGAAACAGCAGGGAGATAACTGCTATGCCCGTGTATTCTCTGCTGCTGCCAAGTGCCTTCTTTTGTCCCTAATTGCAATGTTTAGAAACATATTGCTTTTGATTGATAGATTGGATCAATTCACTTTCTCTTTCCTAAGTGCAATATTTAGAAAGCACTTGAGATGTATTCAACTGTGAAGGGAAAGATAAAGAAACAAAGCTCCTAGCTAATGGACAATTGGTCCAATCTGTGAATCAAAAACTACTTAAAGGTAATGGAATGTGACATTGAATAAACACAAAGCTTTTCGAGGCTTTTGAACTTCCAGGAAAGCTCAGAGACTAGAAAGAAATCAATGTTAAAATGAGGCTGAATGAGCCAGTTGGTGGAAGGGGGAGATCCATGAAGCTTAGTGGATTGTGTTTGCAATGAACTGTTTGATCTGCTGTGCAGCTGTCAGTCAGAGCCAATCAAAGTTGTCAGGCTGCACCCACTGCTCATTCAAGCCACAAAAGGAAACTTCCGCCAGTGAAACTCATATCTCCTTCAATCCGAGAACTCCAAAGGGATTTTCTCAAACCTGGGGCTTCTGAGAGAGAGAAAGGACAATCCCTTCTGCAGATTAGATTGCTGCAGTGATTTTGAAAACTTCTAGGTGTCCATAAGACATGGATATTAAAGTGGCCAGGACACTTCAAGGGTTTCACAATACACAGACAGGGATCAATTCCAGCCTCCTGAACTACCTGGATCCACTACAGTTTGCCGACTGCCATTTCCCTGGCCCTGCACTCAACCCTGGAACACCTAGATAACAAGGACACCTATGTCAGGCTCCTATTTATTGACTACAGCTCAGCCTTCAATACTATTACTCCCACGAAACTCATCTCCAAACTCCATGGCCTGGGTCTCAGCACCTCCCTCTGCGACTGGATCCTGAACTTCCTAACCCACAGACCACAACCAGTAAGGATAGGCAATAATATCTCCTCTATGATCATCCTCAACACCTGTACCTCACAAGGCTGTGTTTTCAACCCCACACTATATTCCTCATACACCTATTACTGTGCGGCCAAATTCCCCTTCAATTTGATTTTCAAGTTTGCTGACAATAGTGGATTGAATCTCAAACAATGACAAGACAGAGTAGAGGAATGAAATGGAGAATCTGGTGAACTGATGCAGCAACAATAATCTCTCCTTCAATGCCAACAAAATGAAGAAGTTTGTCATTGACTTCAGGAAGTGTAAAGGAGAACATGTCCCTGTCTACATCAATGGGGATGAAATAGAAAGACCTTCAAGTTTTAGGTGTCTGAATCACCAACAACCTGAACTGGTTCCCCCATGCTGATACTATAGTTAAGAAAGCCCATCAACATCTTTACTTTCTCAGAAGATGAAGGAAATTTGGCATGTCAGCTACAACACACCATTTTTTTACAGATGTACCATAGAAAGCATTCCTTCTGGTTGTATCACAGCTTGGTATGGCTCCTGTTCTGCCCAAGACTGCAAGGAACTACAAAACGTCTTGAACATATCCCAATCTATCATGCAAACCAGCCTCCCATTGATTGACTCTGTCTACACTTACTGCTGCCACATAAGCAGGCAACATAATTAAGGATCCCATGCACCTGGACATTCTCTCTTCCAACTTCTTCCTTCGGGAAAAAGATAGAAAAGTCTGAGTCATGTACCAGTCGACTCAAGAACAGCTTTTTCCCTGCTGTGTCAGACTTTTGAATGACTTACCCTGCATTAAAGTCAATCTTTCTCTACGCCCTAGCTATGACTGTAACACTACATTCTACATTCTCTCTTTTCCTTCTCTGTAAATGGTATGCTTTGTCTGTATAGAGCACAAGAAATAATATTTTTCACTGTAAATATGTGTGACAATAATAAATCAGATCAAGTCAAAAATCAAACCAAATGAAGATTTTGAACAGAAAAAGTGCTATTCACCTTTCCTAAGGCTAGAAGGGGCAATCTACCCCAATCTCATGGGAGGGTCCCAAGGTCTACCTCTCCCACCAGGTCTCTAAGGGGACCTTCCTCACTACCACCTAGCAGTGTACCTTCAAATTTAAAAAATTGGCACATGCCACAAAGGTATGAGGATAAAAAGCAAAAGCTTGATCAGGGAGATTTTGCCAGCAAAACATGGTAGCATGAAAAATCATGGAAATCCAGAAATTGGGAATGTGTTCTGCTGGGTATATGTTTTTAAATACATATATATTTAAAAATGGAAGTTACATAGTGGCAGAAATAATTTAACTAGGTTAATGGAATTAGTGCTACTTATATGTTAATGAGCCTAGCAACTCTGTAAACAGAAGGCAAGTGGGTAACAATGAAGATTAGAACATCAAGGGTTTAAGATGTTAGAGGTTCAAAGGAAGAGACCAGGTGTACACTTCCCAATTCTAAAAGTTGGACTGACAAAATGAAGGTAATTATGAGTGACTTCTGAGGAAGTTACTTCAGATAAGGGAAGATGAAAAAGGGTATCTGTTTATCAGGAGCAATTTGAGCCTACACAAGTTAGCTGTTTTGAGACCTAAACATGGAGCAGCAAAAGCTGTGTGAACTCCCAGCAAGCTGTCTGTGGAAAAGCCTATTTGAACAACCAATTATTCTGTCCTACATCAGAAACATGAAACATATAAGTGCCTAGTGTGGTAGCTATTACTAGATTTTGCCTGTAGTTTTTCAAATCCTGTACGCTGTTGTTTGGGGAAGATTAGTTCTGAAATTAGAAAAATGAAGGAGTTTGGAACTAGGTAAATTGAGGGAAACTGTGTATAGCCATTGAGTTAGTTAAGTGTATTTCCAGTTGACTTTTTTGTGTATTTCATCATTTAATAAATCTTCATTTTTTTTTAAATCATCACAAAGATGATTTTAAATAAAATAAAGGGACATCCTCCGTTGGTTTTCATTTCTTTCCTCACAATATACCAAATTGAAAGAATACCATTGAGAGCCAGTGCTTTGAGTTTCTCTTCTTTATGATTTGGAATATCCTTGTGTTTAACATCAACTGTAACATCAACCCTTCTGGAAGACTTCTACAGAAAATGCAGATGTGTGGAATAGAGGGTGATTTAGCTAATTGGATTAGAAATTGGCTGGCAGATAGAAGACAGAGGGTGGTGGTTGATGGGAGATATTCATCGTGGAGTTCGGTTACGAGTGGTGTGCCTCAGGGGTCTGTTTTGGGGCCCCTGCTGTTTGTAATTTTTATAAATGATCTGGATGAGGGTATTGAGGGATGGATCAGTAAATTTGCAGATGATACTAAAGTTGGTGGTGTGGTAGATAGTGAAGAGGGGTGTTTTAGTTTACAGAGTGACTTGGACAAGTTGCAGAGCTGGGCCGAGAGGTGGCAAATGGAGTTAATGTGGAAAAGTGTGAGGTAATGCACTTTGGCAGGAACAATAAATGTGTAGAGTATAGGGCTAATGGTAGGGCTCTTAATAGTGTTGAGGAACAGAAGGATCTTGGTGTATGTGTCAATAGATCCCTGAAAGTAGGCAGTCAAGTGGATAAAGTTGTTAAGAAGGCTTATGGAGTCTTAGCTTTTATTGGTAGGGGGATTGAATTTAGGAGCCGCAGCATCATGTTGCAGCTGTACAAAACTCTAGTGCGGCCGCACTTGGAGTATTGTGTGCAGTTCTGGTCGCCCACATTATAAGAAAGATGTGGAGGCATTGGAGAGGGTACAGAGGAGGTTTACTATTATGTGGAACATAGACATAGAACAATACAGCACAGAACAGGCCCTTCGGCCTTCGATGTTGTGCCGACCAAAATAAAAAGCAATGCCCCTCCTAACTAAACCATTCCCTTCTCATCCATATACTTATCAACTAACCTCTTAAACGCCACCAAACTTGGCGCATCTAACAACAGCTGCAGGCAGGGCATTCCACTCCCTAATCACTCTTTGAGTAAAGAACCTACCTCTGATATCCGTCCTATAACTCATACCCCTTAATTTAAAGTTGTGTCCCCTCGTGCTAGCTTTTTCCATCCTAGGAAAAAGGCTATCACTGTCCACCCTATCCAAACCTCTAATTATCTTATATGTTTCAATAAGATCCCCCCTTAGCCGCCTCCTTTCTAACGAAAACAACCTCAAATCCTTCA
>JAGIQG010000009.1:3211874-3241874 GCA_024679065.1 Sphyrna mokarran
GCCAACTTTCAGGGATCTATGCACACATACACCAAGATCCCTGTGTTCATCAACACTATTAAGAGTCCTACCATTAGCCCTATACTCTACACATTTGTTATTCCTGCCAAAGTGAATTACCTCAACTTTTCCACATTAAACTCCATTTGCCACCTCTCGGCCCAGCTCTGCAACTTGTCCAAGTCACTCTGTAAACTAAAACACCCCTCTCCACTATCTACCACACCACCAACTTTAGTATCATCTGCAAATTTACTGATCCATCCCTCAATACCCTCATCCAGATCATTTATAAAAATTACAAACAGCAGGGGCCCCAAAACAGACCCCTGAGGCACACACTCGTCACCGAACTCCACGATGAATATCTCCCATCAACCACCACCCTCTGTCTTCTATCTGCCAGCCAATTTCTAATCCAATTAGCTAAATCACCCTCTATTCCACACATCTGCATTTTCTGTAGAAGTCTTCCATGGGCCACCTTATCAAAAAGCCTTACTAAAGTCCATATATACTACATCAACTGCCTTACCCCATCCACCCCTCTGTCACTTCTCAAAAAAACTCAATGAGGTTAGTAAGGCATGACCTAACCTTCACGAAACCATTCTGACTATCCCCAATCAATTCATTTCTCTCTAAATAATATACAATCCATCCCTAATAATTCTCCTCCAATACCTTGCACACCACAGAAGTTAAGAACTCACTGCCTTAATTCCCAGAAGTCCCTCTTCCCCTTCTTAAAACATGGGACCACATTCGCCATCCTCCAGTCCTCCGGAACCACACCCGTAACCACGAGGACCTGAAGATCAGAGCCAGAGGCTCTGCAATCTCCTCTCTTGCCTCCCAGAGAATCCTAGGGTAATCCCGTCCGGCCCAGGGGACTTATCCAACTTCAAACCCTCGAGAATTTCTAACACATCCTCCCTATCTACTACAATACTCCCCAATTTGCAACCCTGTACCTCAGTGCTCTCCACAGCTACATTTCCAGCACTCTGCGTGAATACCGAAGAGAAATATTTATTCAGTGCCTCACCAATCTCTTCAGGCTCCACGCACAACTTCCCACTGCTGTCTATGACTGGCCCTAATCTTGCCCTAACCAATCTTCTATTCTTAACATATCGAAAGAAAGCTTTAGGATTCTCCTTAATCCTATCAGCCAACATCTTCTCGTGTCCCCTCTTAGCTCTCCTCAATTCACTTTTTACCTCCTTCCTAGCTAATCTATAGCTATCCATTGCACTACCTGAGCCTTCAAGCCTCATCCTGACATAAGCCTCCTTTTTCTTCTTAACCAGCAAATCAACTCTTTTCGTACACCAAGGCTCTCTTACTCGTCCATTTCCTCCCTGCCTGACAGGGACATACTTATCAAGGACTCGCAGCAGCTGCTCCTTGAATAAGCACCACATTCCAGATGTTCCCAGTCCCTGTAGTTCCCTAGTCCAATCTATGCACCCTAATTCTCTCCTGATGGCCTCATAATTACCCTTCCCCCAGCTATAACTACAGCCCCCAGCTTCATGCCTATCCCTGTCCATCACTAAGGTGAACGTAACCGAATTGTGGTCACTATCACCAAAATGTTCACTAACTTCCAAGCCTAACACCTGGTCTGGCTCATTGCCCAGCACCAAATCCAATGTAGCCTCACCTCTAGTTGGCCTATCTACATACTGAGTCAAAAAACCTTCCTGCACACTCTGTACGAAAACTGACCCCTCTAACGAGCTAGAGCTATAGCTATTCCAATCAATATTAGCAAAGTTAAAGTCCCCCATCACAATTACCCTACTACTTTCACTCCTAATCAGAATTGACTGATAATCAGAATGTTGCCTGGTATGGAGGGCAGGTCCTATGAAGAGAGGTTGAAGGATTTGAGGTTGTTTTCGTTAGAAAGGAGGCGGCTAAGGGGGGATCTTATTGAAGCATATAAGATGATTAGAGGTTTGGATAGGGTGGACAGTGATAGCCTTTTTCCTAGGATGGAGAAAGCTAGCACGAGGGGACACAACTTTAAATTAAGGGGTATGAGTTATAGGACGGATATCAGAGGTAGGTCTTTACTCAAAGAGTGATTAGGGAGTGGAATGCCCTGCCTGCAGCTGTTGTAGATGCGCCAAGTTTGGTGGCGTTTAAGAGGTTAGTTGATAAGTATATGGAAGAGAAGGGAATGGTTTAGTTTGGAGGGGCATTGCTTTTTATTTTGGTCGGCACAACATCGAAGGCCGAAGGGCCTGTTCTGTGCTGTATTGTTCTATGTTCTATGTTCTATGTATCCTGAATAGTTTTAAAAGGTGTTTTCAGGAGTAAAAGATATAGGGAGATAATTTCAGAGTTTAGGAGCTAGGCAGCTAAACCACTAATGTAAAGAAGCCTGGGTATCAGCACATTGTCATAGAACATAGAACACTACAGCACAAACAGGCCTTTCAGCCCACAAGTTGCACTGATCATATCCAGGCCTGTTTGTAACTCTCAATCCCATTGAATCCCATGTACTCATCCAGAAGTCTCTTAAAAGACCCCAGTAAGTTTGCCTCTACCACACCGATGGCAGCTGATTCCACTCACTCACCACCCTCAGTGAAAAACTTACCCCGACATCTCAAATGATGGAACAAAAGACTTCCACTAATAATGGAACAATACACTTTGGAGATGCACATTCAACTGGAAGTGGAAGATAGATCAGATCTTGGAGGTTTCTACGACTGCAGGAGGTTTCAGAGATCAGGAGAATGAGGTCATGGGGGAATTTGAAGTCAGAGATGGGAAATGTAAATTTTAGGCAAAGCTGGACTGGGAGCCAATGTCAGGAAGCTCAGGATGAACATCTGAACAGAACGCCATGCAAGTCATTTTGGTTCTCTGTGTGGAGAAGACACTGCTGACTTGATTTTATTTGTAGCATTTGTAATTTTAACAGCAAGGGTAAAGATTTGCATTTCTAGAGACAGGGAAGGCATACCTTCTAACATTCCCTGGATTCTTAAAACAGTTCATATCCAACATCTCCCAAAGTGCAGTCAGTCTGTAACTGAATGGAGCTACACATTGTACACAGGCAAGGTCCCAGAAACTGTCCATATAACTAAGGAGTACTGTACATTGATGTTGTGCTTTTAAGAAAAAGAGTTAATTTCAGCACCTTATTCTGCCTCAAAATGCCATAGCTTTTTTTTTCTCTGAATCCTAGGAGTTGGACCATAGGGACAGTAACATTGGGGTAGGAGGAATGCATTCAGCTTGAGCCTCAGGAATGATATCTATGTATCCACATCACTCGGATCTCAGTGATTCAAGATGACTCTCATGACGTCAAAGGCAATTAGGGATGGACAGTAACTGCTGTCCCTGGCAGTGATTCACACATCCTGTGAAGGAATAAAAAAAATGGGTTTTGGAGGGACTGTTGCATGTAGATTCAACAAAATGATACCATAGATGAAAGGGTTAAATCCTGGGGACCAGTTGCATAAAGTTGGTTTGCATTTCCTAGAGTTTTTATTCAGTCCCTTGAACCCATCCGGCCATTCAACTGGGTCATGGTTGATTTGCATCTCATTTCCATTTGCACACCTCTGCTCCATTTCTCTCAATATCCTGATCAAAATCTGTCAGTTTCAATCTTGGAAGCTCTTTTTGTAGAGCGGAGAGACAGTTCTGGGTTTTCACTTTGGTTTGTGTGAGAAGATGCTTCCTGATATCAGCCCTGATTCTAATTTCAACGCTGTACCCCCTTGCTCATAATTCACCCACGCAAGAAACTAGTTTCTATCTACTCTATTGAATTCCTTTATTAGATCAACCCTCAATCATTTAAACTCCAGGAAATACATACCAGCTTTATGTAGCCAGTCCCCAGAATTCAATCCTTTCATCTCTGGTATCATTCTGTTGAATCTGCAGAAGGCACTCCCAGCAAAGCCAAAATGTTCATTTACTAATTCATGGGATGTGAGTGTAGCTGGCTAGTTCAGCATTTATTGCCCTTTTCTAATTGCCCTTCAGAAGGTGGTGTGAATCACCTTCTTGAATCCTGCAGTCCAAGATACCTAGATAGAGCTTTGACAAAGAGTCATCTGAATCAAGGCATCAGCTCTCCTTACAGATGCTGCCAGATCTGCTGGGATTTTCCAGTAATTTTTAATTTCAGATTCCAGCATTCACAGCATAGATATTTTTCTTGCGAAGTATTGATTTGGTGATTGATTAGAACTATCATTCCCTTCTTTGTATTTCAGGTCCTTGAGATAAAGGACAACATTTCTTTCTCCTTTTTGTACTGACCCTGTAACTTTTTGTGAGTCATTATAGTGGGAGATTTTAATCTCCCTAGGTTGGATTGGAAGGTACCTAGAGCTGGAGGTTTGGGCGGGGAGGAATTTGTAAAATGTGTACTGGAAGGACCATTGGAGCAGTATGTGGCTAGCCCGACTAGAGAGGGGGCTATATTGGATTTAGTTCTGAGTAATGAGCCAGGGCAGGTGGTTGATGTTGTAGTAGGGGAACATGTGGCTAACAGTGACCACAATTCTGTCTAGGATACAGATAGAAAAGATGCCCTAGGGGCAGGGTGTTGAACTGGGGGAAGGCTAACTACGGTCAGATTAGGCAGGAACTTATGGAAACTGATTGGGAATCGTTGTTCGAGTGTAAGTCATTACACTCATTCATCATTCATCATTACACTCATTCATGAGTGTAAGTCATTCATCCAACGGGATGAATGAGTACACTATCAAAGGTAGGAGTCTTAGCTGTGTGGAAGAGCAGAGGGATCTTGGGGTCCAGGTCCATAAGACTCTCAAATCGGCCTCCCAGGTGGAGGATGTGGTTAAGAAAGCTTACGGTGTACTGGCCTTCATTCATCGAGGGATTGAGTTCAGGAGTCAGGAGGTAATGCTGCAGCTTTATAGGACCCTTGTCAGACCACACTTGGAGTACTGTGCGCAGTTCTGGTCGCCTCACTATAGGAAGGACGTGGAAGCTATTGAAAGGGTGCAGAGGAGATTTACAAGGATGTTGCCTGGATTGGGAGGCATGCCTTATGAAGACAGGTTGAGGGAGCTGGGACTGTTCTCCCTGGAGAGACGAAGGTTGAGAGGCGACCTGATAGAGGTTTACAAGATGTTGAGAGGAATAGATAGGGTGGACTCTCAGAGACTATTTCCCAGGGCTGAAATGGTCGCAACAAGAGGGCACAGATTTAAGGTGCAGGGAAGCAAGTACAGAGGGGATGCTAGGGGAAAGTTTTTCACTCAGAGGGTGGTGAGTGAATGGAATCGGCTGCCGTCGGTGGTGGTCGAGGCGAACTCGCTGGGGTCTTTTAAAAGACTTCTGGATGAGTATATGGGATCCAATGGGATTGGGGGTTATAGATAGGTCTATGGCTGGGTAGGTTTTGATGTGTTCGGCACAACTTGTGGGCCGAAGGGCCTGTTTGTGCTGTAGTGTTCTATGTTCTATGTTCTATGTTAAGTCCACACTAGGTATGTGGGAGTCTTTCAAGGAAATACTGAAAATGTTGCAAGAAAGATATGTGCCAGCTAAGAGGTAAGATGGGAAAGTAGGATTAGAGAGCTGTGGATTACTAGGGATATTGAGGACTTGGTTAAGAAGAAAAGAGAAGCATATGATAGGTCAGCTGGGAATGGAGACAGCATTGGAGGAATATAGAGAGAGTAGGAGGGAGCTCAAACGGGGAGTTAGAAGGGCAAAAAGGGGACATGAAATGGCTTTGGCGGATAGGATTAAGAAAAATCCAAAGGCTTTTTGCTCCTATGTTAGGAATAAAAGGTGGTTAGACGAAAAATCGGACCTCTTAGGGACAGAGGAGGGGAACTGTGCTTAAAGCCCGAAGGAATGGGGAGATTCTGAATGAATACTTTGCGTCGGTATTCACGAAGGAGAGGGGTTTGTTGACCGTTCCTGTCTCTGAGGGAGCTGTGGACCAGTTGAGGGAAATGCCCATACCAAGGGAGGAAGTGTTAGAGTTTCTAGGTAGCATTAAAACTGATAAATCTCCGGGGCCTGATGGCATTTATGCCAGGCTACTTAGGGAGGTGCGAGGTGAAATTGCTGGGCCTCTGACGCAAATCTTTGTCTCTTCTTTGGACACAGGTGAGGTCCCAGAGGACTGGAGAATGTTGTACTGTTGTTTAAAAAGGGTAGTAGGGATAACCCTGGGAATTATAGGCCGGTGAGTTTGACGTCAGTGGTAGGGAAGCTGTTGAAGGGGATTCTTAGAGATAGGATGTATAGGCACTTAGAGTGTTGCGATCTGATTAGGGATACACAGCATGGCTTTGTTAAGGGGAGGTTGTGCCTTACGAACCTGGTAGAATTTTTTGAGGAGGTGACGAAAACGGTCAACGAAGGACGAGCCATTGATGTTGTCTGTATGGATTTCAGTAAGGCGTTTGACAAAGTCCCTCATGGGAGGTTAGTTGAAAAGGTCAAGGCTAATGGAATACAAGGACAGGTAGCCAGATGGATAAGTAACTGGCTTAGTAATAGGAGACAGAGATTAATAGTGGAAGGGTGTTTTTCTAGCTGGAGGTCGGTCACTAGTGGTGTGCCGCAGGGCTCGGTACTGGCACCTCTTCTATTTGTAATATATATAAATGACTTGGAAGAGGGAGTAAATGGGGTGATCAGCAAGTTTGCAGACAATACAAAGATGGCTGGACTTGCGGATAGTGAAGAGCATTGTCAGGCGATGCAGCAGGACATAGATAGGCTGGTAGCTTGGGCAGATAGATGGCAGATGGAATTGAATCCTGATAAATGCGAGGTGATGCATTTCAGGAGAAAAAAATGTAGGGAGAGGTATATGATAAAGGGTAGACCTATTAAAAGTATAGAAACACATAGGGACCTGGGGGTGCAGGTGAACAAGTCTCTGAAGGTGGCAGAGCAAGTGGAGAAGGTTGTGAAGAAAGCATATGGTATGCTAGCCTTTATAGGGAGGTGTATAGAGTACAAGAGCCAGCCTTTAATGTTGCAGTTGTATAAAACGTTGGTTAGACCTCATCTGGAATACTGCGTCCAGTTCTGGTCGCCTTACTACCGGAAGGACATGGAGATTCTGGAGAGAGTGCAGAGGAGGTTTACCAGGATGCTGCCTGGTATGGAAGGTCTGAGTTACGAGGAGAGGTTAGGCAAATTGGGACTGTTTTCCTTAGAAAGACCTAGACTTAGAGGAGATCTAATAGAGGTGTACAAGATTATGAGGGGTATAGATAGAGTAAACAGGGTTAAGCTTTTTCCAAGGATGGACTCGAATAGCACGAGGGGTCACGGGCTTAGGGTGAGGGGGGTAAGGTATAATTTGGATGCTAGAGGGAGTTTTTTTCACACAGAGGGTGGTGGGGGTATGGAATGCGCTGCCAAGTAAAGTGGTGGAGGCAGGTACTCTGGAGTTATTTAAGAAATACTTAGATGGGCACATGAACAGAATGGGAATGAAGGGTATAGAAAACTGATTTAAAATAGGGATCATGAGCCTTGGGAGTCCCTGGGAAGTGTGTAAATAGATGATGATATTTATGTACTTGTTTTTATCCTACAGGTGCTTTGGTCCACCTTGTTGTCTAACAAGGGGCATACACGCGATGGGTCGTGAGAGGGCTGCTCTTGGATTTTTTTTCAAGAGTATCCTAGTGCTTCATGTCGTTAGTGTACGCTTGACCTGGACCATTTAATGGGCAACACGACAGCTCAGTGACTATCGCTGTGCTGTGCAGATACATGGATTTGGGCCTGTGTCTATGGGAGTTTGCGCATTCTCCCTGTGCTTGCGTGGGTTTTCTCTGGGTGCTCCGGTTTCTTCCCACATCCCAAAAATGTGCTCTTAAGTTAATTGGCAGAACAAATTATCCCTAAATTGTCTCAAATTTGGTTTCAATCAATAGATCTATAAACATAGACAGGGATCACTGGTAGAGGTGGGAACATCGTGGTGGCGGCGCGGGCTCGTTGGGCTGAAGGGCCTGTTTCCCGTGCTGTTTGTTCTTTGTTCTTTGATTTGTGCACCTGGACACACAATCCCTTTTCTCCTTCATGTTCCCTAAACTTCCCACATTAAGAAGATTAAACAAGTTCTCTTTCATCGATGAGATCACATCTCCTCATAATTTTTTTTTGATATTCATTTGTGTGCCATGGGCATCGCTGGGTGTCCAGTATTTATTGCCCATCCCTGAGGGCAGTTAAGAGTCAACAACATTGCTCTGGCTCTGAAATCACATTTTGGCCAGACCAGATAAGAATGGCAGATTTCCTTCTCTAAAGGACATTAGTGAACAAGATGGGCTTTTCTGACAATTGACAATGGTTTCACAGTCATCAGTAGATTCTCAATTCCAGATCTTTTTCATTAAACTCAAATTCCACCATCTGCCTTGGATTCGAACCCGGGTCCCCAGAAAATTAGCTGAATTTCTGGATTAATAGTCCAGCGATAATACCACTAGGCCACCACCGCTCCTCAAATGTGCTTCATTTGCCATACTTTTTGCCCATGTCACTTTGTACCTTGTTCCTCTGATATACACAATTTACCATGTCTCCATAACCTTCTCAAACTATTAACAAGCTTGAGAAAGAATGGACATTTAAATAATACTTTTCATATCCCCAGGATTCCCAAAAGCATCTCACAGCTATTGAAGTAATGCTTGTAGTATTAAAGCTGATATGATGTGGGTTATGCGCGGCCAATTTGTGCACAGTAAGCTTCCACAAACAGCAATGAAATAATGACCAGCCAATTTTAGTGATGTCGGTAGCAGAATAAATATTGGTCAGACACTAGCGATAACTTTCCTGCTGACCTTTGAATGGCCCCACTGGATGTTTTGCACTATTTGAGAGGTCAGATAGGGTCTCAGATTAAATTATTGCTGACAATGCAGTGCTCCTTCAGTGCTGTGCTGTGTTAGCCTGGATGATGTTCTTTTTAAAATTAAAAGTGAACACTTTTGACTGATGGTTTTGTATATTCCATAGATCTACGCAGATTTGAGAATTGACAGAAGTCATCTTGTGTCTCCTTCAAAATCATTAATCCTATCATGTGGTGAAATGGATGATACATCCAAAGAGAAGAAACTGGAGGAAATTGTTGTGGTAAACTTACCTGGACATTATCTGAAAAACCTGGGCAGTTTGCTGAACTGTTCTGCGCTGAAAGTTTGCATCCTGTCCAGGAACTACATCACAAAGTTTGATGCTCTCATAGACTGTCCCAATTTAATCAAGCTGGATCTCCATGGAAACCATGTAAGTGATGGAATCTGTGTCCAACGAAACAAATATCACACAACTGTAAATTTTAGACTCTGACAGATCAGTCCAGAAATGATGCAGCTATTAAGAAGTTCAGAGCTATTGAGTGAGACTCAATATGAACATGAGCTGTTAAGAGGACTCACACCTCATCAGGAGCCTCTGTACACTCCAAAGTATTTCACTGGGAATGTAGGACATTTAACACTGTCTCTAGGAAGAGTTAATTGGAGGGAGAAAGTGCCTGGTAAGGTCCATTTCTGGGGGAGATGGAACCAGTACAAACTGGATGAGTTACACCTAGACAGAACCAGGGCTGATGTTGTTAGAGTGGGATTTAAACTAACATGGCAGGAGGGTATATGTTTTACTGCAGTTGTCCAGGGTATGGGTGAGGCCACATCTAGAGTATTGTGTGCAGTTTTGGTATCCTTATCTGAGGAAGGATGCCCTTGCTATAGAGAGGATGCAGTGAAGGCTTACCAGGCTGATTCCTGGGATGGCAGATCTGTATATGGTGAGACAGTAAATCAGTTAGGACTGTATTTGTCGCAGTTTAGAAGAGTGAGAGGGTTATAGAACCAAATAAAATTCTAACTGGGTTAGAACAGGGTAGATTTAGAATGAATATTCCTGATGGTGGGGGAATCCAGAACTAGGGGTCATAGTTTGAGGATAAGGGGTAAACCTTTTAAGACTTTGGTGAGAAATTTCTTCATCCGGAGAGTGGTGAATCTGTGGAATTCACTCCCACAGAAAGTAGTTGAAGTCAAAACATTGTTGATTTCAAGAAGAAATTAAATGTAGCTTTTGGGGCTAAAGGATCAAGAGATATAAAGAGGAGGGGAGGAAGGGAGGATTAGGATATGAATTTGATGATCAGCCATGATCACAATGAATGGTGGAGCAGGCTTGAAGGATTGAATAACCTATTCCTCCTTCAAGTTCCTATGTTTCTTAGGGAACCTATGCAAGGATTCAGAGGAGGTGAAGGGGAGATGGTCATTGCTCAGCATTTGTGTGGTGTGAATGTTACCTGTCACTTGTCAGCCCAAGCTTGGATATTGTCCAGGTCCTGCTGCATTTAGACATGGACTACTTCACTATCTGAGGGGTCACGAATCGTTGAAGATTTTGTAGTCATCAGTGAACATCCCCACTTCTGACCTTACGATGGAAGTAAGGTTATTGAGGAAGCAGTTAAAGATGGTTAGGCCTATGAAATTGCTCTGAGGGACTCCCGATCTCCAGAGAGAATATTGGATCTCAGGTTTCATAGATAGATGTTTTGCATTCAGAAGCAGGGACATTGGGGTGAGATTTGGTGCAATTTTGGTCAGACTCTAACTTGAGTATTGCATCCGGTTCTGGTCATCACATTTCAGGAAACATACCAGGGTCGCTGAGAAGATGCGGTGGAGATTCAGCAAAATGATTCCAAGGATGAGGAGATTTTAGTGACAAGGTTAAGCTGGACAAGCTGGGGTTGTTCTCCTTTGAGCATGGGAGATTGAGGAGAGATTTGATAGAGGTATACGAGATTCTGGCAGGTATAGATAAGAGAGATGAGGAAAAGCTGATCCCATTCACTGATGGTACAAGGATCCTGGAAATAGTTTTAATTTATGGGCAATTGAATTGCTTTCTGGAGTGACTGAGTGTGATAGATGGACTAAATGGCCTCTTTCTACTATATAATGACTCTATAACCAGAATTCTCCAGCTGTTCATCTCAGCAGGATTCACTGGTTCCCCTGGAAGTGCATCTCCACCCGTGAATTTCCCAATGACGAGGGAGTGGCTTCAACGGAAAATCCCATTGACCGTGGCGGGACCAGAGAATCCCACTACCAGCAAATAGGATACCACCTTCCACCCACCGAGAAAAACACGGCTGGGAGACAGGGAAACTCACCCTTTGACTCAATGAGAATTGGGATCATGCTTGTGTAGTGACATCATCGATAATTATGCTTTATTTCTTGTGGAGGAACATTTGGATTTCTTACCAGGTATAGGCCGAGAGGCTGTTACTGAGTGTCCACTGATTAGCACTGATCCTGTTTCACAATATCTGGTGAAGGCCCATTTCACTCCTTAAAGGGAATGAGGGAAGGCAGGGGAATAGGATTTGCAAGTAAAGAATGAATTTGGGTTCATACAGCTTCCTTCATATTCCCTCCATCATGATTCAGAGTGCTTCACGGCCAATGAATTATTTTTCGAATGTAACCCTGCATGCATAATTAAATAGGGCTGCCAGTTTGTACATAACAGGGTCCCACAAATGAACAACCATTTCATCTGATGATGAAAGAAAAAAGACTTGCGTTCATATAGCGCCTTTCACAATTACTGAATGTCTCAACATACATTACAAAAATGAATGAAAGTAAGTTTGGACTGTTATCATTGAAATGTTGGAAAAACAACAGTCAATTAGTACACAGCAAGCTCCCTCACACATCAATATGTGTGTTGTTGATCATAATAGCCAGGGCACCAGGGAGAACTCCCAGATCTTCTGCAAAATAGATTCATGGGAGTTTTTATATCCATGTGAGAAAGCAGACAAGCCATAGTTGAATGTTTCATCTGAAAATACCACTTCAGAAGCAAGTCTCCCTCAGTGCGCAGGAGGCTCATCCTGGATGTAGTCATTCCAAGCAGTGTCCGACGGGCATTCCGTAAGAATATAATAATGAGGAGAACTATTTCACATCCAGTCAAGTTGTTGGGGCCTCACGTTGGCCTCTCAGCCAGGGTCTCTCAATGCCACATTGGAGAGTCAGCCTGGATTCCGTTCCAAATCCTGAGGCAGGATTTTAGTGAGGGTTTCTGGCCCATTACTGGAGTCAGCAAGAAGGCAACCCTGCCCATTACAACAGCCCCACTGCCAGTTTAAACTCTGAAAAGCATTAATTAGCAGGAGTCAGACTTTCCCCTCCTCTCTTGAATGGATGTCCAACGTCAGGGCATGCTTGCCTTCATTGGCTGGGGCATTGAGTTTAGAACATAGAACATAGAACATTACAGCACAGAACAGGCCCTTCGGCCTTCGATGTTGTGCCGACCAAAATAAAAAGCAATGCCCCTCCAAACTAAACCATTCCCTTCTCTTCCATATACTTATCAATTAACCTCTTAAACGCCACCAAACTTGGCGCATCTACAACAGCTGCAGGCAGGGCATTCCACTCCCTAATCACTCTTTGATAAAGAACCTACCTCTGATATCCGTCCTATAACTCATACCCCTTAATTTAAAGCTGTGTCCCCTCGTGCTAGCTTTCTCCATCCTAGGAAAAAGGCTATCACTGTCCACCTATCTAAACCTCTAATCATCTTATATGTTTCAATAAGGTCCCCTCTTAGCCGCCTCCTTTCTAACGAAAACAACCTCAAATCCCTCAGCCTCTCTTCATAAGACCTGCCCTCCATACCAGGCAACATCCTGGTAAACCTCCTCTGTACCCTCTCCAATGCATCCACATCTTTCTTATAATGTGGCGACCAGAACTGCACACAATACTCCAAGTGCGGCCGCACTAGAGTTTTGTACAGCTGCAACATGATGCTGCGGCTCCAAATTCAATCCCCCTACCAATAAAAGCTAAGACTCCATAAGCCTTCTTAACAACTTTATCCACTTGACTGCCTACTTTCAGGGATCTATTGACACATACACCAAGATCCTTCTGTTCCTCAACACTATTAAGAGCCCTACCATTAGCCCTATACTCTACACATTTATTGTTCCTGCCAAAGTGCATTACCTCACACTTTTCCACATTAAACTCCATTTGCCACCTCTCGGCCCAGCTCTGCAACTTGTCCAAGTCACTCTGTAAACTAAAACACCCCTCTTCACTATCTACCACTCCACCAACTTTAGTATCATCTGCAAATTTACTGATCCATCCCTCAATACCCTCATCCAGATCATTTATAAAAATTACAAACAGCAGGGGCCCCAAAACAGACCCCTGAGGCACACCACTTGTCACCGAACTCCACGATGAATATCTCCCATCAACCACCACCCTCTGTCTTCTATCTGCCAGCCAATTCCTAATCCAATTAGCTAAATCACCCTCTATTCCACACATCTGCATTTTCTGTAGAAGTCTTCCATGGGCCACCTTATCAAACGCCTTACCAAAGTCCATATATACTACATCAACCGCCTTACCCACATCCACCTCTCTGGTCACTTTCTCAAAAAACTCAATGAGGTTAGTAAGGCACGACCTACCCTTCACGAAACCATGCTGACTATCCCCAATCAATTCATTTCTCTCTAAATAACTATAAATCCTATCCCTAATAATTCTCTCCAATACCTTGCCCACAACAGAAGTAAGACTCACTGGCCTATAATTCCCTGGAAGGTCTCTCTTCCCCTTCTTAAACAATGGGACCACATTCGCTATCCTCCAGTCCTCCGGAACCACACCCGTAACCAACGAGGACCTGAAGATCAGAGCCAGAGGCTCTGCAATCTCCTCTCTTGCCTCCCAGAGAATCCTAGGGTAAATCCCGTCCGGCCCAGGGGACTTATCCAACTTCAAACCCAAATTTTTAAGTTTAAAAATTAACAACTAATGTTGATGCTTTATAGAACCTTGGTTAGGCTGCACTTGGAATTTAGTGTTCAATTCTGGTCGCCACACTACCAGAAGAGTGTGGAGGCTTTGGAGAGGGGACAGAAAAGATTTATCAGGATGTTGCCTGGTATGGAGGGCATTAGCTATGAGGAGAGGTTGGAGAAACTGGGTTCGTTCTCACTGGAACGGGGGTTGAGGGGCGACCTGATAGAAATCTACAAGATTATGAAGGGCACGGACAGAGTTGATAGTCAGAAGCTTTTTACCAGGTGGAAGAGTCAATTACTGGGGGTCACAGGTTTAAGGTGCGAGGGGCAAGGTTTAAGAGAGATGTATGAGGCAAGTTTTTTACACAGAGGATGGTGGGTGCCTGGAACTTGCTGCCGGGGGGCAGGTAGTGGAAGCAGATAGATTAGTGACATTTAAGGGGCGTCTAGACTAGTACATAAATAGGATGGGAGTAGAGGGATATGGTCCTGGAAGGGTAGGGGTTTTAGTTCAGTTGAGTAGCGTGGTCGGTGCAGGCTTGGAGGGCCAAAGGGCTGTTTCTGTGCTATAATTTTCTTTGTTCATGTAAAATTGTAGGCAGGTTAGTAGTGGGTGGGAAGGTGATGGGAAGGCTGCCTGGGGAAATGTATGGGGGCCCTCCTGCCTGCAAAGCAACAGATGGGAGACTGTAAACTTCTGACCTTGATAAAGATCTCAAACCAATAACCTGATACGGAGAATAAAGTATTGCTGAGTGGTTAGCTCTTTCAGAGGGCGAGCACATTTGGAATGGGCCAAATGGCCTCCTTCTGTAATCCCAAAGTATCATGATATTAAATGGACAAAGTAAAGATTTATAGCTGGATGATTGTTCAGATTAAGCTTTTAGATGTGGTCCTTCTTACTGCAGCGTTATTGTATATTTAAAATATAATCACGGAGCACAGAAGGAGGCCATTCAGGCTGTTGTACCAATGCACACCCTTTATGTATGAAATCTTACGACCTTTGAAAAACGTCAGTTGTTAGAATCATTTCCAGCTCCTGATCCCGCACTGGTCAAAAGTTCACCCAGTGGTTAAGGAAGATGATTGGGCTCCAGAGGCAGGAAGACCAATCGGAGGTCCCCGCAGCAACAACCGGCCTGGAGAGATGGGTGCTGTTTAGGCAGGTAGATACAAAGGTGTCTCAAATGGGGGCATCCTCACAAACCAGAATGATAATTGAAAAGAGCAGGAGGCCTGTAGCTGGTGGCAAACTCGCAGAAGAGGTAGATTCTGGCCGAGGATTTGCACTCTGGCAGCACGTTCATGAGCCAGTGAGAGGAGGCTCCAGTGATCTTCCTGCCTGTCATTGACCTCAAGATTCAGGCAGGGAGGGAGAGGAATGCGAGGGGTGCAGTCTGTTGCCAGGGAGATCCAGGTGGCATTAGTAATAGATCCCAGTTGATCCTTTAATGGGTTTCTTTGAACAGCTACTGCAGTTTATCGGTTAGCTGCTATCACGTTGACCTCAATTCTGAAAGCAGGAGATCCAACTCACAAGTCTCACATTTCCTCCTGATCCCATCTCCAAATGCCCCTGTACAGCTGGTGAGATTCTGCAACACAAGAGCTGTTAGTGCCACAGCCTCATTGCTGTCCTGTACCTGGATATAATGTACTAATGTAATTTTGTTTGTTTTTCTTTGTTATCAGATTACCAATCTGCCAAATGAATACTTCTGGCTTGAACTGAAGAGTCTACAAATTCTTTATCTCCATGACAACATAATTGGAGAGATGCGGGATGTCAGATACCTATTTTCCTGCCCTAATCTTCTTGTCCTGACCCTGTTTGACACCCCAGTCAGCCTTGTCTCACAGTATCGGCATCACATTGTCAACGGTGTCTGGTCTCTCAAAGCCTTGGATAACTTTATCATTGCAGATGAAGAAGTCATTGAGGATTGTCGGAGTTGGAAAAGATTCAAAGCTTTAAGTCCACATTTCCGCCTCCATGTCCCTGTACCTCCACAGGTTGGTGTCTATTGTATTGAGAAAATAATGGTTTGGTTTCCACTTGGGAACAATTTGAAATCAAGAAGGGTGTGTTATCTTGAAATTAGAGCTAGGCCAGTTGGGACTGATGTCAGAAAGGACTTTTTACACATAAAGGATAACCCCAATTGTCTGTGATTGTGACTGATAGGAGCTTTCAAGATTGAGAGCAAATAGAGTTTTGCTTTGGAAATCTTGGTAATGGGAAAATCAAGGAAATCCAATAATTGGGAAAGTGTTTTGTTTGTTACATATGTTAGATGTCAGATCAGAACTCCCAGGTATATTGTGAAGTTAGCCTAGACCCCAACTTTACTTCATTTTGGAATTAGTATGAGTGTAAGGTGTTTCACTCTCGGTGTGATTAATTGACCCACTAGATACTTTTTATTAAAACAAACTTTATTTAAGAACACAGTTATAATCTAACAAAATGAATTTGCACAACTTTTAACAATTACATAAGTAAATATAGCAAAGTATAATTATTTATGACTATTAATCTCTATAGTTACAATTTAAGCAATAACCCCACAGACATACATTCTACTTCAGAACTAATTAGCATCAAAAACAGATATGCTCATGTGGATGCTACATTTCAGTCTTTTAATCCCTCTGGACAGATTCAGAAAGTGCTTTCTGACTCCTAATCAGAGAAAGATCAATCCTCAAACAGCAGAACCTCAGAAAAATATAATATCATACAACATAAAACAACAAAGAAGTATACAACATAGCACATTGGCAATGAGGCGATCAGTCAGATGACATGGCCTTACTGGTTTAAGTGATGTTGGAAAAGAAAGATACCTACCAGTTTTTGAGTGAATAGATTCAGTGAAAGGACTGAGCAAGAGTTGTTGAACTAGTGCCAATAGGCAGTTGAATCAATGGACTACAAGCAAACAATAAAACTATAATCAATTATATAAAAGTAAGACAATCCATGGAAAAGTAGTGAGAGAAAAAAATTGGATAAACTTCAACAAATAAAAGAAAGGATAAAAGTTTGTGACCCTAATCCAAATGAAAAGCAGTCCAGCTATATCAAAGCTAAGAGGGATAAAAATTAGCATAATGAAAAAGGTGCAAGTGGCTAGGAAATCTATTAGGGCCAGTACAATATTCACCAGCAAGCAGTGAAGAAACTGGAGTTAGAGCAGGAAATTGTGAGTAAAAGGTGGAAAGGGTTGAGAGAAAAAGAGCACAAGTGGAACTGAGCAATAGAAGTCAGAGCATAGAACCCTAGAAGAGCCAAGGAAATCCCATGTAATGAATACTGTCTGTGTTATGATATGTGAGGGACCTGCTCATCTCAGAGTTTAGGGGGGATTTGAGGAAAAGCGTTTTGACCTAGAGGGTGGTGAGGCGCTGGAATGTGTTGTCTGGGATGGCGGTGAAGGCAGGATGCCTCATATCCTTTAAAAAATACCTGGATGAGTACTTGGTCATAAAATTTAAGACTATGAGCCTAGTGCTGGCAAGTGAGATTAGGTGGGCAGGTCAGGTTTTTTAATGCATCAGTGTAGACTCGATGGGCCAAAGAACCCCTTTTGTTCTGTGGTATTTTGTGATTCTATGAAAGGTGTTAAAGATTTGATCCATGGGGCTCATGCAGAACATCCTGTATTTACTGCAGGAGTCACTGTACTGTTGAAGTAAAAATTAGAGCAGATCTATCATTCATCAGAGCCATTTTGGGAATTCTTCAGACATCCAACTGAATGGTCAAAATACCAGTTGTGTGAAATACACAGATGAACTTGAGAAATTGGCATTCTGCAAAGAGGCAGAAACTGTTCAATAGTTGAAGGTGCTGAGGAAGACTTAACAATGGACAGATCCAAAGAGTGAACACACTGTTGGAAGGAGTTATTGAAAACCAACTGAAGAAAATGGAGCTGGGATGAGCTCAGACCAATCTGCAACTAATCTGTGAAGGCAGAGTGCAGGAGCCTTAGTGATGAATGATAGCGAATAGGAGGATAGCGAATGTGGTCCCATTGTCTGGAGGATAGCGAATGTGGTCCCATTGTTCAAGAAGGGTAAGAGAGACCTTCCAGGGAATTATAGGCCAGTGAGTCTTACTTCTGTTGTGGGCAAAGTATTGGAGAGAATTATTAGGGATAGGATTTATAGTTATTTAGAGAGAAATGAATTGATTGGGGATAGTCAGCATGGTTTTGTGAAGGGTAGGTCATGCCTTACTAACCTCATTGAGTTTTTTGAAAAAGTGACCAAAGAGGTGGATGGGGGTAAGGCGGTTGATGTGGTATATATGGACTTTAGTAAGGCGTTTGATAAGGTGGCCCATGGAAGACTTCTGCAGAAAATGCAGATGTATGGGATAGAGGGTGATTTAGCTAATTGGATTAGGAATTGGCTAGCAGATAGAAGACAGAGGGTGGTGGTTGATGGGAGATATTCATCGTGGAGTTCGGTGACAAGTGGTGTACCTCAGGGGTCTGTTTTGGGGCCCCTGCTGTTTGTAATTTTTATAAATGATCTGGATGAGGGTATTGAAGGATGGATTAGTAAATTTGCAGATGACACTAAAGTCGGTGGAGTGGTAGATAGTGAAGAGGGGTGTTATAGTTTGCAGAGTGACTTGGACAAGTTGCAGAGCTGGGCCGAGAGGTGGCAAATGGAGTTTAATGTGGAAAAGTGTGAGGTAATGCACTTTGGCAGGAATAATAAATGTGTAGAGTATAGGGCTAATGGTAGGATTCTTAATAGTGTTGATGAACAGAGGGATCTTGGTGTATATGTGCATAGATCCCTGAAAGTAGGCAGTCAAGTCGATAAGGTTGTTAAGAAGGCATATGGAGTCTTAGCTTTTATTGGTAGGGGGATTGAATTTCGGAGTCGCAACGTCATGTTGCAACTGTACAAAACTCTAGTGCGGCCGCACTTGGAGTATTGTGTGCAGTTCTGGTCCCCACATTATAAGAAAGATGTGGAGGCATTGGAGAGGGTACAGAGGAGGTTTACCAGGATGTTGCCTGGTATGGAGGGCAGGTCTTATGAAGAGAGGTTGAAGGATTTGAGGTTGTTTTCGTTAGAAAGGAGGCGGCTAAGAGGGGACCTTATCGAAACATATAAGATGATTAGAGGTTTAGATAGGGTGGACAGTGATAGCCTTTTTCCTGGGATGGAGAAAGCTAGCACGAGGGGACACAGCTTTAAATTAAGGGGTGATAGTTATAGGACGGATATCAGAGGTAGGTTCTTTACCCAAAGGGTGGTTCGGGAGTGGAATGCCCTGCCTGCAGCAGTTGTAGATGCACCAAGTTTGGTGGCGTTTAAGAGGTTAGTTGATAAGTATACGGAAGAGAAGGGAATGGTTTAGTTTGGAGGGGCATTGCTTTTTATATTTGTCGGCGCAACATCGAAGGCCGAAGGGCCTGTTCTGTGCTGTAATGTTCTATGTTCTATGAAGGAGGAAATGGATGCATAGAACAAAGAACAACTCAGGTTAGCAGAAAGTTGGTTGATACAGAAGACAAAAGGAAGAGATCAGTAAATTAAACCATTCAGGTGAAGGAGGTGTGTTAGGGAAAACTAGATATAGAAACATAGAAACTAGAAACAGTCTATGGGTGAAGAAATTTCTCCTTATCTCAGTTCTAAAAGGTTAACCTCAAACTATGACTCGTAGTCCTGGACTCGCCCACTATTGGGAACATTCTTTCTGACTTTACCCTACCTAATCCTGTTAGAATTTTATACATTTCTCTGAGATTGCTCTTACTCTCCTAAATTCCAGTGAATATAATCCTAACCGACTTAGCCTCTCCTCATATGACAGACCTGCCATCCCAGGAATCAGCCTGGTAAACCTTTGCTGTGCTCCCTCTATAATAAGGACATCCTTCCTCAGATAAGGAGACCAAAACTCACCAACACCCTGTACAACTGCAGCAAAACATCCCTATCCCTATACTCAAATCCTGTCACTATGAAGACCAATATGCCATTTGCCTTCTTTACTGCCTGCTGTACCCTGTGCATTTACTTTCAGTGACTAATGAATGAGGACATCAAGGTCTTGCTGAGTATCTCTCAATTTACATCTATTCAAGTGGTAATCTGTCTTCCTATTATTGTTACCAAAGTGAATAACCTCACATTTATCCACATTATACTGCGTCTGTCTTGTATATGTCCACACACTCAGCCTGTTCAAAGTCAAAAGAAGCTTTCGTCCCTAACAAAGCTTCTAATCTCTCAATATCGTAGAAAGCCACAGCGTAACAAAATTCATCTCAAGAACATTTATGGCATCCATTTCTGGATTTTACATCTTTCCCCACGTTTACCAAATTGTAAAATATGGTTAAGAGTCAGTGTTTTAAGCTTCCCTTTAGAGATTTGGAATACCCTCGTATTTAACATTAGCTATGGTTTTAACAAAACTGGGGGCTCTGGGCTGAATATTAAAAACATAATTCCTTGATTGGCTTGGAATTTGTAACTTTAATAGTGAGGAGAGTGGGGAGACTGTTAAATCAGGAGCGGTATTGTGAGATTTTAAAGTGGATGATTGCAAAATGGCTTCGGCAATTGTTAAGCCTTGCTTGGAGCAGAGAATCTAACTTTGGACAATTTGCAAAAGGTAACTTAAAGCTAAATTGATGGAATTCACAGATAATTTGTAATTGGGATTAGCTGCAGGGGTAAGAAAAGTAGATATAATTGAAGGTATAACACCACGTTTAAAACTGGAAAGGATATCAGAGTGACCAAATTCTCCAAAGAATGAAGTAATTGAATTTGCTAGCTTTCAGTTACAAATTAAACAATTAGATATTGAAAGAAAAAAGATCAAAACTTGAATTAGAAGCAAAAGAAAAGAAAGGAAAAGAGAGGAGAGAGAAAGAAGATGAGAAAAGGAATGGGAAGAAAGAGAAAAGGAGAGAGATGATTCCAGCTCGGAATGCTGCAGTTAAAAAAGACACCAGAGGAAGTTGAGAAAGAACATCTTTCCAATCCGATCCCCATGGAACGGTTTTAAATTCAACCAGACTCTCCCAAAATTTGAAGAAATATATCTGGAAGCATTTTCAAAGCATCTGAGGAAATAACTAAACAGATAAACTGATCAGAAGCAGTCTGGATATGCGTGTAAAATACTAAGTTAGTAGAGAGGGTGAGTGGAGTATATGTGTCTCTGGGGAATATGATGCAGTTTAGAGAGTTGTCATTAGTATTTATGAGGAATTAGAGGTGCTATGTAGATGGTTTTGAAATAGAAAAAACAGTTCAGAAAAAACCTATGAAGCCATTGAGTCATGAAGCAGGATTTGGAATGCATTCTCTCTATCCATGGGAGGCTCACAATCCAGTGAAACGCGGGTTAGTGAATCTCACCTGATTACATAAAACATATAGAACACAGAACACAGTACAGAACAGTACAGGCCTTTCAGCCCTTGATGTTGTGCTGAGCTGTAGGATTCTATGATTCTATGCCTGAACCCAAGATCATGTTATTCCACTCCCTATCATTCTGGTGTGCTCCATGTGCCTATCCAATAACCGTTTGAAAGTTCCTAAAGTGTCCGACTCCACTATCACAGCAGGCAGTCTATTCCACACCCCAACCACTCTCTGAGTAAAGGATCTATCTTGAACATACCTCCTATATCTTCCACCATGAACCTTATAGTAATGCCCCCTGGTAACAGCTACATCCATCCGAGGAAATAGTTTCTGAATGTCCATTCTATCAATCCCCCTCATCATCTTATAAACTTCTATGAAGTTGCCTCTCATCTTCCTCCGCTCTAAAGAGAAAAGCCCCAGCTCCCTCAACCTTTCCTCATAAGACCTACCCTCCAAACCAGGCAGCATCTTGGTAAATCTCCTCTGCACTCTCTGCAACGCTTCCACATCCTTCTTATAGTGAGGTGACCAGAACTGCACACAATATTCCAAATGTGGTCTCACCAAGGTCCTGTATAGTTGCAGCATAACTCCACGGCTCTTAAACTCAAACCCTCTGTTAATAAACACTAACACACTACCCACTTGAGTGGCAACCTTCAAAGATAGAACAAAGAACAAAGAACAAAGAGCAATGTGGATTTGAACTCCAAGATCTCTCTGTTCCTCGACCTTCCTCAGAACCTTGCAGTTGACCCTGTAATCTGCATTCAAGTTTGTCCTACCAAAATGAATCACCTCGCACTTATCAGTGTTAAATTCCATCTGCCATTTTTCAGCCCAGCTCTGCATCCTATCAATGTCTCTTTGCAGCCTACAAGAGCCCTCCACCTCATCCACTACTCCACCAATCTTGGTGTCATCAGCAAATTTACTAACCCATCCTTCAGCCCCCTCTTCCATGTCATTGATAAAAATCACAAATAGCAGAGGACCCAGCACTGCTCCCTGTGGTACACCCGCTGGGAACTGGCCTCCAGTCTGAAAATTTTCCCTCCACCAGCACCTCTGTCTTCTATGAGACAGCCAGTTACTTATCCAATCAGCCAAATTTCCTTCTATCCCACACTTCCTTACTTTCTTCATGAGCCTATCATGGGGAACTTTATCAAATGCCTTACTAAAATCCATGTATATGACATCAACTGCTCTACCTTAATCTACACACTTAGTTACCTCCTCAAAGAATTCAATTAAATTTGTAAGTCTTGAATTAAATTCAAGACTTACCCCTCACAAATCTGTGCTGACCATCCCGGATTAAGCTGCATCTTTCCAAATGGTCATAAATCCTATCTTCAGGACCTTTTCCATTAACTTACTGACCACCAAAGTAAGACTAACTGGCCTATAATTACCAGGGTCATTCCTATTTCTTTTCTTGAACATAGGAACAACACTCGCCACTCTCCAGTCCTCTGGCACTATCCCCATGGACAGTGAGGATCCAAAAATCAAAGCTAAAGTCTCTGCAATCTCATCCCTTGCCTCCCAAAGTATTCTAGGACGTATCCTATCTCGTCCAGGGACTTATCGACTCTCAGGTTTTTCAAAATTGCTAATACATCTTCCCTCAGAACATCTGCCTCCTCCATCCTATTAGTCTGTATCACACTGTCATCCTCAAAATCATTTCCCTCTCCTTGATAAACACTGAAGAGAAGTATTCATTCAACGCCTCAGTTATTTTTTCTCACTCCATGCATAAGTTCCCACTACTATCCTTGACTGGCCCTAACCTCATCCTGGCCATTCTTTTATTTCTCACATAAGAGTAAAAAGTTTTCTTTGATCCAAACTACCAAGGACTTCTCATGCCTCCTTCTTGCTCTCATAAACCCATTTTTAGCTCATTCCTAGCTACATTGTAACCCTCCAGCGACCCAACTGAACCTCGTTTTTTCATCCTTATACACGCTTCCTTTTTCCTCTTGACAAGACATTCAATCTCTTTTGTGAACCATGGTTCCCTCACTCGGCCATTTCCTCCCTGTCTGACAGGAACAAATCTATCAAGGACATGTAGTATTTCTTCCCTGAACAAACTCCACTTTTCATTAGTGAATCTCACCCGATTAGTAAATGTCACCAGATTAGTGAACCAGTTATTGCAAACATTCAGTAGCATCATCGTTATTAATAAACCGAGCATCTGATTCCATAATTCAATCAATTTCAGTTCTATCCACCCGTCCCTCTCCCCAGCTGCCTTGATGCAATTTAAACTCATGTCCAGGTGCCTGGATTACTGTTCCAATAACTACTCTCATTCTACCATCCCCTAGCAGGGCATCGAGTCGAGGAATATTGATCAAAGGTATGAAAATTAGGTTGAGTTACACTGTGATCTTACTGAATGTTGGAACATTAATGCAGGAATAGCCATTCAGCCCTTCGAGCCTGCACTGCCTTTCCATATCATTATGGCTGATTGTGCATTTTCAGTATCCCGCTCCCACTTTCTGCCCGTCCCATGCCATTAGCTTCTCTCACCACCTGCTGTACCTGCATGCCAACTTTCTGTGAGTGTTCTCAGAGCGCACACTGCAACCTAGTGTCATCTGGAGATGTTGTATTCAAATCCTTCATCCTTCATTAATGTATATTGTGAATAATTGGGGTCTCAGCACTGAACTCTGCAGTACTCTACTAATCACTGCCTGCCTCTCTGTAAAGATTCCATTTATTCCCACTCTCCACTTCCTGTCTGCGAACCAGTTCTCTGTCCACGTCAATACATTACCCCCAGTACCATGAATAGGCTCAGTAGGGACAGAATAACCTCCTCCTCTTCTTGGTATTATTGATTCTGCTTTCACCATTCTTTGAGGAAGTCCAGATAGCAATTCCTTACTGGAATCAAAAAACACCACCTTTTCACCCCCTATTTCCTTTGCCAATGATCTTTATTCAAGTTACCGATACTTTTTCCTGATTTAGTCTGACTGAGAACAAGTCTTGTAAATTAAAACTCATTTGAAAACAAAACTAAATAAATTCACTGACAGCCAGGAGAGAAACTGAGGAAGTGAAAATATTAGATTTAGAAACTGGGAATGAAATTTATTCTCAGTTGGATCTGTTAGGAAACATCTGTGTGCATTGTCACAAATAACTCCAGTTATTTTACACAGTTGTGGCATTTGGACAGAGAATAGTTCAAAAGGTATAAGTGAAAATTCAAGTGATCATCGTAACCTCCTCCAGCCCCTACACCCCCTCCCTATCTCTGTGACCTCCTCCAGCCCCTACACCCCCTCCCTATTTCTGTAACCTCCTCCATCCCCTACACCCCCTCCCTATCTCTGTAACCCCTCCATCCCCTACACCCCCTCCCTATCTCTGTAACCTCCTCCAGCCCCTACACCCCCTCCCTATCTCTGTAACCTCCTCCAAGCCCTACATCCCCCTCTCTATCTCTGTACCTCCGCCCCTACACCCCTCTCTATCTCTGTACCTTCCAGCCCCTACATCCCCTCTCCTATCTCTGTAACCTCCAGCCCCTACACCCCTCTCTATCTCTGTAACCTCCAGCCCCTACACCCCCTCTCTATCTCTGTAACCTCAGCCCCTACAACCCCCTCTCTATCTCTGTAAACCTCCAGCCCCTACACCCCTCTCTATCTCTGTAACCTCCAGCCCCTACACCCCCTCCCTATCTCTGTAACCTCCTCCAGCCCCTACACCCCCTCTCTATCTCTGTAACCTCCTCCAGCCCTACACCCCCTCTCTGTCTGTTAACTTTCTGTAACTTTCCCCCGCCCCTACACTTCTTCGTATCTCTGTAACGTCTTCCAGCCCCTACACATCTCCCCATCTCTGTGACTTCATCTAAGCCTCTCTGTAATTTCTGTAACTTCCCCCACCCTTACACCCCTATCTCTGTAACTCTCCCCAGCTGCCTCACACCTCCCTATCTCTGTGACCTCCTCCAGCCCCTACACACCTTCCTATCTCTGTGACCTCCTCCAGCCCCTACACACCTTCCTATCTTTGTAACTTCCTCCAGCCCCTACATCTTTCCCTAACTCTGCAACCTCCTCCAGCACCTACACCCCTCCCTGTCTCTGTAACCTCCTCCAGCCTCTATACCTCCTCCTTATCTCTGTAACCTCCTCCAGCTACTAACCTCTCTCTATCCAGCCCTACAACCCTCCCTATTATCTAAATAACCTCCTCAAGCCCCTGCTGTATGAACAGACACCTTGATCTCTGGCTGAAGCAGAATCACGTATAGTGTTTTTAATCTCTCACACAGACTTCAACCTGGCAGAATGAGTTGAAGAATATCCAAAATCTTCTTTCTACCATCAATAGAATTCTTGCGCATCACTCTGCAGTGCTGATCGTTCAGCGATGGTCCCGCGGATTCTTAACCAGAAAAAGGCTAAGGTATTGATTAATTTAATATTTATCCAAGATTGCTTCCAATCCATCAACACCTTAAAATTCTCATCCCTGTGTTTGAATCTCTTCACAACTATGCCAGTCCCTTTCTCTACCTACCTCTCTCTCTCTGTCTATCCCTACCTCTCCTCCAGCCCTACATTCATCAAGTATCACTTCACTCTCCATTTCTTGTCTGAAAACCATTCCTGATTTTAATCCCTCTGCCACTGGAGTCTGTGCCTTCAGCTGCCTGGGTCCTAAGCTCTGGAATTCCTTTACATTGCTCTGTCTCTCAACTCCATTTCTTTCCCTTTAAGACACTCCTTAAAACCTACTCTTTGACAAAGCTTATGATCTTCTGCCCGAAAATCTCCTAATATTTTCTTGGTGTCGAGGTTTTGGCCAATTTTTGCTCCTGTAAAGTGCCGTGGAATTGTTCAATCACATTCAAGGTGCTATATAAATGCAGGTTGGTGTTCTCATTTTACTATTTGTGTTTGTGTAACAACAACTTGGATTGGTGAAAGATTTTAAGCAGCAGGGTTTCCGGATTGAATCCACAGTTACCGACGGATGTGGTTCATTTGTAATCTTTCACCTTTCTGATAACTTGCCTATTTTTACCATTTACTGGCAGAGTGAACAGTGAGTGCACTGAAGAAAGTGTTAGCTCCTTTCTAACAATGCATTCATTTACTGTGAAAGTTACAAATGCAGCAGTAATTTAAAATTCAATCCTGTTTGGAAAGCTTTTCCCATGGTTGAGGCAGGGGTCAACTGAAAATCCAAAAACAATTTAAAAATTAATGGAATGAATTTTTGAAAAGTAAAGATATGAAGGGCTGCAGGAAAAGAGCAAAGAAAATTAAACTGGTTCTTTCAAAGAACTGGCAAAAAAAATTAGGAACCGAACATTGTATCATTCCATGATTCTTTTGACTTGATTTGATTCATTATTGTCATGTGTATTAACATATAGTGAAAACATAGAACATAGAACATAGAACATAGAACATTACAGCGCAGAACAGGCCCTTCGGCCCTCAATGTTGCACCGACCAATTAGGAAAAAGCAATGACCCTCTAACCTAAACCATTCCCTTCTCTTCCATAAACTTATCTACTGACCTTTTAAACCCCCCCAAACTTGGCACATCTACAACTGCCGCAGGCAGGGAATTCCATACCCTTACCACCCTCTGGGTAAAGAACCTACCTCTGATATCTGTCCTAAAACCACCACCCCTTAATTGAAAGCTGTGTTCCCTCGTGCTAGTTTTCTCCATCCTAGGAAAAAGGCTATCACTGTCCACCCTATCTAAACCTCTAATCATCTTATATGTTTCATATTTTCATGTGCTTCAAAAGTATTGTCTTTTGCGTGCTATACAAACAAAACATACCATTCATAGAGAAGAAAGGAGAGAGAGTGCAGAATGTAGTGTTACAGTCATAGCTAGGGCATAGGGAAAGATACAGGGGTGGTGCAGGAGGGAGGGATTTAGATACCTGGATAACTGGGGTCATTCTGGGGATAGATGGGGCCTCTACAAACAGGATGGTCTACAGCTGAACCAGAGGGGTACCAATATTCGGGGGTTCGGTGGGGAGAGGGCAGGAGATTTGCTAATGCTTTTCGAGAGGTTTAAACTAATTCAGCAAGGAATTCAGCAAGGGAGCCTGTATCGTAGCTCCAGTGAACAGGAGATTAAGAGTAGTGAGGTCATGAATAAAGTTTCAATGTCGCAGGGCTGTACCGGCAGGCAGGAGGGTAGTTTGAAGTGTATCTACTTCAATGCCAGGAGCATTCGGAATAAGGTGGGTGAACTTGCAGCATGGTTCTGGAGTCACATGTAGGCCAGATCAGGTAAGCTCAGCAGATTTCCTCCTTTAAAGGACATTAGTGAACCAGATGGGTTTTTCCAACAATCGACAATGGTTTCATAGTCATCAGTAGATTCTTAACACCAGACATTTTTTATTGAATTCAAATTCCACCATCTGCTGTGGCGGGATTCGAACCCAGGTCCCCAGAACATTAGCTGAGTTTCTGAATTAATCCAGCGATAATGCCACTAGGCCATTGCCTCCCCTCATAGTGGGCAACAGCACTTGCTGTTTTCTTCTTCCCAAACACCTGGACTGATGGAAAGGACGTTATGAGGGCATCTTCCTACCAAGTGGATCATGGACATTCTTTTAAAATTCAGGGTTACCTTTATAGGACAGAGATTAAATTAAATCTTTTCTCTCAGAGGGTTGTGTGACTGGATTTCTCTGCCTCAGGAGGCAGTGGCAGTGAACATTTGTAAGGCTGAGTTTGGTAGACTCTTGTTAGGCCGGTGAATTAGAGGTTGTCAGGGTTCGATGGGGATGTGGAACTCAACACAACAGAAACAGTCGCCGGGGCAATCTTACCAAAAAAAATTCTAAATGCTGAACAAGTGTGAAAATGGGAGAGAATCACTCCCATTTTTTCAGCCAGAGAAAAAAATTCAAACCTTAGCGCACTTAGAAAAAGAAATGAGACGAAGGGAAGTGGGCAGAGTCTATTCATCCAGCTGCTGACTGCGAGAGAGTGTGATTACAAACCCATTGTGATCTCCCACTGCACTCTGTACAAGAGGGACAGGGCACCCACTTCCCCCCAGACAATGACCTCTGCTCCCTGGCAAGTCCGTCTTGTCTGATCCCTGTTAGTGGTGGATCGTACGCGATTCTTGTCAGTGAGAATCTCCACCTGCAAGGCCGTTAAGGCGAGTGAGCCTGAAGAATTGCCTCTGGGATCACTTATAATATTTTCAATTTACTTAGCAATATTTAAATCAGCTTCGTGCCCTTCCCAAGCGTAAGGCTGATTATGTCAGCGTAACAAGGCCAGTTTGTTGCCTCTATCGCAATCTCGCAAGAGGTGAGAAACTGGGTGCGAACCCGGTTTGTTGCTTCTATTACAATCTTATTATCTCACCATCATGATCAACCAGCATTGCAAGTTGATAAGATCGCCCTCATGAAATGGTAGAGCAGACTCGGAGGGCCAAATAGCCTCTTTTTGCTCTAATTTCATATGTTGACATGTTTGTTCATATGTCACTGGAAAGACATTCTCCTCATTTACTCAAACAAACATTTACTAATTCTGAATGGCTCCGTTACATCATCCTTTCAACTTCTCTGCTCGAACAAGAATTTGCCATCATTCTATTACAAACTGCACTTTGAAGTGACTAGCGCTGAAACACTAATGTTTTGTTATTTAATATTTTATTTTATTAATCCAGAGCTGCCTCCAATGCACATCAGCGAGAAGGTTTAAGTGTGGAGATGAATTCAGAGTTGTGCAAGCGGGGTATCCACACACTGGCAGATGGCAGGATGTGGGTGAGTCGGCACTATGCTGGGAATATACATCAGGGACTATAGAAGATAAAAGTTATGTTTTTACCCGCACAAGTCTCTGAATCATCACTAGCAATGTGGCTTAGATTTTTGCTCCCTGCTCCATCAATCTGACCTGAGAAAAAGAGGCCCAAAAAGTTAAGAGTTTTGTTCTGGCAGTGCGGGCTAGATTAGAAGTTGTGTCCTGTGTGTCCAGAATGAGTGCAGAGTTTGCCAGGAAAGGAGATGGACCAGCCAGAAGGCCAGCCTTAGTGGATCTGCACTGTTTTAAAGTTATTAAATAAATGATTGAAATGCACTCCTTCCAATATATGCACGCCTTCCCCTACCCATGCCATCCCATATCCCTCTGCCTACTCATCATGGCCCCTCATAACCCTTATGCCATGTCATGATCCCCACTCAAGCCCATGGCCTTTTATAGCCCCATTCCAATTTAATGCCAACTCTAACTCTTTTCCCTTACCCCACCCCGCCATGCTGACTCACCAAGTAACCACATGGGGAAATCATTACTGATAATGTTGCTATTTAACAGCAAAACATTTAACACATTCAAATTCCTTAACTAATCTCTTATGGAAACAAATTTTTCTATTCTCTGATTATTTGGAGCTGTCAATCAAACTGCTCTCTTAACATGTATTCCACTGTGATAATGTTAGGTTTTAAAATCAGTCATGCAGCACAAATTCTATAAGGACCCTCAAACTTATGTCAATAGAGTGATATAGCAGTGAAAGTTTTCTTTAAAATTCCAAACGTCCAAACTTTTATTTAAATTTAAAGTCCAACGCTGTTAAATGCCTTGACCTTTT